>QLTV01004082.1:3692170-3770279 GCA_003457575.1 Thermophis baileyi | reverse complement strand
CAGAGGGAGAGAGAGATTCTTTACAATATCTGGGAAAGAGAGAGAGAGAGAGAGAGAGAGACAGAGACAGAGAGAGAGAGACAGAGAGAGACAGAGAGAGACAGAGCGAGACAGAGAGAGAGAGAGAGAGAGAGACAGAGAGAGTCTGAGAGAGAGAGAGAGAGTGAGAGAGAGAGAGAGAGAGAGAGGCAGAGCAGGATAAGAAACATGTCTTTGGGGCAATTTATGTTGGGATGAAACAGGGCATAGCAGGATCATTTGCTTTTGTGTGGAATACAGTTACCCTTTTTATAAGGATTCAATGTAGCCAAGAGGGAGCATGAAAATGCAGATATATGTAACAAGCCCTATAATATATATCCCAGACAATGATGTTGAAAGCGCATAATGAGCTGGTGCTTCAGAAATTCAAACAGAGACAGTTATTTGAGGTCTAGCTGCGTTCTGAGTCCATAGTCACTGCAGTTCTTGATGCTGACAAGAAGCCATAGTATAACTAATTTCTACTTCATTTCCTTTCTTACAAAAGATTGACATTTTGGTGAACAACGGTGGACGTTCTCAGCGTTCTCTTTTCGTAGATACAAGTGTTAATGTTTATAACGCTATAATGGAACTCAACTATCTGGGCACTGTCTCCTTAACTAAATTTGTCCTGGACCACATGATCCAAAGGAAACAGGGAAAGATTGTCACGATGAGCAGCGTCATGGGTGTCATGGGAGCTCCCTTAGCAACTGGGTATTGTGCCAGCAAACATGCTTTGCAGGTAAGTCTCTCTTCCAGCTGCTTTGGTCAAGTGAGGTTCCCAGAATGTGTTGGGAGTGCAACTCCCAGAAGTCCCCCAGCTTGCATTCGTGAAACTGCAATTCCATGATATTTGCAGGATGCCAGGAAGGAAGGCTATGTTTTAGGATTATGTAGAGAACTTGTTGATGTTTGAAAGGCCCTGTACTAATATTAAGGCTTGCTAGGCCACAAAGATTTGGCTAAGAGAGGAGCCCCCAGCATTAATTCTGCTTCCCCTGGACTATGTTGCATTTATATCTGGGCAGTTCACATTAGTCCTATGGGCCAATCAACAACAATAAAGTATACCACCTTGAGCAATATATCTGATCAGTTGTTCGTATTATGAAATTCAAATACATACCAAAGTTGTGACATTTGTTTATTTTTGTATATGTCAGATCTGTCTCGATCTGATCTCTTAGGAAATAAAAGCCTTCGACTCCATTTGGTTAAAGCAAAGGGTTCTTTTACTAAGGGTGTTGGTTGTAGTAAAGTCAAGCCAGCTCTGAAATTACCGCACTCGGTTGGATACAAAAATAAGGTGTAGGTTTGCCCCCAGCCCATCCCTGCCCCTGTGACCAGTCTGTTTCCAGCCAACCAGAGCTCACCAAGATGTTTTGAGAACTCTGAGGTGTTGGCGTGTGTGTGTAATCTGCATATTTCTCAGGGTGCCTGGCCGTGGGATGCTGGTACAAAAAGGATCTGGCTGCTCTGGTCCTTCTAACCCAGTGGTTCTCAATCTTTCTAATGGCACGACCCCCCCGCAACCCCCCCAAATGCTCCCGGTTCGGCGGTGCCTGTGGGTCGCCGGACAGCTGATAGTGTCGGAAGCGGGAGACTTCGCCTGGACGCCGCCATTTGGGTTCTTTTACCCTCTGCGCATGCGCAAAGCATTCTGCGCATGCGCAGAGGGTAGAAGAACCCAAAGGGTGGCGTCCGGGCTACCAGCTGACGGCGACCCGCAGGCACGGCCGAACCGGGACCTTTTTACCCCTGCAAGTGACGGTGGAACCAAGATGGCGGGCTAACGCGCGCGGCGACCCCTGTGAAATGGTCGTTCGACCCCCAAAGGGGTCGCGACCCACAGGTTGAGAACCGCTGTTCTAACCTGTCATTCCCCCTCTAGATGTATACACAAAGCTTTATTACCCTTTCATCCTCCCCCCCCCTTCTTTTTATGGCAGGATGCCTGTGAGGCCCCCAAGCCCAGCCAGACAGATCTGACAGCATAACTCTGTAGTTTGTGGATATCTGTGTCAGAAATCCAGTAAAGATACTACACATATTTTAAAAATGTTGGGCTGTGTAGATTGAAGTACTAAGTACAAAGTACTAAGCAGCAGTTGTGTTTTCCTCTCAATTAAATTTGACCAGAATTCAGTGACTGTAATAATGTGGGTTTCTGTAACGATTAGCAACTGGTGGTTTCTGAATGGGGTTGCTATATCTGAATTGCAACTGGGCTGAGTGACTATGAGATACCAGCAAAGAAGTATAGAAAATGGTCTTTGTTTTGCTAGTGGATACTTGGATTTTTGTAAGTTAATTATGGTAACCCTACATCAAATCTGGGTCCCTCAGTACAACCAACGCACACTTATTTTTTTTCCCCTAGCTTGGGTGATATTGGTACTTGTTATCAAGATCTACAGCATGGGGTTCAGAAAAGTACATGGTTTTTTTTTTACATGTGTAGATCAGTTTTAGCACAGTCATTACCCAGCAAATAAAATAGATAAAGGAAGAAAAATGGAGAAGCCAAATAGGTAAAACAGAGATAAGCTTATATAACAATCCACCTTAAATGGTATTATAGCAATAGCAATAGCACTTAGACTTATATACCGCTTCATAGTGCTTTACAGCCCTCTCTAAGCGGTTTACAGAGTTAGCATATTGCCCCCAACAATCTGGGTCCTCATTTTACCCACCTCGGAAGGATGGAAGGCTGAGTCAACCTTGAGCCGGTGAGATTTGAACCGCTGAACTGCAGCTAGCAGTCAGCTGAAGTAGCCTGCAGTGCTGCACTCTAACCACTGCGCCACCTCGGCTCCTTACTGGATTATGGATCCCTTACTGAAACCTTGAAACTAGGTAACAAAAACTTTGCAACATCGTAGGTTGTGTTTACAATTGCATCTATATGCAGTTACAATCTTTGAGGCACATGATAGTTTACTCTGTTCGTGGTTGTGGAGACCTTTCTAATAAAGTTACTGCTTTTCTTTCTTAGGGCTTCTTTAACTCTCTTCGGCCTGAGCTTGCTGATTATCCTGAGATAAGTGTAATCAATATCTGTCCAGGGCCTGTCCAGTCACAGATCATCCAAAATGTCTTTACCGAAGAAATTTCAAAGGTAGGAATTTATTTATTTATTTTTTTATCTCCCCTTTATTATTTTTACAAATAACTCAAGGTGGTGAAAATACCTAATGCTCCTTCCTCCTCCTCCTCCTCCTATTTTCCCCACAACGGCCCTGTGAAGTGAATTGGGCTAAAAGAGTGACTGGCCCAAGGTCACCAGGCTGCCTGGAACTCTCTGTCTCCTGGTTTTTAGACTGGGGCCATAACCACTAGACCAGGGTTGTCAAACTTGATTTCATTGAGGGCTGCATCAGGGTTGCGTTTGACCGCGGGGGGCCGTGGCCAGGGTGGGCATGGCAAGCTGGACGTCACTCATTGAGTCTCCGTTTTTGGCTGCGACGGCCTCCTGTAGCCCTCTGCCAGTGAAAACTGAGCTCGGGAGGGCCGTGCGCAGCTCTCCTGGGCTCCGTTTTCACTGGCAGAGGGCTGCAGGAGGCCATCACAGCTGAAAACAGAGCCCGGGAGGGCCGTAGAAGGCCCTCCCGAACTTCATTTTCGCTGGCAGAGGCACCGCGGGCCAGTCCGCTGTTTCCAGGGCGGGCCCGCAGACCAGATCTAAGCACCCTGAAGGCCGGATCTAGCCCGCGGGCCTTTGATACCCCTGCACTAGACCAAACTGATTGAAATGACTTAAAGGACAATGAACTCTGGACTGATAAAGAGTTAAAATGAAAAGAAATGAAATCTGCTCTGGTTAATTATTGCCCTGTTCTGTGATTGCTGATGACAGTGCAAGATAGGCCAAGTCTGGGTCACTAAGTTGCGATTGCAATTATTTGCTAAGACCATTATTTTATGCACTGTTAAATGCTGTTTAACAGGAAAGGGATGCCCATGGCATTTAATTCAACCAATGGTGCACTGGCATTCTCTAACAGCATATCTACTCTTAATGTGTAACTTGAAATTTTGTTGTTGTTCCTGTTCTGATTTTGAGTTTGAGTTTTTCCTTATGATGGCAAATCTTCATTAGAAGTTCTTTAATGTCAAGCAGCTAATTTTTTGAGGAGGGGCACAGAGATTAATTTGCCTAGTAAGCCACACTTGTAGCACATTCTGATTTTGTCTCATTTTCTATTGTGTACCCACCCCATTACCAGGTTAATGAAAACGTTGGGGACCAATCTCACAAAATGACAACTCAACGCTGTGCTCGCTTAACCCTAGTTAGCATGGCTAATGATGTGAAGGAAGCCTGGATCAGTGACCATCCCTACTTGGCAATATGTTACATGTGGCAGTATGCGCCCACTTGGGCATGGTGGCTATTGAACCGCATGGGAAAGAAGCGGATAGAGAACTTCAAGAGTGGAGTGGTATGTTCTTCAAATAGAATCTTTTTCCTATCCTGGTATCATTTAAACCTCCTAAATTGGCTGATCTGAGAAGGTAGCATGTTGTGCAAAATGCCAAATTTATATCTCCAGATTTAAGTCTCCTTGCAAGAAATCGATATTTTGACTCTATATACTGTACCCTTTAGGGGTGACTCCAGCTCTATTTTTTAGCATGGACATCCATAGTTAAAAACTATGCACTTTAATTGCAGTTGTGTCTGCCACCTTGATTTTTAAATTCCATCTCTCTCTTTTGTTCATACTTTTATTTGTTCCTGCAATTCCAATACCTGCATGATATAATGTACCTGCCTGTTTGTTTTGGGCTGGACATTAATGGGAAGCCAAACACAAAGGTTCCTACTTTGAATATTAGGTACACAATCTGAAAGCTCTATACATCATTTGTTTTTGTATATATTCCAGAACATGGCCTTTTGTTCCAGGTCCAGATCTTTGGCTTTCTCAGAGGCTGAAGGGCAGATACATAAAACTCCTATTGCTTGATGAACACACTGGGCTTTGCCCAACATACAGAGGACTGCATTTTAACAATGCTTGGGACTGGGATCCAGTTAATCTAATTTTTGGAATAGTTGGAGGGTTTGTGGGGTAGAATGCAAGAGAGAGAACAGACCACATTTTTGGCTATCTATTATGGAGCCGGAGATTTCCCGACTTCCCAGTAGTGGTGGGGTTTCACTTTTCTTTCTGCTGTAGATGAGAGAGAAGGAGAATATAATCAGGAGCTCTATTACAGGTCAAACCATCAGTCTTCCCATTATTTGTACTGAGTTCTTCCCAAGAACTAAAATTATTATTATGGTTTGTTGAACAGTCAGCCAGAAGTTATTTATTAAAATTTGCTGCCCAATTCCCAGTGACTTTTTTTCCTTTCAGCTCTATTGGGAGGCATTTCAAAGTTTAAAGGAAAATATTACCCCTTTCTGATGTAAACAGAAGGTGGTTATCTGAATGCTTTCTATAATACAACTGCAGAATCGAGGCAAACCAGATTCCCCAGGTTTTGTTTTGTTTTTTGCCTCAATGTATATTCTGGAAATTTCCAAAGCCAAGTCCATAGCTTATCGTGTCAAATAGGGCATTAAAACCAGATGTGATCCTTCCACCACAGCATTTTTAGCATGCTTTAATTCCAGACACAAATGTTTTATTTAATGAAATGCTTCAGATTCAAGATTTCATATTCAAATGTTAAAAAAATATAGTCCTAGGTGTATTGGATTAGCTAAGCCTCACTAGTTTAGTATGGATTATATGTTATCACAGTTTTATAGTTTTAAAGTGAATAGCTGAGTGGGAATTGTATGTTAATGGAACTTATTTTTTGCTTTTTCTGACTTCTGCATACATGTTATATGCATGTGATTGAAGCATTCCAAGGGTCTTGCTTACTTTATTTGACTGGTCTTGCCTAAGTAGCTTGTATTGTTTCTTACAGGATGCTGATGTTTCTTATTACAAAAAGTCTTCATAAGGAAAAGGAGCAGCTGAGCATTCCTTCGAACATGAACCAGCATAAGGAAAAGAGAGGAACCCCTGCTTGAACAGTTTATGGTTTTCTTTTTCAAACACTTTGGCAAAAAATGATGCAAAAATGTGCAACAAGACGGATGTACCTGTATAAAGCTTCTAGCTTTGCAGCATGAGATGGCTACCCAAAGAAAGTTCATTCACTTGTTGGCTTTTCAACATATATACCAAGATGATGATTCAAATCTGTCTCCCAACCCATCTCCTCAAATACTGGCTGGGTTTATATAACACTAGCCTATAATAAGGTTTGCTTATGACCTACTGCAGGATTGTGCAACTTTGGCTTCAGATCCACACTAACTTTTCATAGTATGTCAGGGACTGTATTCCTAAAGTGGATTGGCCAGGATCCATTTTCAGGAGTTCCATGGATGCCTTAAGCCTCTGTAGTGCTTAAAGTGCTTATTTTAGCCAATTATACCCCTCTCTTTCAAAATGCAAAAACAGCAACATTTTTGGCGCCAGTCAAGAGAGGGACTGGGATAGGAAAATGAATGGCAAAGGGACACAAACAAGATCCAGCCACATTCTGGGTCAACCACAATGATGATTCTGCTCTTAGTAAATAGCTTTTTATAATATATGAGCTCAGCCATACTTTTGAAAATACTTTAGTAAATCTCTCAAAAACGTGCTCCATTTCAATTTTTCATAAGATAGCTTCATAACTTGGGAGAATTAAAACTTCTATCTGCTATTTCCAACTCAACAATGAAGTACTAAAAAGCCAGTGTTGATTCTTGGAGTTACACTGTATGATTTACAGTTCTACCAACTGCAGATGAACAGAATGCTTTGTCACTGTGACAAGACATTAAATACAGATTTTACAGTACCTCTCCTGAAAGCAATATAGCCTTATGATAGTAAATCTGCTTGGTCAGGCCCCTGACAACCCCAAACTTCATGGTTGATCTGTCAGGTAGTATATTTGTTTCCCATTGTGACTTGGCTTTCTGCTTTTTTGTGTATCCTCACAGCTTCTGTTGACCTCCATTTTTTTCCTCATTAGTAAATAGGCAGGATTTGTTTGTAAGTAGGAGCATGGTTACAAGTCTCTGTGTTTGTGGTTGCCCAATGATGCTGGAAACTTCCATCTTATTGAACCAGGATATTTCTTTCCCCTAATATTCAATTTGTAATTCTTAACCAATGTTTTTTTTTTAAATTGAACAGACATTAAATATTTTTCAAGTATCCCTTTCATAATACAAATGTTACGATTTTGCAAATGAAAAAAAATAAACTTATGCTATAACAATAATAGATATAGACTCCGTCTTATAGTAAAATACTTATCTATGGTTTAAGGTATATAAACGTATACCCCTGTGGAAGGTACTTGTCAATACAGTATTGGTAATGATTTAGGGGATTTTATATAAAAATGTATACAATATACAACATTAAAATGCATAATTATCTTATTGCCTGCATTAAGTCTTCTCCCGTTGTCACCTGATGCTGAAAGGCATGTGCTCAAAATCCCTCTCCAAATTCCACCCAATTTTCAGTGAAGGAATGAAGTGGCTTCATTCTGGGAACTACAAAAAAGTCAGATGAAGAGGTTCAGAGGAATAAACAGGATAGCCAAGGGGAGGATCTGCTGCTTGTATGGTCAGGTTCCTCAGGAGTACGGGGTGTGCTTGGATGCTATAGCGTTCCTCATCATCATTTGTGGCATATAGCAGCTCCCAAGAGAGGTTCCCCCACTGTCCTCTGACAGCTTCGTCGTTCAGTTTTCCCACTTGTACTAGGAATTCCTGAAGCGTGAGTATCCTGCCAGTATAAACTCCCTGGAAAATAAAGATAAGTACAAAAAGTCGCCTTGTCTTTGAACACTGCAGAGAATTCAGATTTTATTTTTCTTCAGTAAGAAAAATCCGGGCCATGGATATTGTGAAATATCAAGATCAAGATATGCTTGGTCTAGATCCACAGAAAACATAACCAATTTAAGTTGCGTTCCTTTTAATGTATGGGTTAATGGAAGAAGCCCCTGAATTCCAGCCAGTACAATTCAGCAGACTCAGCTGATGCTTCTATATAAAAAAAAGTCATCTAATGACACCTTGGATGTGTGTTTTCTAGGTCACGGTGCCTCTGGTACAGTTTTCTTAGTGACCATTCAAAGTTACAACAGCACTGAAAAAAGTGACATACGACCATTTTTCACACATTATCGTTGCAGCATCCCCATGATCATGCGATAAAAATTCACATGCTTGGTTCAGATTTATGACCGTTGCTATGTCCCAAGGTCATGTGATCACCTTTTGCGACCTGACAAGCAAAATCAATGGGGAAGCCAGATTCACTTAACAACTATGTTACTAATTTAACAACAGCAGTGTTTCACTTAACAAATGTGGCAAGAAAAGTCGTAAAATGGGGCAAAATTCACTTAGCAGCATAAATTTTGGGCTCAATTGTGATCATACTACCTATATAGCAAATCCCTTGGAAATCTGCATGGCTCCTACCCTGATGATGTTCTGAAAGGCACTAAAACTGGGTATTGTCCAGGCCTTCAGTAAGGAAGCTGGTGAGCCTAAGATTTTGTGTTACTCTTTGAAGTTTTGTTTTGTTTTTTTTCCTTTGGATGCATACCTTCTATGTCAGTCATTTTATTGTTTGCTCTCAAATTATTGCTACAGTGCTTTTATCAAAGAGATGATCAGCTTGAGGCTCCAGGCCACACACAGAAATGGGGGCCCCTACAAGATCTCTAAAAATGGTTATCAAATTGTAATTTTAATTATGATAGAGGGGGTAGTATTAAAACATGGCTAGACCGTGGTCATATTACACATCTATAATCCATTTTAGTACAGGTAGTCCTCCATTTACAACCATTTAATTGTTCAAAGTTACAATGATGCTGAAAAAAGTGACTTATGATCGGTCCTCACACTTACAACCATTGCAACATCTCCATGGTCATATAATCAAAATTCAAGACAACTGGCATGTATTTACGGTGACTGCAGCATCCTGAGGTTGCATGATGTCATTTGCAACCTTCCCCAGGGACAAACAAAGTGAACTGTGATTCGTTTCACAACTTTGGCAAAATTGTCATAAAATCAGGGGTGAATCCCTTAATGACTCCTTTGCTTAGTGATGGAAATTCCAGTCTGAATTGTCTTTAAAGAACTACCTGTACGTCATGATCCCACTTTTTTTTTTTAAGGCAGCCCTCTAAAATATAAAGTCCAGCCAAGAAAAAAATTGTGCATCTCTGTTTTAGAAGATTAAGTACAGGAATTAACTGAACAATATTCATACAATGAAACCTTAAAGCCTAAAAAGACATCTAAAACGTAACTTAATATATTTTCTGAAATCAAAGCAAGTGGTTATCAACAGCAAAGGCAAATTCTGAAGTTTGGAAGTGACACAAAAGTACAGGATTCCACTGGAAGGAATGTCACAATCAGCTCTGGATATCTTAATTACTAAGTAAATTTTTAATGAAATGGGTCTTAAGTTGTTTTGTTAAGGAACTTATATTAATAAATTAATTATTTGCAGACTTTTCCAGAAACAAGCCCTTCATTGATACTTAGCTTTGCCATCTAAATCTGTAATTGAAACATCCATTAATAAATTGTGCCACCCATCCCTGAAGGCTTCTTTGTGCTATACTAATACGAGGGCTAGGATCACAACACCAGCTTGACAAACAATTACTTGACAAACAACAACAGAAAACATATGTAAGTATTGCCATTAAATTCAAGAATGGAATAAGAGGCATATCAGTGAAAAATCCACTTAAAAGTCAGGAATCTCTTACCATATTTGGGTCATGCCCCAAAGAAAAAAGATACGGTGTTTCTTGTAAAACAGCTTGTGGCCATTCCTTTTCGGACACCAAACCAATGTACCAGTCATTTTCATATTCTTCAAGATAGTTTAGCAGCTCTTGAAAGTCTTCAACAGGACCCAGGCTTGCTTTATCAACCATAAGCTTCACTGTATATCTGATAAACACACAACACACAGAAATATATAATGAAAAATATATGAAAATATATGAAAAAAATGAGAGTAATTCTAGAGATATATCTGGAGAATAGCCTCTGTAACAATATATAAGTGGTTGGCAGACCTACAATACTAGGTTTAGCTATCAACTTGATAGATAATTTATCAATCTGACGGATAACATCTCTATCATACCGGTATATGTTTTGAAGCATACACTGCAAACATTATGAAGGCAGTCATACAGCCTCCAACCTACTACTCAGTTAATTAAAATCCAATTTCTCAATATTAAGAACATAACCTCCCAAGAATTCCTATTTTTAGTCTTATGATGATAAATTTTTGTCTTTATTTGGCCAGTAATTTCAAATGTTGATAATTTCAGACTAAGCTACAATCAGATTTGTTGATTTGCCTTTAGCAAACTGAAGGTATAGAGGTTTGTAAATTATAACACATGGATTAGCATGATATGGAGGCTCACTAATTACAGCTTAGCTGACTGCAATAACTTAGTGCAATACGTGAATCAGATCGTTAACTTCCTTCTAATATGTTGACTTAGCTCTACTTTTTCATTAAGCATTTATCAGACAGCACATATTCATCTGGTTGGGCATGGCATCTTATTTGCTAAACACATCAAAGCAAAATTTAAAATCGCTTTGAACCTGAATGATTTTCTAGCAATTTCACACCGAAAAGACATCTCAACAATTCCTCCCTTGCTGAACACTGGAACAAAGTGAATGTTGTCAGGAGGTATATACAGCTACCATTATTTCAAACCAAATGGTCTGGACAGCAATAGCCTGTGGAGTAGATGAGTAAAGCAGTCAATTGCCAAGTGATTCTTGCGCATAATTTAAAAGTTATATTTTATAATCTTTCATTGAATTTCACTGGGCAAACTTGAGACAATCCACATCTATGCATCTGCTGATGTTTATATATTGCACTGTCACATAACACAATGATCTGTCTCCTAGCTGTGGGTGTGCATAAGGAACAACTGACTCCTATGCAATACGTTCATTTTCTTGCCACAAGAATATAAGAAAGCTTTGTCACTGAGAATTTCAGGAACACATTACTGAGATTTCATTACAAAGCAATAGCTCTTCCACTACAGTATTATAAAAATGGATCCCTTAGAATAGTTATTTTAAAAATTCACCAATACTATTTGTACCATGTGATACTGCTCTCTCTCCTGTTCTGTAGTTGTTGAAGCTTTTGACAGTTTACTTTTTTTGACTTAATGAGCAATACCATTTTCAGAATGCCCCTTTCTATTCTACCTGTAGGGCTTTTACAAAGAAGATATACCTGAAATACTACTCTGTCCATTCCACAAGGCTTCTTCAAAATCAAAATCTTGCCTGGGAGGCTTTATTAGCACAGAAATGCTATATATACATGGACACTTTTTGGGATATGCCTTCTCATCTTTGCCCCTTTGGCCTCTGACAAACTAACAGGGACAGCCAACTCATAGACCATGATTCAGAAACACCTCACTCCCGGATCATATGTAGGATATATGTTTCTTCAGCTGGCATGATCTAGCTGGCCTTGCCTAGGCTTAGATGCTTACCAGGGATGAGAATGATCTTGATTAGCATGTAGATGGGGGACCTCCAAGAATACTAGGAGTGAGAAACTGTAAATTGCACAGTTGTGTCCATGAAGACACTAAGAGACAAATTTGACTTGTGTTACGTTTATATGACTATATATATATATATATATAAGGCACATATTTGTTTTATAGCCAGAATATTATTCGTATCTTAAGACTTAGAATAATATTCATATTCAGAATATTTGTATCCAGAATATTATTCGTATCTTAGACTTAGAATAACTTTATTGTCACTTTAAATGTACACTAATCCGCATACATTAAAATGAAATTTCGTTGCATACAGCTCTCAAAGGGTCACCACCTCCAATATACACTACATAAACATGACAAAATAAATAAATTTAAAAAATTGGGCATATACTCACATACCCACATAAATTATATGACAAACAGAAACAACACAGTCTAGTTCAGATGTATACACGTACATGGCGAAAAAAATAATTACCTGAATGTTTTTAGTGTTAATTGATATAACTCTTGTTTTCCTATTAACCAGTCCAAACAGACTGACCATGGAAGGCTTCCATTGTAGGCTCTGAAAATATGACCAGGAGAAACAATAGTATCATCTAATCCAAACATTGCAATATAACAGGATAAGGCACTCTGGACATACAAATCCTTCAAAGCAGTGTCTTTAAAAAGATCTTTGAGTAAATTCGTAGGATTTTCTTTCAAATGAAGTAGGTCTAGCTGGCCAAGTAAAAAATGATACCACTCTACTGGAAACTTCTGCTTCATCTGATGGAATTTGGCAGCCGATAATGGTGCAGTTCTCCATTCTTCAGGAATGCTTAACAACTCAGAATAGAAGTTACTGAATTTAATAGGGGATGAATCCATATTTCCCCAGTGTTTTCCAGCATCTACAACAGGAAGACCAAGAACAACAGTTTTATAGAGTTTATTCACACTGGCTACTTCAAGTACTTCATCATCTGTGGTATGTATTTCTACTGAGCCTGGAAGAGAATAGAAAGGTCTTGGTGAACCATCTTGTGGTACTCTGACATTCGTTTTTAATGTTTTTTTGCTAGGTTCATCATCGAAGAGATTGCTATCATCAGTCCACTCTTCTGTAGATTCCACACTGAGTCCATCTTCATCTTTCCATGAATCTGGTCTTTCTACTGCCTTATTTAAAACTTCAGATGGTCCTGCTGAAGAGTACTCCTGTTGGGGTTTAGACATCTTTTCAAGAGGTCTAGGTGTTTTTGACTTCTTATAACAGTACTGGATTAGCATCCATAAGAGTACTTTTATGAAGTCTTCTTTCAACTGCTTCCGATTTTCAGGGGAATCAATTATTCCAGATAAGGTATTTCTGGCATCTGAGTAGAGTTTTACAGGAAGAGCAGCACAAGGTGTTAAAATATTTCCAAAATGAGGGTTGAGGGAGAACATCTTATTATGTTCCTGATGTTCAAAGGCCATCGCAAAAATATCATCAACTCTGTGAGCTTCAGCAGTATGACAGGAGGTTTCCTGTAATTCTAAACCCTGGATTAAAAGAAGAAGAAGAAAAAAAAACCCAAGGTGTTTCAAATACTTTTATAGACACCTAGCAGCACAATGCTTCGGATATAGGTTGAATGCATACCAATTTACTGACCCATACCAAATCATAATATTGAGGATAATACTATTTAAAACACTTCTTGATTTGGGTATCAAAACAATCTGGAATTAGAAGAATGAAAACAATGTGGAAGAAGAGGGAGGAGAAAAGATCATCAATGTTAACCATATAAACCAGGAGTGTCAAACTCACGTAGTCACGGTGGCATCACGTGACGTATCGGGACTTTTTTCTCCTTCGCTAAACTGGGCGTGGCCAACGCGTGACGCATCTGGCCCACGGGCCGCAAGTTTGACATAATATAAGCCATATTAAAACATTATGCTCCTTTTCTATTTCTTTCTTTGTTTCCCATTTAAACCCAGAGCAAGGGTTTAGATTTGTACTATGATTATCACATGGTGATACCTAAGGTGGTGCATAATTTAAAAACGATTCAAAAAAAGCATTCCAGCCTTGTACAAAAACAGTTCCTCTGTGCTATTCATTAAAATTGTCCAACCTTTTTAGGATTTGGTTTAAACTTGCAAAAAGGTGCTGCTGTTCTAAGGAATTTGCTTATTAAAAATAAAGTGATGTTTAAATGATACCAAATCATTTTCAGAGTGTGTACAATGTTACAAAATATCTCAGTATCAACTTACATGGGACAATTATGAGAATCATTAATGTTAGATAACATTCTTGCTCTTATTATCCGAGGTGACTTTCAAGATGTGTTTGATTAATTGTATCTGTGACATTTTCACTAGAGAAATGGAATTAAAAATGCTAAAATACAAAAAAAAATGAGATTTTGTAATTAGCCCCATATCAGATTCCTTCATTTTATATAACACAGAAGGAAAGTCAAGCTGGAAGTAGTGGAGAAGGAAAAATAAAGAGAGAAAAAATCTTCTGTTTTTATCTTCTTTTCCTCCATTTCTCCAAGTAAAGGTTAAATAATGGTACAAAGATTATTAGATAGGAATTTTCTTGCCCTACACAGAGAAGCCAGAAATTGGAACTGTAGAATTAGTTTGTACCCCTAAACTAAATCTATCCCTGACTTTCTAAGAATAAAAATACATCACAATTCTATATTATTATATAGTAGCAACAATTAAATGTATAGCGGAGCGGTGGAATATAGTTGTCAGCCCTGAAGCCATTTTGGGAGCATCTTCAGGGCTGCCACAGCAAGGCCGGTTGGAGCTGTGGGAACGTGAGGGGGGAGATAGAGATAGCTGGGGGATGTGCAGCCAAAATAACATTCTTTCCCGTGGGAGCTAAGGACGCTCTACCAGGTGTTGGAGGGGCATGGACAAAAGCCAGCTGGAGTTGGGACTTTGACCTGATTGGACCATGTGATGGATGTGTGACTTGGGGGAAAGAACTTTGGGTTTTGATTTGGGTGGGGAAAACCTCGGGTCCTTCAGAGTCGGGTTTTCACCAGCTGTGCCAATATGACCTTCCTAATAAATTCATATTTTGAGGAAACTCTAGGCCTTAGGGTTTTGATTGCTTTGGGTCTGTTACTTGAAACCCTGACGATAGTGATAACTGCTAAACGGGCAATTGTAACCACATCATAGCTATAAAGTGTCACCGGACTGGAATGATTGGGGCATAACAGAATATTCAGACAGGAATTCTTTCATAGCTATGAAACACACTGGACCAGTTACTTTCTCAGAAATTCATCTTTGTGATTATTACAGATAAGTGAGAAAGCAACACAAGCCTTTTCGAGGAAGGAAGGACAAAAGTGTAAAAGACTGCAGCATGGAGTATTATGATTGGTTATAATGCCAGGGAATTTCTAGGAGCCTGGCATTCTGACAAATCAGCCATCAATAGACACATACAGTAGACATTAACTACATCTATAGACTATGCAAAAGAGACAATCAACCAGCCTAAAAAGAGAAAAAGACTCCAGCACCTCTTCACCAGTAATCAGCACTCAGATCAGCATAGATTAACTCCAAGGTTAACTTCAAACCAACAATCAAATAAGCCAGAGGTCTTCAAACTTGGCAACTTTAAGACTTGTGGACTTCGACTCCCAGAATTCTCCAGCCAGCATAGCTGGCTGGAGAATTCTGGAAGTTGAAGTCCACAAGTCTTAAAGTTGCCAAGTTTGGGGACCCCTGAAATAAGCAATATCCCAATTAAGAAACTGCCAAAGAGCCATTAGTTATCAAAGAATCTCTAAGATCACCCCCACCCATACAGACAGGCAAGACACCAGAATATAAACTGACAGCAAACAGCTCTCCTTACTAGCACTGATGATGTTACCTGGTTAGGGTAATGAAACGTCTGCAAGAAAACAAGCAAGCTCAGAGAGCACCAAGGACCCCTCAGTATTATGATTAGCTTTCATCCATGTATCCAAGTTCTTACTGCATGGGTGTCAAACTCGCCATGTCACATTGCCATCACATGACGTATTGTGATGTTTTTTCTCTTCGCTGAACTGGGGTTGGTGTGGCCTGCGTGTGATGCATCCGGCCTGCAGGCCACCAGTTTGACACCCCTGTCTTACTGGTTACTCCCTCCCACCATCCCATCTGTATTTGTTTGGGTATGTTTTGGTATACTTTATTGTTTCTCTAGCTCAATGGTGGCACCATTTTGGCTAGTTTCTAAACATGGAATTTGACAGAATAACAAGGTATTGTATATGTAGTCAGAAAATACAACCTCTTAAATGGAAGCTAGCGAAAATGGCTATTGTTTTTGACTTAATAGAAAATTAAATTGATTTTAAGTGAATCAAGTAAGCTTTTATTTTCAACTCTTCTCAGTTATATTAGAAAGCTAGTTCATATACATTTTGTACATTTAAGAAGTATGGTGATTTCTACTAATATGTAAAGGAACTACAGCAAAACAACACATGCTTTTAATGCTACTTGCCTTGATATTGAGACAACAGTAAGTATAGCCTCTTTCTAAAACAAGGATCCATATTAATCTGTCTTGAAATCGGCACAAGTAGTGGGATCCAGGTGAACAGAAACCTTTGGAAACAAGAATCCCCAAATAAGGATTAGTTTTTACTCAAGGATATTTTGATATACACTGTCCACATCTCATGAAAAAAATTGATCATATAATGTAATAACACAAGTTATATAAACAAACTAGATTGCATTATGGATTCAATTTAAAGTCACTATGTGAAGCTTATTATAGAGATGAATTCTAGATACATGGCTATTAACATAGCTTGCATTTTTCAGGTATTTTACTGCTTAGAAATTTTAATAAATGTGGTGGTTTTATAGCACAAATAGAACCTTATAAATGATAAAAACGCTATTCCTGAAATATCTGAGTGACAAAAGAATTAGTGACATTTTGATAACTACATCATTTTCAGGCATTTCTGCTGGAATTTAATACAGTTTTGCAATTTTCTGCAAATATTAATTATAAATATATATTAAAGCAAAAACCCACTATTGTGTATAATATAATGTTACATCAATTCTTTCTTTGATATACCTGTAGTCATTATTATTAAATTTATTTGTCACTCATCTCACAATTTGAAGCAACTCTGAATGGCTGAGATTAGGGATATATCAGTAATTAGTAAATTTCCAGTCATGCCCAAACTATCACAGCTGAAAATCTTGATTTTCAGAATAGCCTAAAAATGAATTCAAGAAACCTGCCTTTATGTCATTAAAATTAAATAGCCTTTTTAGGACTGCTGAGCAAAAAGAGTGCATTCTCTTGCTACCATTTTTATAGAAAAAAAATCTTAAATCTACAGTGCTGTCTAAATGGATAAAAATATGCTCAGCATGAAAATATAATACCCTGCTAACAGGGGTGGGTTCTAACTTACCTCGCTGCCGGTTTGCTTCCTCCCGCGCCACGGGAAATTTCACTCAGATTATTATAGCAGCAAATAATTTCCTACATCTATGAGATTATCATACAAGAGCCTGTAAATCGGTCCTGCTGTGTCTAGAAACCTGCAGCAGATTCCTTTGCAGTTGAGGGCAAGTTCTTGGATACTTAATCAGCTGGTCTCATGACCCAAGTTTTAACTTACCTAACCTGCCTGTTGAGAATGCTGATTGCAATGCAGTCCTTAAACTTGGAATCATCTGTTGATAATATACAGCATCAGGACCTACGCCAGCCATCATGCCCACAGGTCCTGGCCAGCTTCGGACTGGTCTTGGAAAGCCTATCAAAAATATTGGGAGACTAAAAAGTGATAGCAAGGGAGAAGAAAGCAATGAAGAGAGCACTATGATGGCCAATACAATTGGAAAGAAAGCAATGTTCAGTGTAATCAGAGTAGCTGTGGATTTCCGGCGTTGTTTTTTTTCTGTCCACGATGTCAAGAGAACAGTAATGGCAAATTGCAATTTTGAAACAAATTGAAACAGCCGACTCCGAATAATTCCAACCTAATAAGAGAGAAATAGCAATAATGTATTTCCTTCATTTATATGCTTCTTCATGGGATTTCATTTTTCTAAAGCATTTATAGTGTTCATGAAAGACCTTGAACTTTTATTAATGAAGCAAGCTCAAGTTTTCTGAACTTCAATTGAAGAATCTGAATTGATTTTGAAGGGAGGGTAGAAAGAGGAAATTAACTTTGCCAATAGAGAATGATGTGAGGCTGCTTTTGAAAAATCAGAAGGCTTTTCCCAGATTAACTGAAGTAGGCAAATCGGAACGTATGCCAGATGTGCTGCTTGCCAATATGTCACAGAGTTTAATTCAAAGTGAAAGTCTTAAGATTTGAATAGTCTAACTCTAAAACTTGACCAAAACTGTATCAGTTATGCACACCTACATGAATCTGCCCAATTTCAAAAATAATCTACTGGAGGCCTTGCTCAAGTGATTATGAAAAACAGGACAGTTTCACTGATACCAGAATAATTACAAATATATTGAACTATTCAAGCCTTGTCATTGAGTGGCAGATTTATTTTTCTCAGCAAACAACTGAAAACTTTACTACTTCACGTTTATTTCAAATCTGAACAGAGTTCAACATCATACTAATGTCTCTTGGCTAGTGCAACAAGATTTGTTCTCCCTTTCCATCCCCATAACCTGCAGTGTGCTGTCAAAGTCTGTTCCAGAGAAGACTGCAAATTATTTTGGATTCTAGACAAAAATCATCTATCATCCAATTTAGCCAACAAAATCTACATTTGCTAATAAAATAATTAGAATAAGAGTTGGAAGGGACCTTGGAGGTCTTTTGGTCCACCCCCCTGCTCAAGCAGGAAACCCTATACAGGTAGTCCTCAACTTACAATAGTTCATTTAGTGAACATTTGAAGTTACAATGGCACTGAAAATAGCGACTTATGACCATTTTTCACACTTATGACCGTTGCAGTATCCCCATGGCTATGTGATTTACATTCGGATGCTTGACAACTGACTCATATTTATGATGGTTGCAGTCATAAGTCATGTGATCCCCTTTTGCAACTTTCTGACAAGCAAAGTCAATGGGGAAACCAGATTCACTTAACAACCATGTTACTAATTTAACAACTGCAGTGATTCACTTGACAAATGTGACAAGAAAAATCGTAAAACGGGGCAAAACTCACACATTTCTCACTTAGCAACATAAATTTTGGGCTTAATTGTGGTCATAGGTTAAGGACTACCTGTACCATTTCAGACAAATGGTTTTCTAATCTCTTATTAAAAACCTCCAGTGTTGGAGCACCCACAACTTCTGTAGGCAAGTCGTATTAATGGATTGCATTCCACTGTTGTATTTTTTTTTAAATAGACTTTTTTATCCAGTAAGTAATTCCCTATCACCTTGGTTCTAGTTTGTTTCTCAAATGGGGATTCAACCTACATAAGTAAAATATGATAAATAAAGGCGTTTTACCAGAAAGAGTCTAATTCCTGTATCAATGCTTTTGTTCCACCAGAGATCAGTAGTGAACACCAGCAACTGCACTGCAGACACTACCACCATATCCAACAGAGCATGCTCTGTATCTTGCCACACCTAAAACAAGTATTTTTGCAGTTTCATCATGTAGATATAAGATACAGTTTACACTTCATGACTGATCAAACCCATTGTTCTGTTTTATCAGAATAATAAAACAATATTGCCTAAAACCTTCTGGTCCCTCCATGATCTTGCATCCCATGCAAGTGCAGGCATCAAAGCAAACAATGGAATGTGTGTGTGTGTGTGTGTGTAATATTACTTTATAATTCTTTCCATTTTACCACATTTTATGGTCTTCATTTCAATTTCTAACTTCAACATGTGGAAATACATGATACTCCATATTCTTAACAGAAAAATAAGAACATACTTGAGAATAAATGAACTATATAGGAAATTTGCAGACATAGAATTTCATAACACAGACTCCCTCATACTGGGTTTGACTCCTGATGGTTTCAAGGATATTTCCACTGAGGTTTTTTTTCATGGACACATTAATTGAATTATAATATCATAAGACATTATATATCATAAGACATTATATATCATAAGAATTATAATATCATAAGACATTATAATATCATAAGACATCCAATACAGGTAGTCTTTGGTTAACAATTGTAATTAGGATTGGGAACTTTGTCGCTAAGCCATGTGGTTGTAAAGAGTGATGTCACACAACTGCGCTGAGTTTCAATGGCAGTGCTGGTACTTCCTGCTTTTGTTTTTAGGTGCAATGCCACGTGATTGCTAATTGCAACCACCTGCCAGTTTCCTCATTAACTTTGCTTGTGGGAAGCCAGCAGTGAAAGTCAAAAATGGCAATCAAATGACCACAAGATGCTGCAACCCTCATAATTGTGAGCTTGTTGCTGAACCACCCAAATTGCAATCACATGACTGAGGGGACACTGTGATGGCCATGACTTTGAGCTCTGGCTGTAACCCTACTTGCTTAGCACTGTTGTAACTTTGAACTATTTCTGAACAAATGTTCATTAACTGAAGGGTAGCCGTATGCTTTTAAAATTTCCCCATCTAACTAACAGCCGTTAAAATCATAGGTGGTTTCCCTATGCAAATACTAATTAGGATGACCCTTTCTAGAATCAAAATTCAGCCAGGTTTAACCTATGTGTGGCTGGTTGCTGTGATATGCATCTGAATATGTTTCATTAAAACAGTAATTCACTGAGCTGAGTATAATGAGTCTTGGTTGTTAGTGGAATGTTATTGTATCAATATTTACCAAATGCTAAAAGATTCTATACACAGTCATTCTAAAAACATATCCTTAATTTTGTATTAGTGTCAGAGGCCAAAAAGTGCCATGTTTGAGGTCAAGCAATGCTACCCAAAAAACCCTTTAACTAGAAATGCTTAAATTTAATACTGGTCCTAACATACAGAAAAAAACATTCTCTACAATTTCAATTTCATGGGATCAAGTACTAATTTCTAATTAGAATGAGTTCTTGTCTTTTATTTAATAGGTTCAGTGGTTACCTTGCAAGATATTGGGCTATCTTATAAAAAGCATAAAATACTTGAAATTTACCATTCTAAAGCTTCTTGAAAATCCAATGGAAATATATATGGATGAAAGATGATGTAGAGAATTGTCTATGGAAAGAAATGCTATCATAGCAAATGGTGACACTGAAATTACAAAAAAAAAAGATACAAGAGTGTTTTTCTTATGCAAAGAACTATGTATAAAACCTTCAATTGCATAAATAGCTCTATTCAGTTTTTGTATGATCCTCTGATTTTTATTTTGTTTCCGATTTCTCTTTCAAATTCTCTGGCAAGGTAAAAAAGGGAAGCAACAAGACTGAATAATTTATAAAGTTTTCTCATGTTCTTTCTTCTTTCTTTCTTTCTTTCTTTCTTTCTTCTTTTTTTTTTTTTACAAATGTCACTTATTGAGGGAACAGTGGAATATGTATAAACTACCAAATAAATAAAAGTGATGCTCTCTAGTGTTTGTAATATAGTACTTTTGGAAAATGGAATACTGAAAATTCTTTCTGGCATACAGAATTCTAAAATGTTGTGAGAGGTCTTTGCAGCAATCAGATGTCCCATAATCATTTCAGTACTTGGATCTTTCAATTTCAGAAAGCAGTACTGAGTCATAATATAAATTTAATATCTAAATTATCAAATCAAATAAATTTTAGCTTCAAAGTGGTAGATTGAGGAAACCAGAACATTTTAAGAATTGAACAATATATTGTTACATATTTGGTAACAATTTTCCTTTTCATGGTTAATAAATGAGAAGTCAGATGATCCAACATATTTCAAACAATTTTGTATTTTTGCATAAACTATAATACTAGCATTGTCTAATGGCCAATATCATTTTCCCAGAATTTACCTCAGAATTTACATACCTTATTTTTCAGACTATAAGATGCACCCGTGTATAAGACGCACCAAGATTTCAAAGAGGTAATTAAGAAAAAAAGTTTTTGTTCTCCCCGGCTCCCAGGAGCACTCTGCAGGCCTCCCAAACCCTCTGTGCGCCCCATTTTTCACCCATTTTTGCAAAAAATGGGGCGCACAGAGGGTTTGGGAGGCATGCAGAGTGCTTCTGGGGGCTGGGGGAAGGCAAAAACACTGTTTTTGCAAAAAATGAGCCGTTTTTCAAAAAACGGGGGCATTTTTGCCTTCCCCCAGCCCCCAGGAACACTCTGCAGGCCTCCCAAACCCTCTGCGCACCCCGTTTTTGTGAAAAACGGGCCCATTTTTCGCAAAAATGGGACGCGGGGGTGGGGCTTCAGGAGGCAAAAAATGGCTGTATTCGGTGTATAAGACGCACCAACATTTCCACCCTCTTTTAGGGGGGAAAAAGGTGCGTCTTATACTCCGAAAAATACGGTAATCTGTTTGCATATGATAAATCCTGGGTGCATAACCTGTTCATCCCCTCAAAAATCAAAGTTTGTAGGCAAACCTTCAATCTCTCCTGGGCTAATAACCACTTTCAATGTTAGATTAAACTTAAAACTATCAAATTTTAAGGTGGGAGTGGAAATCAATTTCAGAAACTAAAGTTTGGAAATAAGCTTTTACTCAGTTTCTGATCTGATCATCACCACCTGCTCCTTGCTCTAAACACATTTCATAATTTCACAAGATGCATTTTACTCTTTCTGTACTTATATAAAAGAAGAAACTGAGATTTCTTACCTAAAGTGAGTAAAATCTTTCTTAACATACCAATTTTCTTGAGGTTCTTTTCCTTCCTTCCGGATACATTCATTGTCATTAGGTCTTTTGGATAAAAGGGATTTCGGAACAATCCAAACAAATACACTGTTTGAATCTCTCTGAGAATCCATAGAGCAAGAAGCAATATTATCAATATGTAACTAATAACACCTTGTAGGCTAGCCTTGGAAAATGTCTGAAAACCAAGGAAGAAGTGCAATAAGCCAGCTTCCAGAAGAGCAAAAGTCAATACAATGAAATAGAACATTAATTCCTTCCATACAAATTGTGTTCTACAGGAAGACGTGTTTTTAAATTTGCTGGAAGCTAAACAGCTGATCATAGTGTACTTGAAGGTTAATCCAATTTCATTTAGATTAAGACTTAGTATAAATCCACATCCAGTCATGAACAGAACCACACCAAGCGTGTTAGGGATGAAGTAAGATGCAATAGCTGTTCCCAAAGAAATGATAAACATTGCTAGCAGTCTGTAATAAAAAAAATTAATGTATATGAAAGAAAGAATTTGTACAAATAGTTCATCTATTTTCACTAACTTTTTCCCACTTAATTAAACCCACCACCCAGAGTCAGTCTCTGAGGGAGATGGGTGGTTTATGAAATATATATATATATATAAATACGAGAAACAATTTCTCTTTCTATAAGATTCTGCCCATTATATATATATACTGTATAATGTGGTGACATCATGCTATACAGTACTGAAAATACAGATTAAGCAAGGGCCTGCAGGTTTAATATGTAAAGTATTTAGAAGACATCTTAGCAACCTACATAAAATTACACAATTGGGGAAAAAAATCTGTATAACTCTTTATCCAAACAAGAATCCAAGTTACAGCATCCACAATAGAAGACTTTTCAGCTTCTGCATGAACATAACCAGTTCAGATGAAGTTTATACCTCCCATGGTAATTGGTTTATCTATTCAACTGTTCTATTAGGAAGTAATCTACAGTCTAGAACTCAGGACTCAAGACAAGTTAGGATACTTGCATTTATCTGAGAAGGTATACAACAGGGGTGTCAAACTCGCGTCGTCACGGTGGCATCACGTGACGTATCGGGACTTTTTTCCCCTTCACTAAACCGGGCGGGGGCGAGGCCAGCATGTGACGCATCCGGCCCATGGGCCGCGAGTTTGACACCCCTGGTATACAAGGTCTCTAACTGAATTACTTTGCTTTATACAGAATCTCAGCACCTTTAATAATATTTTATGGAAATTTCATCAGACAAATGAACTGCTTTGTTTATTCAGGCTGCTGTTTGTATAAGAGACTAAATTATTTGTATGTGTGGAGTATAACTACTGAACTCACCAGAAAATAAAATGTGGGCAATTTCACTAATGGATTATTCTGCCTCTCAATAATTATATGACTAGGAACTGGTCATAGTCCATGAAAACTTATGCCAGAATAAATACCTTCACATTTGAGATACCACAAAGTTTTTAAATTATTGCTAACATGCTTAACTATCTGGAAATACTGAAGGTATGTAAAATAATGTTTACCTTACATTACTTGACATAGGTGAGCCCCCTAGCCCAAGTTCCAGCACTTGTTCCATTCCCCAGAGAAAAAGTGCATCCAATGGAGGCAGAATCCCCAAAGTCCATAAGAGAGGCAACGACAAAAATATGATGTGCATAACCTGATTGACCAACTTTAAAGCTGCAGCATCAGCAACAAATCTAAATTGAAGTAGAATAGAATATTATTTCTAGAATGGAAAAAATGGAATGGAAAAATATTCAATACGGCTCTGCCCACATCTCACTGTATTATAAATTTACTTCATTATCTATAAATAAGCCCATGTGCATCAAACAAGTCAGTTACAAAGCTAGATTGATATCCTTTTAAGAGCACAAGCCATTATTTGTAATTTTTTTTACCTGTGAGCAAGATCCACTGCTATGAAGACAAAAATGTAGAATGGTCTCATAAGAGGAACAATTTCATAAGTGTCCAGTGCTTGATAAGTAGCCGTCTCTGAAGCGGTATTAACAATTAAGGAATATTCTCCAATACACACTGTCAACCATCCAAATACGAAGATCACCACAGTTGTTCCAATATTATCTCCGTACAAAGAGGCAATTCTGCTGGGCAGCAAATACCAAGTTCCTAAGCCACATAGTACTCCAGCAACAAGTGAGTGAAAAAACACATTAATTATAGATTTTTTGCCTGGAATAATAAATTTGATTGTCTCTAAACCTATACAGCTAGAAAATTCCCACTCATCTTCCTGTGTTAGTATATTGTGGACATGCATTCTTTCTACAGGTGCAGTTTTTTGCCTGGCATACAAGTTTATTCCTTGAACAATAATAGCTGCAACAAGCATTAGTCCTCCAGAAAGTGCAGCTGTGCAGTAGTCTTGCAGAACATTTAACTGATATATAAGCGTCCCAATTCCACCTAGAATCCATGGTATCAAGAAGAGAAGAATCTGACTCAAATAGATGTAAGAAGGTGCACAGTATCCTAACTTAAATTGAGGGCCACCCAAAATGGTCTGTGGAAATCGCTTTAACAGGAATTCTTGCTTGTGGTCATTCAATAGAGGCACATCTGGGCCCATAATGATTTACTCAAATTTTGGCTGAATCTCATTTTTCTAAAAAGGAGAGAGAACAAAAAAAGGAAAGAAAGCAATTTTACCAAAAGTGCACTTTTTCAAATATTGCCAATAAAGCAGCGTTTTTTTTAGAAAACTGTGCATGCATGCCTCACTTTAAACATCAGAGCTTCTGTTAATTCATTCTTTCAAAACCCAATGATCTCTACTATATTGCTTTGTCCCGAATCTACAGAATACAGAATAAAAAGTTGGAAGGGATCTTGGAGGTCTTCTAGTCCAACCCCCTGCCTAAGCAGGAGAGCCTATAACACTCTGGACAAATGGCTGTCCAATATGTTCTTAAAAACATCTAGTGATGGAGCACCCACAATTTCTGAAGGCAAGCCATTCCATTGATTAATTGTTCTCACTGTCAGGAAATTTATCTTTAGTTCTAGGTTGAAACTCTCTTTGATAAGTTTCCATCAGTTACTTTTTGTCTTGCCCCCCATATACTTTGCAGAGTAGATTGTTCACCCCCTCTTAGTGACAGCTCTCAAATATTGGAAGACAGCTATCATGTCATGTTAGACTAGACATAGCCAGTTCCCACAACCATTTCTCATATGTTTTAGCCTGCTTTTTCAATCTACATTATGTGTCATATATTCTTGAGAACTGCCTTTTCTGTAGCAATAAAGAACTATCAAGATAGTTACTCAATAAAATTTATTACCTTGTTCTAGCCCTATTTTTAATTGTCCCTGTTAGTAAAAAAGTGAAGTGCAATTCCCAAGCTTTCTACTATAATATTTAATATGATTTATCTTATAAAACCCATAGAAACTAGAAATGTAAGACTTTTTTAATAAATGCTCTTCGGAATACTGGTTTTCATACCATGTAACACGATAAATTTAAACCAGTATGATATTAAACTGACTCTCAAGGGAACACATACTATAAACAATTTATCTCCCCCTCTCCATACCTCATTCCCTGCTGAATTTTCCATGGTCTGCTTGATCCAGGGATCAGCAATATGACGCTCATGGACACGTAATGTGCCTTTCAAACCTTTTCTGAGGTTTACTGACCCAACAGTTTCTTGTGTCTTATCCTGATTTGTGAAGTGTGAAATGTTTGAAATTTGAAATCATCAAGCTTGAAAATAGCTGTTGTGCCTTTTTTGGAAATGTTCCGGTCCTGTTTTGACCCGTTTTGAACGGGGTTGAAATAGTATCGGAATTCTGATAAGGCTAGAACAATCTACCTGAAAATAATTGTTTCAAGATGGAGTGTTTGAAGTCCAAAATATTTCAAAATGTTTTACACATCTCTAACCCTGACTCGCTCTCCACTGCAACAGACCCTAGTATCCTGCATTACCCAATTTCATTTGTCCTACTGATCAACTGAGAAAATCAATTTGCTCTCCCTGTCGGGAAAGCAGTTGAAAATGACTCGTTTTCCCAAAAGCAATAGCAACAAAGCTATTTTAACCTGAACTGTTCTAACCTGCAGGAAGGGAGACTTACATGAGGACACTTTTTAAAATGTGAGCTCCTATGTACATGTAAGGGTATAATATATAGTGGAGTTGTAAACAAATCTATGTATTAAAACTCTTTAGAGGGATTAAGTGTGCCCCTGAAGCCATGATCTGGCATCTAAAAAAGTAGTGTTTTCTTTCTTAAGATAAACTTTTGGATCAAATTATATTGGCACAAGACGACTCACTAAATTTAGAGTTACTGTGATCCGGAAAGTATTCTTATTGTTAGAAGATCAGACTACATCTATTAATATATTTTCAGTTCTTCACTCAGTCATGGACCTCACAGAATCTAACCATCCTTTATGGTGAAGATAAAGGCATTTTTTTACAAAAAGGCTGGGATATAAAATAAATATGTTTATCTAATAGAACAGAAAAACACCAACACGATTAACTGTCTAGACAGCAAAATCAGTTACCTATTACAATTCTTTTGTACTTATATTGAAGTAAGAAAGTGGGCTACTGGCATAGGCTTCAAAGATCATCTTCAATCTATGAGATTTGTAGCATACATCAGGGTATATCTACATATGAAGGTTTGTGGAGATTTAAATATATACAGCACTGGTCAAAACCAACTTTTTGTTTATAGCACTTATTGTTGCCAGTTAACCAGAAAATAGGAACACGTGTTGTGCATCAATGCCATTCAGATATGCAGAAAGTGTGATTCATTGTTTTCACCATTGGCTTATACTGGGACATCAAACTCTACCTTAAAAGCACAACTCTGAGGAGCCGATTCCAGAAGTGACAACACCACTTCGCTCTTTTTTCACATCCACCGCTCTAACTGATCACCTTACCTGTCTTTATATTTCAGAGTTGTTGCAACGACTTGCAGGCTGGCTGGGACTTTCAAGGCACATAATAAATGGTCAAAAACTGCCAGTGGCCTAAAAATACACAGCAGCTACGATCCGACTAAAAAAGAGCAGCTCGGTTCGCCTCTCCTCACTTGGCAACTGCAGGAGCCACAACAAACAAAAGGTTTCCCTTCCCCCTTCCAGCGAATGCATAATTACGCAGGCGAAGGAATAAGCGCACACGCGCGCGCGCACACACACAAAAAGACCTCGTCGGTTTCGGCGACTAGGGGGGAAATGCCCATTATGCCAGGGCTGCGCCAGAGCCAAATGCCGGGGGCAAGCGAGCACTTCCACACATACACCCCCTCCCCCGTCTAGCTGCTTTGTACGGCGGTGGAGCGGCGCGAGGCGAGCGCGGCCGGAGAGAAAGGAGGAGGAGGAGGAGAAGGCCGAGCTTCTGCTAGGGAGACGGGAAAGCGAGCCAGGTCGCCTCAGCGAGCGCCGCTCTTCCTCTCAGCCGCTTCTCGAGGTTGGCTGGGCTGGATCCGCGACTGCTCTTGCCCTCCCCGTTTCTCCTCACGGCCGACGCCATGTTTTTCCCCCCTTCTCGCTTGCGGGAATAAAAGCGGGGATGCAGAGAGAACCGGGAGAGGAACAAGCAGGTCCCGAGTGGTTCTCGGGCGGGCGCCATACATACCTGCGTTTTCCCCTCCTCCCCTCAACGCAGCCATGCCCTCCGCTCGCCCATCCACGGCCGCCCGTGCTCTGGCCTGCCCGCTCCCCCTGCAGGAGTGAGAAAGCGGCGTGGGAGGTTTGGCTTGATGGCTCGTTGTCTCGGAAGGGGGAGAAATGAGGTGGTAGCGCCGAGCGGGAAAACGTCTCCTTTGGCTGCCTTCAGCCGCCTCTCCCCTTTAGGCTCGCTTTCCTACCGGAGAAATTCCAGAAATCCGGAACCCTGAGAAGACTGCTGTGGCGCTTTGAAGGCTACTTGCATTGCGGTCTTGCAGATGCCGCCTCAAATGTATGTAGCCTTGAGTCTGGCGGTCTCTATTCCTAGGAAGTGAGTGGCAACCTGCAAGGTTGTGAAAAAGCATTTGCCCCGTGCGGAATTTTCTGACGTTTTGCGGATCTTTGTCCGCTGAATGTTATCAGAAATCTACATAAAGAGGGTCTGCACGAACACCACCTTTAAGTGCTTGTTTTAGTTGGGTGTAAACAAAGTCATGCGACACATAGTGTGTTAATGTGAAAAAGTAATTGCTCCGTTTAGATTCAGTAAAATGTCTATGGAGATTCTCAGTCATCCAGGTCATGGTTGTCCCAAAAATCTTTTTCAAGAGGCAACTGGACTTTCTGGTTTTTCTTTAAAGACGTTTTGCTTCTCATCCAAGAAGCTTCTTCAGCTTTAGATTCAGTAGTTTTATTTAATTTCTCTGCTTCTCCAAGACCCTTTAGCTGGGGCACCAACTTTAGCTGCAGTAAGTGAAACCCAAACACTCTGTAACTGGGATCAGTATCTCACATTGCAATTGGACAGGCTGAACTCATACTGGGTGAAGGTAGTAGATCTCAGCATCTTTTCTGGATCTTCACAACTCTAACCCTGCCTTCTTCTTTGAAATGGTAGTTCCACTATCACTACCTATTTTCTGGGACATATTTCACTTAACATCCACCTCATAAATCCAATGCATGAGACAGTCCTGCAATGGACCACAGCATGCCAGCCCCCACCCACTATCCTCCACTATCCCCCTGAGTCTGCCTTACTGTACTGGCAATTAAAAAGTAAAAGTGCAAAATAGTTTCAATACTGAAACCTTTTGACTATGCATGTAGCATAGAGTCCTATTGTCAGGTTCCAATGTAAACGTGAGGGGAAACCCCCCCCCAAAAACACAGTTCTGAATTGAGTATTTTTTTATCTCCCTCACAAACACCGGCACGAACTGACATCCATCAACAGGAAATTCAAAGTCTGGACTAACCGTCCAGTAACTGTTCCACCGTTTTAAACTGTTCCCTAGCCCCACCCAGCCACCCATGCGCTCGCCCCACCCTCTATTCTTCCCTAAGCCGAGTCAGTAGACATTGAGCAGGGAGGCCAGCACAGTTCCATCATCAGCCACACTCAGTGCGCATGCGCGCAAGCGTCCATTTTGCTTGGCCACCCATCAGCTGTTCGGTGTTGATGTCAGCAGTGGCGACAGGTCTGGTGTGGGCTCTGCAGTTCGGTGGGTTTAGCGTCATGGTGGCTGTGTCATTTTCGGGTCCCCGCATAAAAGGCAATCCTGGCTTCTGCATTACCCGCTGCAATGGCAGCCCCAGGCCGCCAGGCACACCAGGGCTGACATGTGGCCCCTCTACCATGGAGACGACACCTGAAAAACAGAAGGCACAATGAGATGGTTCCCGGCTACCACCCGGCTCCCTACCCAGGTTCCTTGGTTTCTGTCTCTGTTTTTTTGGTGGAGGTCCCCTAAAGGGGGTGGTCGGAACTGGACGTAGCAAGCTACAATGGAAAACCGGGTGAGTCCTCCCTAATAGGCGTGGGAGTTGGAGTTTCACTATAACTGGGTTAATGATTTTCACAATTGGGAATGGGCCAATAAACTTAGGGGCTAGTTTTTTGCATGGTACCTTTAACTTAAGGTATTTAGTGGACAGGTAGACCTGTTGCCCAATTTGGAGTTTCACTATAACTGGGTTAATGATTTTCACAATTGGGAATGGGCCAATAAACTTAGGGGCTAGTTTTTTGCATGGTACCTTTAACTTAAGGTATTTAGTGGACAGGTAGACCTGTTGCCCGATATGGAATGGGGTTTGTGGACTTCGTTTTTTGTCTGCCTGGCATTTATAGTTCTCTGTTGATTTCTTTAACGCCTGTTTCACTGTTCCCAATATTTTCATCTTAGCTATCCACTCTTTAAGGTCTACCTCCTGGGGGTTCTCTCGGAGGCACTCCGGAATGGGCATAAATTCCACCCCATTCGTTACCTGGAAGTGCTACTATGCACCACATTGTTATAGGCTACCTCGGCAAATGGTAGTAATTCCGCCCAGTCTGACTGCTGGTGCTTTATATAGCAGCATAGATACTGCTCTATCATTGCGTTAGCCCTCTCAGCGGCTCCGTTAGTAGCTGGGTGGAATGCCGAGCTGAGGCCTTGGGATGATCCTATCAGGGTTAAGAACTGCCGCCAAAATTTAGCGGTGAATTGCATCCCTCGATCGGATACAATTCTCTGCAGTACACCGTGTAGGTGGTATATATTGATGATGAATAGTTTAACCAGCTTTCTGGCTGACGGGAGGCTGGAACAAGCCACAAAGTGGGCTTGTTTGGAAAAAGGTCTATGACCGTCCAGATCACCATATTGCCTTGACTCTCCGGTAGGTCCACTATAAAGTCCATGGCTATCTCCTCCCATGGTCTTACAGGATTCACCACTGGTTGTATAAGTCCGGGAGGTTTTCCTTGCCGCTTTTTCATGATGTTGCATATAACGCAGCTCCGTACGTAGTCCTTCACATCCTTCTTCATATGAGGCCACTAGAACTGCCGGTTAGTTAGATGTAAAGTCTTTAGAAACCCGAAGTGGAACCCCCTTCGTGACAGCATCAGAGCACGTCCAGACGGAGAGTGCTGGGTACGTAAATCTTGGACCCCTTCCACACTAGGTTGTCTCGTTGTGTGAGTGTATGTTGGTTTTCCTGGAACCATGGATCATTCGGAAGCGCAGCTTGGATGGAACGGGATATGTTTCCTTTTTGCTCTTTCTGTTGGGTTGTTTCTGGTGCTTGGTGAACCGCTTGCACTCGAAGATGCGGTGGTGGTATCATGGCTTGAATTATTTCATCTTGTCCGCTAGCGTATTGCGGTTTCCAGGATAAGGCATCTGCTAAAAAGTTCCATCCACCTGGTATGTATTTCAGTGTGAAATTGAAGTGTCTAAAGTACAACGCCCACCGGACTTGTTTGGGCGATAATCTTCATGGGTTTTGGAGGGCTTCTAGATTTTTATGATCCGTCCAGACTTCAGATGGTAAAACCCCACTCCAGGTCAATAGAGCCCATTGAACCGCAAATGCTTCCTTCTCCCATATCGCCCATTTGCATTCGGTGTCGTTAAGCTTACGGGACGTGTAGGCACATGGTTGTAAGTCCCCCCCCTCGTTGGTTTGCAAAAGAACTGCGCCTACCGCCACATCGCTAGCATCTGCTTGTACTACAAATGGTTTGGTGGTGTCCGGGTGTTTTAGCACCGGCTCTCTGGCAAACAATGTTTTTATCTGTTCAAATGCTTGCTGACATGCTAATGTCCATTGCACGGGGTGACCAGGGCGCGGCTTCCCAGCCAGATGTTTAGTTCATAGGAGATCCGTTAGCGGGAGAGCCACTCGAGCAAAGGAAGGGATAAATTGACGATAGAAATTAGCAAACCCCAGAAAACTTTGTAACTGTTTGCGTGTTTTGGGGGCCTGCCAGTCCAATACCGGTTTCACCTTAGTGGGGTCCATTTCTATTCCCTTCACTGAGATTTGGAATCCCAGATAGTCTAGTTGTGTTTTATGGAACTCACATTTAGATAATTTTACGTATAGTTTCACATCTAACGAATTTTACGTATAGTTTGCTTAAAACTTGACGCACCAGGGTGACATGTTCTTCTAGGGTTTTGGTATATATTAGAATGTCATCTAAATAGACTAGTACTCCTTTATATAGATGTTCCTGTAGGATCTCATTAATGAGCTGCATTAAAACAGCTGGGGCCTCTTGTAACCCGAATGGCATGACCTTAAATTGGTAACTCCCTAGTGGACAATTGAAGGTGGTCTTCCATTCATCTCTGGCTTTGATTCTAACTCTATAATACGCTTCCCATAGATCTAATTTTGTAAAGATGCGGCCTTCCGCTAGTCGGGCCAGCATGTCCTTCATGAGTAGCAGGGGGGTATATATGTTCAATACATACTGCATTGATCCCTCGGAAGTCAACGCATAAGTGCAAGCCTCCATCTTTCTTTTCCCTAAAGAGGACTGGGGCTGCTATCCGGGATCTGGCCGGTTGTATGAACCCCCGTTTCAGGTTTTTATCTACGTACTTCCTCATCTCTTCTAACTCTTTAGGGGTAATTGAATACATTTTGAGCTTCAGTAAACGGGCCCCCTGGAGTATCTCTATCGCACAGTCCATGGGACCATGGGGAGGAAGTGTATCACACTCCTTTTCGCTAAACACTTCCTTCAAGTCCCTGTATATGACAGGGAAAGCCGTTGGTTCACCCGTTGGCTTAGCCCTCTCCATAGTACCCCTTCCTGATTCCCCTTCTCCCGGGGTATGGGTGTATGTTTCACGTGGTGTTGGGTTAGGCCCAAACTCTATCTGCAGGTGCCAGCAATCTCCCACACACACTTTATCACCGGGCCCCACTTATCGAGCCAGGCCAGGCCTAGGATGACTTCTTCCATTATTTTTGGGACTACGATGAAACGTATGATCTCTCGGTGTGGTCCTATTTCTAATGTGATCTGTTCAGTGATATGTGTCCCAGGTTGGCCACCCAACAGGGACCCTTCCATTTGCTCAAAGCTTAGGGGCCTTAACATTTTCTGGATTTTCACTCCTTGGTTGCTGGATCATCCAGGTGGGGATCTCTTTCAGGCTGTAGAGGGTCCTCCATAATTTTTTCACACGAGCCCTCCTCTTTTGCTTTCTTCTCCTCAAGGATGCTGCCACCTGAGGTAGCTTGACTGCATTCTCCGGAAGCCTCATCCAAAACCCCGTCAACACTCACTGGATTCACACGCTCTTCTTTTGCTTTCTCCTCCTCAAGGATGCTGCCGCCTGAGGTAGCTTGACTGCATCCTCTGGAAGCCTCATCCAGAACCCCGTCAACACTCACTGGATTCACACGCTTCTCCTGTTCTATGGTGCAGATCTGGCTCTCCAAGGCCCAGATTCTACACTCCAGGATTTGATGCTCATGCTGGGTTGTATGTTGGAAGTCTTCCTTCTGCAGTTCGGCAGTTTTCTCCATGGTGTTCCAGAGGTTCTCCAGGTAGTCTAGTCCCGGTCCTGGCATGGGGCGGGATGCTGGCTGTTGTGCCTCTTCTTTTGTTTTCTCCTCCTTAAGGATGCTGCCGCCTGAGGTAGCTTGACTGCATCCTCCAGAAGCCTCATCCAGAACCCCTTCAACACTCACTGGATTCACACACTTCTCCTGTTCTAGGGTGCTGACCCGGCTCTCCAAGGCCTGGATTCTACACTCCAGGATTTGATGTTCATGCTGGATTTGTATGTTTTCCTTCTGCAGTTTGGCAATTTTGTCCAGCATTTTGCAGAGGTTCTCCAGGGAGCATAGACCTGGTCCTGGCATGGGGCAGGATGCTGGCTGTTGTGCCTCTTCTTTTGCTTTCTTCTCCTCAAAGGTGCTGCCTCCTGAGGTAGCTTGACTGTATCCTCCAGAAGCCTCATCCAGAACCCCTTCAACACTCACTGGCTGGCATGGGTGGTGGCAGGACTTCAATTCCTCCAAATCTGGAGGAGGCTTCTTGGGCATAGACACGAGGTTCTTCTGGGACCTCTGGACCACGTTGCCGAGCTTCTTTTTGACACGGAAATCCTGCCAGGCACAATCCAGAATGGGCAGCAGTGCTTCTGGCCTTTCTTTGGGGCAACATTCCTGAATGGCTGGAACAGAATCATCTCCATCTAGGCAATCCAGAGAAAAGCTTTTTTCGGATTCCACCGAAGTCAAAGGGACGTGATCGCCGCTGGCCAACTCCACACCGGAATCTTCCGATTCAGATTTCAGAAGCCGTCCACTCATGGGCCAGAAACCCAGATGGTGGGGAACAGCATCAGTTGGAGATCCAGCCTCAGCCAATCTATCATTCCCTACGCTCATTTGGTCTTCAAGAACCAGGCTGAGCTGAGATTGGTGCGGTCTCTGGTCTCTGCTCTACCTTCCTAATCTGTCCAGGCCTTTCATAGTGTGGGTTTGGGCTAACCAATCGAAAGTGGTTTGAAGCCCTTGCTGGGTATTGAGGCTCAAGAGGAGGGTGGGTCACCTCTCCTTCCCCCCTCCATCCTCTCTCAGGACCCAGCTCTCTGAAGCTAGCAGCTCCAAATTTCTCTCAGTACTTCCATTGTTTGGCTGCCTATCGCTGTGGAGTGACTCCATTCGCCCTCAGAGATACGTCGCTCCTTCCACTGGGTGAAATGGCTCCCAGAGGGAATAACCATGGGAAAGGGAGGTACAGGGGTCCCATATCCCACAGGTCCCAAGGAGCTCAGCCACCACTCTCCTGTTCTCCTGGTTTTTGGGCCCATACCCTGGAAGATTTCTGAGGCCTCCCAGCTGACTAGGGGTTTTTTGGGACCTAGATGTTCCTTGGTCCGGACGTCCTGGGAAGGGTCTTCTGAAGGCACCGGTAAGATCTCCAGAGGGGCAGGTTCCGTTGACTCGGTAGTTTCCAACAAGTCTGCAGCCTCCAGGCTTGGCTCCGTTCCCTCTGCCATATGTTTTATTAAATGGTGAGTCCTGACTTCCTGTCAGGTTCCGATGTAAACGTGAGGGGAAAAAAACCCCAAAACACTATTTTTTATCTCCCTCACAAACACCGGCATGAACTGACATCCATCAACAGGAAATTCAAAGTCAGGACTAACCATCCAGTAACTGTTCCACCATTTAAAACTGTTCCCTAGCCCCGCCCAGCCACCCATGCGCTCGCCCCACCCTCTATTCTTCCCTAAGCCGAGTCAGTAGACATTGAGCAGGGAGGCCAGCAGAGTTCCATCGTCAGCCACACTCAGTGCGCATGCGTGCAAGCGTCCATTTTGGTTTCAGCCGCTTGGCCGCCCATCAGCTGTTCGGTGTTGATGTCAGCAGTGGCGACAGGTCTGGTGTGGGCTCTGCGGTTCGGTGGGTTTAGTGTCACGGTGGCCGTGTCGTTTTCAGGTCCCCATGTAAAAGGCAATCCCGGCTTCTTGGTTCCCTGCCAAAATGACAGCCCCGGGCCGCCAGGCACACCAGGGCTGACACCTATGACTAGGTAGTTGAACTTTTCTTCTATGGGAAATATACCAATCTCACTAGAGATAAACCTACTCAAACTTTAAAAAAAATGTGTTACAGAAGTTTAAAGTTAAAAATGTTAAGTTTCAAAATGCAAACATTCAAAGAGGAAGAGGATAAATTCCCAGACTAGATGGCAATAAAATAGCTTTTTAAAAGAAATATACAAAAGAAAATGCAGTTCATAAGAGTATAGCAAAATGTACCATCTTGTGGTCTGTTTGGAGCATTGCATCCCAGGAAATAGCTTTGGCACTAAGTCTCATTAAAGGGTACTTATTAGATGTGTCAAATTAATATTATACACTGCAATATGTTTTTCAAGTGATATTGTATGGGAAATACAGCAGTGGTTAAGATATGTTTGGGTTGTTTGTCTTTCTGCATCGCCTGCTTGCACTGCAACCTCAGCTGACTGATTCTTCTGCAGCTAAATTAAAAAGGCAGCAAAATTATCTGTCCTTCTAGATGGCTCTTCTCCAGTTGCCTTTCCAAATGAGCCAATGTTGATAGCTGCCTCCAGCCAATTAGAAACTATACGGTACCTATAGTCATGTCTCACAAAATGGGCATGATTAGGCAATCAGATGTGAGCTGCAAAAATCTAGATAATTACAGGATGACAACAAAAAGACAAAGCAAGTGAAATTTGGTGCTATGTTTGCATCCCTGATCTGGTAGTATTACTTGGAATTACAAAATTTTAGAGGTTGAAAATACCTCCGGGCAGGGTACTTGCAACTACATCTCTGACTTGCCATATAGTCACCAATGAATAGATTTGAAAACAATTTATTGCATTGCATTTCTCTTCTTCAAGCTAAAAATATCTAATTTTATCTAGTGCTTCTTGAAGAATGTAATTTCCAGGCATCATTTTTCCCAGTTTATTCTTTAGGCTCACTCCAATTTTACCATGTTCTTAAAATGTGGCAGTTAGAATTAGCAATTATGGTCTGGAAATTAATATAGCTTTTTTCCCCAGAAATATGCTACTGCAGTGCATGAAACCAATCTTCGGATTGTAATGTATATGCATGTATTAATTCTGGGAAATAATGTTTCTTTGCCATTGGAAATTTGAGAAATACTGATTTCTATCTGAGTATCAAGATTACAGTTTACAGATTATTATGTAGCATATTCTAAATCTATAAATAATTTAGCTGCTGTAGAAAATTTAATTGGATTAATACATTGAATCACAGTTTAAAGCTATGATTAGTTTTTAACTGTTTCTCATAACTGAAAAATATAGAATTTTGTTTGCCTAGCTTTATTTAATTTGTTTGGACAGATTCTTACAGTTTCTGTTGCTAATATAATTCCTTGCAAATAGAGCAGAAGGTTCATCAGAACAAAAGAACTGATTTATTTTTAATAATAGAGCAAGCAATGTCCATCTAATCATGTACTATTCATCTCCTATTTCTGAATGTTAAAGTCTCTCTTTTTGCTCCCAATTTGGCCTCATTTGCATCAAAGAGCATGAGTTATGTTATTTTTAATCTAGAGCTTCATATTGAATGTCTTCAAAAGTATATGGTATATGGGGTATTGCTAACATAATTTTAGGTACACTCAAGTGATTTTCTAAAAATGAGGCAATCACATGCTAAAGGATTGCAGAAAAGCAAGGAAACAATCTGACATTTTGTTTCATGTCCAATTATGTTTTTTCTTTTGAGCAACAATGAAGACTTTCTTTACATAGTAATGTGGGGGGAAAAGGGGGAAAGACACTTAGATCCCTGCCCTGAACTCCTTACAATCCAAAACAGCCCTCTTCAAACAGTCAAAGGATTTATGAAAAATGTGAGTTTTGAGCAGGGTTTTGCAATGACTTAAAATGGAAATTCTGCTCCACTCAAGATTACCTGTAAATGGACATACCATCAAGTTTAGTCTTTACTTTGGAGCATGGTAGGCCTGATCTGTGGATGCAAGACACTGACTTCTGTCCTTTGCCATGGTCAGATACCATTGTTACATTTTCTTTTATGATTGTCATTAAATGAAACATAGGAGGATTTCAAGTAATAAATATAATCTGAATAAACAATGGCACAAAAAGACCATATCTGGAAGAGGTCATCCATAACCAGCTCAAGTACAACTTATTTTTCACTGACCAAGGCATATTGGCAGATTGTTGAGATGGGGAAAAAGATACAAATGAAGTATCCTGGCAAAGGAGACGGAGGCCTCTAACTTCATTCCATTTGGTGTGTCACACTTGCCATCATTTTTTCTTTTATGTTTTATTGGTTTTATTGTAATTTTTTAATTTGTTCTGAGCTGTCCAGAGTCATTGAGAGTTGGATCGAATACACATGTATTAAATTATTATTATTTTTAAAAGCCTTACCTGGCAAGCTGGAATACCTGTATTGCAATATTTTCAATATGACCCAGTTGTTTAAATGAATTAACAAATATGGCTGGGATGAGGTTGCATATAATTGGAGCTGGCAACAGCATTTCAGCATATGACATCTTACTCACTTTAGTTTACATATAGATGAACCCATGCCTCAACTGGAGGGCTAGAGGTCGCCTTCAGACACATATCAAAACATTATTTTATGACAAAGGTGTACAACCTGCAGCCTAGAGGCTGTTTATGAGAGTCAACTCTTGTCCCTAGAGTCTTCCTAGCTCTGTTATCTCCAGCTACAAAGCCTCCTGTTGTTGCTGCTACTACCACCACCATCTAGCAATAGCAATAGCAATAGCACTTAGATTTATATACCGCTTTATAGTGCTTTACAGCCCTCTCTAAGCGGTTCACAGAGTCAGCATATTGCCCCCAACAATCTGGGTCCTCATTTTACCCACCTCAGAAGGATGGAAGGCTGAGTCAACCTTGAGCCGGTGAGATTTGAACCGCCGAACTGCAGCTAGCAGTCATCTGAAGTAGCCTGCAGTGCTGCACTCTAACCACTGCGCCACCTCGGCTCTCCCTTTGCCTCACCCTTCAACCCTCTCTTTGTTTGAAAACTCTTTGTTTAAACATTAGACTTTGCTTTCAGGTTTTTGGGCTCACATCTTAATTTATTTTAAACTTGGAGATCAATTGAGATGTGAAGGGGAAAATGTTATTTTAAGAACGTTTGCATATCTAACTTAATTTCTCACCCATTTAAAAATATATTTTTTTTCATTTCCCTGCCCAACAGTTCAGAGGCTGATGTTTGGTGCTGCAAAATATGTGTATGTGTGGTGTGTGTGTGTGTGTATGTGTGCGTGCGCGTGTGCATGCACAAGCTCATCTTTAGCATCAGTGTTGACTTCTGACCACGGCCTGGTCAAGTCCCTGCAGTTTGGCAAGATTTCAGAAGTAATTGGCCATTGCCTCCTTCCTAGGGCTGAGAGAAAGTCCAAGGTCACCCAGCTGGCTTTGTGCCTAAGGCAGGATGGCTGGCAAAAAATCACAGTGTCCCAGTTGCTAGTCATGATGCCTTCACATTACACCAAACTGGCTCGTATACACCCTGTGTTATGTGTTATGACGAATATTCATATAGCACATGCTGATTTCAGTTTGCCATTTATTTTACAAACTTGAAAAGGAGTTTTCAGCTTCTTCTCAGCTCTCTCCCATCTTTCTGTTTTGACTCACAGTGAACCAGCAAAATGCCACATTCCACATTAGCAAATAATTAAAAAAAGAACTAGCACTGAAGGAATCTTAAAGAACATTAAAATGCAACAAACTAATATGTCTTAATCTCATCATTTATTTCTGAAAGCAGATTTTTTTAATTAGGAGGAAAGGCCGTTTTCATCAAAAGAAAAGCTGATAAAAGAGCTTGTTGTTATCGGATTATTTTTAATCATTATTGTAACAAAATCTCTCTCTTTTTGTTGTTAGTTCTATTTTTCAGCAAGATTTCTCATTAGAGGTTTGATTTAAACTGCCATCCAGTGTCCTCTTGTGGCCAAATGGTAACATTTCATCCACAATCTTTTTTTCTTCTGACTGGCAAATCTGGCAGTATTTTCATTTTCTCTCGTTACCAGTACTCTGATTATCTTTTAAGGAGAGATTTTATAAATCAGGAATAGCTATACTTTGTTAATCTATTCTGTTTGGTTAATGTTATCTCTCTCCTTTTAAAATCCCTTCTTAAAACTCTTATATGTGAATGGCTTTAGCCTACATCCTTTACACTTGGTTTCTGATGGGAATAATGATTAAATATCTGTAATCATATTTTTTTCAAATTACTCCTTGTTCCATCTTCTCTCTCTTTCACTGCTGATCTTATGGCCTGATCTATCCAGGAACAATGATGAAAGCTGAATTCTACTGAAGCAGGAATCCTGAATAAGACAAAATGAGTTGAATTTAGTTCTTAAGCCCTAGAGTTTGAATCTAATCAAACACTACAAAATCCTTCTGTCAGGTTTGATATAATATTTTCCATGTGCTGCCCAATGACTCCATGCATGGAACATTTTTGACAATTTCCTATAAGCAAAGTCAATGGGGAAACTGGAAGGAGATTGCGACCAAATGTGACCATGTAAGGTTCTAATTTAACAGTGGTGTGGGATTCACTTAATGATGGCAACTGGAAATGCCGAATTGTTGTTGCTAAGTGCTAAGCACATGATGTGCTTTACGATCACCTCATGTAGTGATGGAAACTCCTATCCCAATTGCTGTCATTAACCAAGGAATGCCTATAATGAAGAATTCATTCGTTCTTTCATAGTAATACTTTAAGCTGCCAGATCCTTTGGAATATATTACTCTGGTTTAGATGCTGGGGACCACAACAAGACAATGGCAATGAAGCATTGAAGGACGAGTCTATGTTTACTATGTGGTTTATTTAGTTTCCCCATGTTAGCTTTTTGCATTTCAGTATGGTAGACAATACAATTTTTTGCCAGCAACAAAGAAGATGCGGCTAACCATCTAGTTAGCATTTATATTTTGAATGACTATTAGTGACCAAAAGTTCCGGGACTATGTCATTTTAAGTATTTACCTAAAGAATCAGCTTAGGTATGAAGAATCTATTTTTCTCAGAAAAGAGCCTTTACTGAGTAAAATAGATTCTTCCTACCTAAGCTGATTTCCGAGTTGTCCTGCGATCAGAAGGATAGCAATTGGGAAAAACTCTCCCCTTGGAAGGCTGATAGTCCTTACTGTGATGGTTTTCTGATACTAAACAAAAACTTTTTAAAAATCTTTAAAAATCTTTTGTTCATCTTTTTTATTTTAGAATTATTTTGTATCACTTGTACGGATTTGCTTTTTTAATATATATTTGTTTAATAATTTTTTTAAAAAATTATTGCAAGCTGCAATAATAACAAACAGTAAGTTATTATTTCAGTTATATTTGGGTTTTCTTCTTCCCTCAAGACGATGCTATAGGGCATTGCACATCAAAACAACTAGACACAAGGACAGGTTTTCCCCCATGCCTTCACTCTGCTAAACAACTACCGTATTTTTCGGTGTATAAGGTGTCGGTGTATACTCTCCTCCCAAAAAAGTGGGTGGAAATGTCTGTGCGTCTTATACAGCAAATGTTGCCGAAGCCTCACCCACCCGCTGGTCCCCACCCTTCGGCCTCTGCCTCCCAGCAATTTGCCTCCTTACAGCAAACAGCCTGGTCAGCTTCAGCACAGCCTGATTTAGCACGAGCAGCTGATTGGCGGTTGGATCTGCCCCCCGGAATACTGCCTATCAGCTGTTCCAGGCTGTGGGGATCCCCGTCACCGCCCATCGCCGCTGCCGCCTATCACCGCCTCTGTGCGCCCCATTTTTGGCCTGCGCGTGCCCCATTTTCGGCCCGTTCCAGGTGGCGGCGGCAATCCCCGCCACCCAGAACAGGCCAAAAATGGGGTGCGTGGAGGCCGAAAATGGGGCACACGGAGGCCAAAAATGGGACGCTTGGAGGCAGATTTTTTTTTCTTATTTTCCTTCCCAAAAGCTAGGTGCGTCTTATAGTCCGGCACGTCTTATAGTCTGAAAAATATGGTATTTCCCACAACATTGTCTTATGCCCTGGGGTGTCAAACCACCTAGTAGGGCTGTATTACAGATAGTCCTCAACTTATGACCACAATTGAGCCCAAAATTTCTGTTGCTAATTGAAACATTTGTTGTTGCTAACTGTCTGAATGTTGATCACAGACCATGGGGATGCTGCAATGGTTGTAACTGAAAAACAGTCTTAAATCACATTTTTCAGTGCCGTTATAACTTTGAATGGCCACTAAATGAACTGTTGTAAATCGAGGACTACCTGCACTATTATCCTTCTCATCTTTCTATTACCTATTTCCTTAGTTTCTTATGACTATAACTTTGTTGCTTGTATCTTATGATTTATGTTGATTGCTTATTTAGTTTCCAATGACTATCATTGAGTGTTGTATCTTATGATTTATGATGATTGTATTTTATGATTATGATTATGATTTATCACTTGTTTGTATGTACGCTGAGAGCTTATGGACCAGAGACAAATTCTTTGTGTATCCAATCACAGTTGGCCAATAAAGAATTGTGTTGTGTTGTGTTGTGTTGTGTTGCGTTGCGTTGCGTTGCGTTGCGTTGCGTTCTATTCTATTCTATTCTATTCTATTCTATTCTATTCTATTCTATTCTTATAAAAATACTGAAGGTAGCTTACAAAACCAATACAATAATATATTTTCAAGAAACTAAAAAAGAAGGTAACAAGTTAAATGATGAAATCAAGTTTCTAAAAGAGACTGCATAAACTACGGTATAACATTCATTGCTTGTCTAAATAGGAAATTAAAGGCCAAAGGCTTTAAGAGCTTTCTGGGGAAAGTGTTCTAAATTCTTAACACTGTTGTTGACATAGCTCTCTTATGAACTAAACTTCCTTGTCCAGAGCAGCATTTCTCAACCTTACTTAGTTTAAGAAATGTGGACTTCAACTCCCAGAATTGCTAGGAGTTGAAGTCCGCACAACTTAATGTAATTGAGGCCAAGAAACACTGGTCTAGAGGTTTGTAGGTCAATGCTGAACTTGCACTAATCTAGAAGCAAATGCTGAAACCGATAGAGAATTGAACCACTTATCTGTCACAACCTTGGCAGGAATAGCTAGCAAATTATGCCCAAACCTCTGTGCTAGACCAATTGGAGCTCCTAAGGTAGAATCTACATTTCATTTAGGATGCACTATAACAGCAGAATCTTTTAAGGAATAATTACAAATAAATCACACAATCAGCTGCATATAATATATTAGCATGAGCCAGCGACCTTTAATTAATGCTTACTGTAGGCATTACTAGTAGAATACCTTATTTTAATGCTTAATAGTAGCATCATTAAACATAGGGATTGCTGTCATGTTTTTTAAAGTTCAGTATTGTTATTTGCTGTTTTGTCTATTTATTCCCCCTTTCTTTATACTTTTGTCTTTTAAAAAGTCTGCACCATTCCTTGCCAAACGATTCACTCTTTGCAATCTCTGATTACTGTGTATTACAATGAATATCTGTCACTCTACATTCATGCTTCTCAGCAGTGTGTTTCAATGAAAAGAGGTTCTGTTCCCTTACCCAGAGTCTTCTGCCTGTCCTGCAAGGCAAACAACTCCTAATATGAAAGCAAGTGAGAAAGTAAAATGGGGTTGCTATACCGCTGTGACCTGAATTTGAAGCTGGTGCAAAATATAGTAAAATTTATGGACTGATGGCCTATTGCCTTTAAAGCCCTGAATGATTTAAGGCCTGAGAGATTAACCATGTTTGTTGCTTGATCACTTAGACATTTGGAAGATGTCCCAACTGCCAGAGGCTCATTTGTTTGGGATATAGGAACAGGTAAGTGGCTTTAGAGCCGAGGTGGCGCAGTGGTTAGAGTGCAGTACTGCAGGCTACTTCAGCTGACTGCTAGCTGCAGTTCGGCGGTTCAAATCTCACCGGCTCAAGGTTGACTCAGCATTCCATCCTTCCGAGGTGGGTAAAATGAGGACCCAGATTGTTGGGGGCAATATGCTGACTCTGTGAACCGCTTAGAGAGGGCTGTAAAGCACTGTAAAGCGGTATATAAGTCTAAGTGCTATTGCTAGTGCTATTGCTTTGAGGCTTCAGAATAATCCCTCCTCCCCAGTATTCAGGAAAATGGCAAAAATGCATTCTTTTAATTACATTTTTGGTGGGTTCTATTTATTTTAATTAATTTTAAATGTCTGATTCTATCATCATGGGTTCTCCCCCCCCCTTGTATTTTGTTTTAGCAGTGAAAGTCAGGTTGTGTGGCACTTATATTAAGCAGATATGCAGGTTCTAAATATAATGAGAACAACAACTGTGGTGGTTCGTTCTTCCATTTAATGTAGGGTACAGTCCTGGATGTTGGTTATTACGGCTGTGCAGTGAACATTTGAAGGCTGGGGCCGATAACTAAAATCTCAGCAGCAATCATCAAGTACCTTCATTACTGGAAAATTCACATCTATCTTCTCCAAAGTCATTCCTGGGCAACAATTGGCAAGGCACATTTACTGCCAAGTTAAGCCTGTCACCTTAATTCCTCTTGTGTTGTATGTACCACTTTGCACCCACCCACTCTCTCGCACTTTTATTTAAATTCTGTTTAAATTAAATAAGCTGAAATTTAAAGGCTAGATAGCACACCTCTGCTGTTGCAATGGGCAAATTATTTGCTGTACGTATATAAAAACAGGCAGTGCACATGAAAGGAACTGGTAGAACACTTGAAGGTGATTTTCAGGTTTGAAAAGTGAAAGAGCTACACAAACAGCAATCAGAAACAATTAAGAATACTGGAACAAACGCCTCATTCTTTTCTCCAACAAGCCCACAAGGGAAATTGCACTTTCCTTTTCTCAGTCTCATTGCATTTCAAATAAGGCTCCCAGCTAAGTCATGGCAGGTTTCTCCCCCCCCCCCACTCTCTTAAGTCCAACTCCAATCAAAAGGTATTGCTTAAAATCTTCCTATTACAGCATGAGTGAAAGGGGTGATTGTCTATCTTGATGAATCTAGAAGATTGTCTTGGATAGAATTGGACAGTTTTTGTGTGCAGAGTGGCCTCATTATAATGTTATTACAAGCCATGCAGAACACTGTTTTTTAAAAAGATGAGGAAAACAGAAGAGAGGGTTGAATATGTGCATGTGAGTGCACGTGCACACACACAGAATCATACGCCTATAATGTGAATATTTTGGTGCTGATGCTCATCATGTAGAAGAGAAACCACTGTACAATTTATGTTACATCTTTAATACAAAAACAATAGAGCTTTTCACTTTTCACTCTTTAACTTTTAAAATTATGAATTGTATAGGGAGATAATCTTGTTCTTTGCAGCTAATTTTGCGGAATTCTGGAGAAAAGTATCTGAGATCACCATATATACCCAATTCTGCTATATTTTTCCCTGGAAAAAAAATTTGAGATTATCAACAGAAAGGTTGTGTTTAGCCATTCAGTGTCAGCAGCAATAATAGATATGAAATAGACTAAATTATTTTACATTAGTCTATATGCAGGTGGCTTTGGAACCATCTTGTAATAGAAAATCTAACATTTAAAATAGAAAATAGTTCTAATTTTTTAGCATACAGTCTTTTGTGCTGATAACTATTGCCATACTGCACTTTTTGTCCAAGCAATAAAACAGTGGTTCTCAACCTGTGGGTCGCGACCCCTTTGGGGGTCGAACGACCCTTTCACAGGGGTCGCCTAAGACCATCGGAAAACACATATTTCCAATGGTCTTAGGAACCGAGACACCACATTATCGCGCCAAAGGGTCGCGGCGTGATGACATCATCGCGCCAAAGGGTCGCGGCATTAGGAAGGTTGAGAACCACTGCAATAAAAAGTCGTCTTGCATTTGTCCTTTCCCAATTTGCTTTTTTGCTCTTTGCAGGGTTTATAGGCTGTTCCAGTCAGTGGACTCTGAATAACATGCAACTTCCCAAATACGGTATGTAATTTGGGATTAAAAGCAAATATAAATCAATTTACAAACAAACACATATTGTAATTCCATATTAATCTAGGAATCATATTCAATAAAACAAAAACAACTTTATCAAATGCTGAACCTATAAATTTTGTTAATTTGGAATAACTTGTTTATCTTAGTATATTTGTGAGATTTTTTTAAAATTTTTATTTTTATTTGTTCATTAATCTTCTAGTTCAGTTGTTTTTCTAGTGTTAGCTTTGGAAACTCTTTAGTTTACAAGTTATGGGCAAGTTTTTAAATTCTCCAGAACTTTTCATTATGCTAGTGTAAACCAAAACAGAAATAGAAAAGTGTGTGTCTATTGCTGTAGCCACAAATAAGTTTCAGTTTGTAATAACCTGAAGGTATAAGACTAGAAAATAGTTATCATTGCTTTAGCTTTGTGAAATGTGTTGTAGTGGTTAAAAGGCTGGCTTAGAATTAGGAAGGCCCACATTCAAACTGTATTGCTGAACCTGAATGACTAATATTTACTTCTGCACTGCGTTAATATTCACTAGACTACTTTGAGCCAGTTGCTATCCCTTAACCCAGCGGTTCTCAACCTGTGGGTCGCGACCCCTTTGGGAGTCAAACGACCATTTCACAGGGGTCGCCGCGCGCATTAGCCTGCCATCTTGGTGCCACCGTCACTGCAGGGATGAAATGCTCCCGATTTGGCCGTGCCTGCGGGTCGCTGGACAGCTGATAGCGTCGGAAGCGGGGGACTTCGCCCGGATGCCGCCATTTGGGTTCTTTTACCCTCTGTGCATGTGCAGAACGCTTTGCGCATGCGCAGAGGGTAAAAGAACCCAAATGGCAGCGTCCGGGCGAAGTCTCCCGCTTCCGACGCTATCAGCTGTCCGGCGACCCGCAGGCAAGCCCGAACCGGGAGCATTTCGCCCCTGGTGCCACGCCCCCTTTGTCACCTCATCCTGCGTGGGGAGGGGGCGGGGAGGGGGTCACGGCGGTGGGGTGTGTGTCACGGGGGGGTCGCAGCATTAGAAAGGTTGAGAACCACTGCCTTAACCCAATGTACAAGACAAGGTAGTTAGGTTATGTATGCCACCCTGAGCTCCTGGAGGAAAAGTGAGATGCAAATCAAATCAAATCAGGCAGTCAAACACCTTCTAGTGGAAGAATTAGTTGATTCAATATGCTGGCTTTCACTTTTTAAATTTGTAAAAGTTGGAGCTAACGATCTGGCTTCTCCCATTTTCACTGAATCAATGGTACATCATTATATAAATCCGACTTAATTTCAATCATCTTAAAGAAAGGGTTTTTTGGATTGAAATTCCACTAATCACGATAATCATTGCTTGATTTACAGTTTTTAACAGTTATATTTAGAGGATAGCCTGTAATGATGTTTTGTTCCAGGGAGAAAATAGGCATTCTTCTGTCATACTTTACAGCTGCCATGCCTTCGTGGATTAGAATCCTATTTCAGCTTCACAAGGGATTCAGTGATAACTGATTGTTGTGCTTTCCAAAATTAGTGGAATTATCAGAAATGTATGACGGCAATTGATTGATATTCTGAATAGAGAAAATCTCACTGTGGAGGTTCTAGGTAAGTTAGATCTATTTTTATCTTGTTCTACATCTGGCCTTTGTATTTGGTCAAATTTTCGAGATCTTGCAAAACCATGGGAGCTTCCAGAAATCTCAGAAGCATGACTCTACTGCTGCTAACAATTGCAGGGAATCTGTTATTTTTAGCCTTATGGTAACATGAAAAAGGATCTGGAAATAATTCTTCAGAGCCACCACTGTTATCTTACTGTTCTAACATTTTTATGTTTTGTCTTCCTCTTCACAAAACAAAACAAAAAAGTGTATAGCAGTTTTTTACAATAATTACAATAATTAAATAAAGAAATAAGTCATACATGCAATTATGCAAGAGAGGAGAATGGCTATTCATGATTATACTGATTTTTTTAAAGGCAAATGTTAAGCATTGCAAAGGTTCACTGCAGTCTCATTTTCAAAACGCCTATTTTTTCCCCTTTCGGTTTCATAATACTCTTTTGCCACACTTGAACTATTAGACATGCTTCCCTTACTTTTGATAGCTTTTTTAATACAATAGTTTCATTCATTCTTATAACTGAGTGAAATGTTTGGTTTGGTTTTTAGAATATAAATGTTTTCTGGGTACCCAGCTTCCTCTTAATAGAGTAATACGGTAATTAATACAGTAATTCTGCTGTATCAGCATTAGAAATAATTAAGTCACACTCATTGCTGAGATAGAGTAGAAAATGACTGCCAGCGGTAAGACTAGATCCATAATTAGTGCAGGAATAAACAGGAACATTTCTTTTCATAGCTTCTTCTAAATTCATGGGATATTTAGGTTTCTTATCTGCTTATATTTATCTAGGACATATATCATGTATGGATAGCATTATTAATTTATTAAATTAAGCTTTGTGATATTGTAACAGGTCTGTCATGGCAAATTGGAAGAGAAGTCACCAGGCAAATCAAATAAAATACTACCAGTTTTGTCTGCTTTTAATGGGGAGCTGCCACTTGAACAATCTTTTATAGTAATACTAAGTGCTAGATTATAGATTAACAATGGCTATCAAGATTTCTATATCATCTTCCGGTTGACGTCGCGGCAAGAATGGCTGGAAAATAGCGGGCTCCGCCGAGACTTGCGAAATCCAGCTGGTAACCGCTGTCGTGAGACCCCATGGGGTCACAGCCACCTTGTAGGGCGGTGAAGGAAGGAGAGGCGCTTTACTGACCACAAGGAACTTGCAATTTCCTTGTTAGGTCCAAAGCAAGCTCTCCCAAATGACAGCAGGGATGACAGCCAGAGGTGGGTTCCTGCCAGTTCGGACCGGCTCTATAGAACTGGTAGCGGGAATTTCCCCCCGCTCGCTGAACCGGCAGCGATGGCTGGCTGGACACGCCCCTGAACTGGCTCTCTCGGTGGCGCCATAGGTGCCGCCATCTTGTTTTTTGCTTCTGCGCACGTGCAGAAGCTGGGTTTTTAGTACTGCGCATGCGCGTGCCCGCACAGTGCATGAGGAAGCGAACCGGCAGCAAGGTAAGCCAGAACCCACCCCTGATGACAGCCATTTTTGGCAGTCACAAAGCTGGGACAACCGGGACCACAAGATTGGTGCTGGAGCGGTTCGTGGACAGAGCATTGAAACTGGGTGAAATAATTACCAACTTTTACTCTAAAGACCTGATTTAAGTACAAGAATTTTAAAAGCGAAGTTCCAAGCCTAAGAAAACGGCGATTAAATGCACGGGGAGGGGGGGAGGCGAAAGAAGCCCAAGGGAAGCTTTAAAACACAGAAAGCCTGAAAAAAGCTTAAACAATTGGAAAGGTGATTTTGGAAACTGTCTTGCTTATTTGTATTTCTAACCCCTCTGGATTTATCGGATAATCAGCTGTTTTTGACAGATTGTTTAAGGTTGGATTTGGGAATAAGAGAGCTATCTACTGGAATAAGAGAAGTACTACAGCACTATAGCTGCAGTATACTCAGTGAAAGTAAACTCAATACACATAAAGTCTAATACACAGAATAGAAGTAACAACATCTGGAAGACGGCCTGACCTTGACTTTATGTTAGAAGACGACTTGGATAATTTGAGAATACTTAATGAGTTACCCCCCCCTTCTGAAGATTTCTAAAAGGAACTAACTTGCAAGTTTTATTAAAATTGGCTATTGGATTATGGATCTGAAAGATTGGAGGAATCTAGTGGATTAATTTGGATTTGGACTATTAATGTTATTTAACAGAACATTCTACGAGACAAAAGAAGAAAGGTGATAGAAGAAAAGAGAAAAGAAGGAAAGTTAAATAAGACTTTAAAATTTGGATAATTGGGAAGATATATAATTGGAAAACTATAAGGCTATAAATTACTAAAGAATTTTAAAGAACATAAATTTAGAGGGTTTGGAGGTATAATTATGGGATTGATGAAATCTTATTAAGCAGGAGTTTTTAAATATTGAGACGTTGGAACTATAGAAATATACTGAGTAATTTTTATTCAATTGTTATAAAATGGATTTACAGGGGATGATAGAAGCATATGAAGAAATATTCTTGATGTTAAAAAGTGTGCGTGAAACTATAAAGAACAATAAGGAGACAAGGGGATTGTTTAAAGACACATAAATGAATGTAGAAGTCACAACAATTGTGGGGAAAAGAGCAACACAATATTCAGGAAATAGATGAGAAATTAGAAGAAGCAGTGGAAGGGAAAAATCAAAATGAGATGCAAGAAGCTAAAAATAAAGAAGAGAAAGGATTAATAAGTAGGAATCAATTAGATAACTCCTTAAAAGTTTATAATAGAACAGAGAGAAAAAAGAAAAATCTCTTTTAAAAAAGAGGAAGTCTTGTGGATGGGTGTTCAAATAATACAGCAGAAAGAGACAAAGGGCACCCAGAAGGGAATGTTCAGTAGGCGCAAATATATCAAAAAAAGCTACAAGATTCCAAGAGAGAGAGATAAAAGGCTGACTAAAAAGTCAATAAATGATGGAATTTCAAAAAGGTTATGAGATGATGGATAATGAGAAAATATATTCATAAAATGGAAAAATACAAATAGGGAAAAGAGTAGTATATATATTAACAGATAATACAACTTATTATAACTAAAAATAAGTTAAGCTTAGTAGATGGAAATTTAGGATTAGGTAATCTAATTGTATTATCAACATTAATAGTCTGCTAAAGTATATTGTGAATTTAAAATATTAAGGATTAGAAATTGTGGAGATTTTGAGATACACTCACGGGATTGATTAAATATTGCTAATATTTGGCTTTATTAGTAATCCTACACATTTGGAATATTGAAGTTATGGTGGAATAATGAGTAATTTTAAAAATATTAAATATTACCGTAGTAATTTAGTAGGGGATAACAAATACATGGCACAAAGAAATGTTATCTATGTTTAAATGAATTAATGGAAAAAATGATAAAGAATTATAAAGAGAGAATAGTATTGTTGAAGTTGGAAGATTAGGATTACACATACTTATTTGTATTATTATTGTTAGCGTTGTTTAAAAAAGATTTGACCCAGTCAATACACTGTCCACAAAATATGTATGGTGTGAAAAGAAAACTGCAAATAAAACATGTTTTTTAAAAAAGATTTCTATATCAAACAAATCCTTGTCTGGATTTCCACTTGTTCTCATCACTGGCATGAGTCCCTGGCTTCTTATTTGGATCCTCCTGACTGTGGCCATTCCTCCATCTTGATACTGTCTACAACCAGTCTTGACATCCAGACTGTCAAGGAAAGTCTTCCAGTATGTGATTTTTATATGATTGCACACCATCTGTTCATTGCTGCTAGACACAAAAGAAAGTTGCATTAATAAGTCTTGTGCTCCACTTTCCCCCTCCCTACAGGACATGGCATATTTGCTACGTTTTTCACTTTCAGGTTGAAATACTGAGGAATTAAATTTTTAGGTAATTACCATGCCCCCTATATTCTTTTTATCACAAGGTGTTTTGGGCTTTGAGAAGGAAGTAATGAAAGAAAAAGAAAAAGTGGACATTAAATCAGCGTAAAGGAGGTTGCAGGGATTTCTTGCATCTTCCATTTGTCTTTACAATCCAATTATATACAGCACCACATTGCAGTTGGCATAACAGGCATGTGATGGAATTATCTTGCAATCAGGTTGCCTACAAGGACACCAAGAAGATGAGCGATTTTATGTTATTCCGTCCCCCTTCTTTAAATCTCCTTAGATTTAAAAATGGTTTGGGCCACCAAATTAATTGTTTCAGAGAAAATCCTTCTTTACGGATCACACAGGATAAAGATAGGAAACATGCTTTCTGCAGACGTGAATCAGATGTTCTTTTGGAGTTACATTGATTTTCGCTTTTAATTCCTTGTCTTGCAGACATATACTTTAAAAGAATAATGAGGGCTGTATTTGTGCACTTTAATGCTCTCCTTACCGATCCTCATGTACTTTATCTTTGCATTAAGCCAGTGGAGAGGGCTAACTCCCTATGTCAGGTAGAATAAAAATAATTGCAGTACCATGTAAACAAGAAGATAGTGGCTGAGCTGACATACTGTTTGGACAGCTAAATAAATTTGCAAAAATAAATGAACAAACAAACAGAGATGAAGACGCTATCCAGGTACTGCACTGATGATGATGATGATGAAGATGATCTAGATATGCTCGTCCGATTGATTAGATGTTGACTCCAGCGATTCAGGTTCCAGTCAAGGACGTATGGAGTCACCATTGTAAAATATATGCTGTTACATGTAGGGTAGTCTTGTGAAATGACAGTCTCAAGTCCAGTAAGTTCAATACATCATCACCACCATCAATAATGTAAGAGAAGAAGTTTCATGTTCTGCAATGTACAGTAGCACATAGCAAAGTAGTAAACTTAGTAAAGCAGCATGAAATAAAGCGTGCTTTTTTTAAATGAGACAAACTGTTTAATTAAATAATGTATTTTTTTTCAGTTTGCTTTCAATTTTTATATCCCTACAGCATGGAAGAACAAGCAAAATAATACGAAAGTAGCAAATTTAAAATAATTTCAGTGCTAGTTAAAACAGTGTCCTCCAGACACATTGGTCAAAATATTCCTACTATTCTACTCAGCAAAAGAAAAGTTCATCTGGGGGCTGATTGGGGTAGCTGCGTACACACTCCCTATTCATGTAAAAAATACATTCCAAAGAATGAAAGCAATGGGGAAGTACATAAAAGATTTGATAATCTCAAATTTTTCTTAATAATGATAATACAGTACAACAACTACCAAGACAGTCGTAGAACAGGATAAAGCCACCATCATTACTTGAAACCCATAATTGTTTATCAATTGGTATTATATTTATGCAGGCAAAGGAGAATGCACCTGCTACTTCCTCACAGTCCTTGCTTCTGACACTAGTCAAGCTATATGTCTGTATTTATATTGTCCTTGCAGGCTAAGTGAGAATTACATTTATGCTGCACTAATACACTCTTTTTTCAGGTCTTCTTAAAATCAGGTCTTCTTCAGCCTTTGCTATAGGCATCAAGGGCCAACTCAGGGTTTTGTTGCTTGATGCACAGCAGCTAATGGAGCCCCTCCTCGCAAAGTCATGGTATATAATATCCAAGACCAAGCAAGTTGTTTTGGCAGCTGAGGCAGTAAATGTCACAATTGGCTCTTTCCCCCTACTTGGCAGCAAATACATATAGTCAAGAGAAGAATAAAAACCTGCTAAGACAGCTGACTTGGTTTATCTAATGGTAAGGCTGGCTCTCCATAAACAACAATAAACATGGTTGCCACATCGTATCTATGTCGACTTTTAAAAAGCCATGGGACATATTTAGTGGTTTTAAAAGTAAATTCCACAGAATGGAAGCCTGTATCAGGAAGATGTCCCATCAAATATTTTGGATCTTGGTTTTTAGAGGAAGCCCACATCTGTTGTCTTTGGTAAATAAAATGATATCCCCACTTTCAGGCCATATGGAAGTGCCAAATGGATCAGTTATTCCCTCTCGGATACATCTCAAAATTTGCTTCATGAGGTGACAGTCTCATTTTACCTAATGGTTGAAACATTCCCACTGCCCCTTTAGTATTTCAGAGTCTTAAGTATTGCTCCTGGTAACAAAACTTGAGTTGTTGCAGAGAGGTTTCATCAACTGAACACAGGGAGAGAGCTCCTGAGCAAGTTTCAGTGAAATAGAAGTGCAGGAGACATTCTTCCTGGAGTCTGGACCATGTCCTTTGCCTTTAGCCTTTTACTGCTTATGTCATTATCCTTTGGGCAATGGCACCACCCAGCATGCTTATATAGCTAAACAATTTCATTTTTGCAAAAGCAACATTGCCTAATAATTCTAGGAAGCACCGCAGGAGGAAATGGTGGCTATAAAAATAGGGTTATTTATTCCAGAGAAAGGATAAAGCAAGCACTTGAAATGGTGCCTTTATCTCGTTTTTTAAAAGGAGACAATTCCTTACAAAGTGAATTAAACTACAAAATATGCCAATTTTGATTTCTAGCCCAGTCAACTACCCCACATTTATTTGATTCTGCTTTAAGCCCCTCTATTCTGTTTTTAAGCCCCCTTTTACAGAACTGCAGCTTCCTTTTCACCTTCCTCCTCACAGTTTAACACAGATGTCTAGGCTCAGCCTATTGTTCCAATTGTCTGTAGTTTAAAAAGGCTCTGCAGTATTTTACTGCTTCTATTGTATGCCTGGTTCCCTGAGTGCTCTGCTCACGGCATATTGCTTATCTTGGCTGTGTTTGCTAAACCCATTTATGGTTCTCCCTCCTTCACATTCAGTAGACACTTGTTCATCAGGGAGCTTAAATTGACTTCTCTTCCATTCTGTTTCCTTAACTAAAAATGCACCATTAAGGTTGATTGAAGTCTTTTGAAAACACTTCATGAAAAATGAAAGGACATAAGAAATGAGGCTACCCGTGTTTGCAAATACTTGTTTTTTTTCAGATAAATTGGTGGGAAGAAATCTGAAAGAACTGGGAACTTAACAACGCAATTGATAGGTGCTGATATATTCCCCTTGTTTTTGCACAAATTGGCAAAGCGTACATAAAAACATAGTTTGGGAAATGTAAAAATTGGGCCACTCAGAAAGTTGTTTTAAATAAAAGATAGACAGGCTAGAGAAAGCCAGATCAAATGCTTAGATTGCTTTATGCATTCAGCCCTGAATAAAGCTGTATTTTTACTGTTTAGATACTATCCTCATCTTATTTTCAATATTGGATTTCAAAAAAGAAAAATGTTAAACAATCTTCACAGAGTTTTAATTAAAGTGCAAGTACCTCTTGCAAAATATTTCTATGTGAGTAAATTAATAGGAAATAATGAAAAAAACCACAAGAATTAGGATTTAAGGTTTTATTTTGAATGCATTTATTCTTATTGTGTACTACATGTACTGTAATTGCATGGTATTAAGATAAATGTCTGAAATTTGGAGCATGTTTAATCACAAGAAGGACTAGTGAGAAATGCCAGAAATACAGCTTGCATGTAAGCATGGAAAAATCTTTCTCAGATGGACTTGCTTTTGCTTTTCATTGGATTGTTAAAATGTACAATTAGTATTATATTCTTTTTCAGAATATAATACTAACCTGTAATTTAATGACTTTATAAATTATATCTTTAAGAAAATATTTGATTAGGAATCAGCTTTGGTAAAGAAGTAAATGACTAAATGCATAGCTTTAGAGAAGTGTGGATGGTATCATAGGTATGGGGGGAAGTGGGGGCAAATGATGAAATGTGCATTATGCTATTGTGATGCAAATGTGTGTGTGTGTGTAATAATGTAATGCAAATTTAAAAGGGCACATTTTGCATCATGAGGCCAGGTTAATGTTTTGTTTTTCTGGTATCCTATAGTTGTTAGGACAGATGACAATGGAGGCTCTATGCATCCTGGTAAGTAGGATAATTTTCTATACTTCCTTCTAGGTGTTTAAGCATTTAAATTTGTAGTGTGTGCTGTTAAATATCAATATGCATATATTTGTGATGTATCTTTAACAAGTGAATATTCTCATAATATTGATATTTTGATAGAGGTTGCTTTTTAATTTTTTATTTTGCGCATAAGGCGGCGCTTTTAAAACAAATATTACACACAATAAAAGGTCAGGGTGGTGTTTTATGTTTCTTTTTTCTCTGTCAATCAAAACTAAAAGAGCCCTTTGTATAGTCTCAGTACAGGATAGTCTTACCACCAAAATTGGGACCAGAATTTCTGCTGCTAAGCAGGGTGGGTGAATGAATTGTGCCTGATTTTATGACCTTTTTTTACCAATGTTGTTAAGTGAATCACTGCAGTTAAGTAGAATAGAATGGAATAACAGAGTTGGAAGGGACCTTGGAGGTCTTCTAGTCCAACCCCCTGCTTAGGCAGGAAACCCTACTCCACTTCAGACAAATGGTTATCCAACATCTTCTTAAAAACTTCCAGTGTTGGAGCATTCACAACTTCTGGAGGCAAATTGTTCCACTGATTAATTGTTCTGTCAGGAAATTTCTCCTTAGTTCTAAGTTGCTTCTCTCCTTGATTAGTTTCCACCCATTGCTTCTTGTTCTACCCTCAGGTGCTTTGGAGAATAGCTTGACTCCTTCTTCTTTGTGGCAGCCCCTGAGATATTGGAACACTGCTATCATGTCACCCCTAGTCCTTCTTTTCATTAAACTAGACATACCCAGTTCCTGCCACTGTTCCTCATGTTTTAGCCTCCAGTCCCCTAATCATCTTTGTTGCTCTTCTCTGCACTCTTTCTAGAGTCTCAACATCTTTTTTACATGTTGAGGGGGTGGGTTCTAACTTACCTCGCTGCCGGTTCGCTTCCTCCCGCGCCGCATGGCCGCACCTCGTGGGCACGTGTGCGCTTACGTGCATACGCAGTGCAAAAAAATATTTTTTTTTAAAAAAAATATGCCAAAAACAAGATGGTGACGCATGCACAGTGCCAGAAACTCAGCTTCTGCGCATGCGCAGAAGAATAAAAAATTTAAAAAAAAATTCAAAAAAAATTCAAAAAAAATATGGCAGCGTCCATGGACCTGCACCGACCGAACCGGATCCGTGACGTTGTGACATCACCAGCGGGTCGCTACCAGTTCGGGCGAACCAGTCTGAACCGGGAGGAACCCACCTGATCTATCATCCATCCATCTATCCATCTATCCATCTATCCATCATCTATCTATCTATCTATCTATCTATTCTCTCTCTGTCTGTCTCTCTGTCTGTCTGTCTGTCTGTCTATCTCTATCAATCCATCCACTATCCATCTATCCATCATCTATCTATCTATCTATCTATCTATCTATCTATCTATCTATCTATCTATCTATCTATCTATCTATCTATCATCTATCTATCTATCTATATCTATAGTGTGTGTGTGTGAACCTCATATATATATAATCTCATATATGTATATATAAATATATATTTATAAATATATAAATATATATATTGTGTGTGTGTGATCTGTATGTTTTATGTATACCGGATAGACACAGACAGACTCATCCATGCATTCCAAAGAGCAAAAATGTATTTGTAAATCATCCAAAGTAAGAGAGGAGGCAGCTAATTCTCTTCAATGAAGAGATTTGTAGAGCAGATCTGTTGTAAGATAAGGAAAATGCCTCTTATTGTAAAAGAAAATTATCACAAGGGATTACACAAAGCTTAAAAGCAAGCTAGAGCTTCCAAAGGATAAGTGATTAAAGAGAAAATGGCAGCCTGCAGCCAGCTCACGAAGACAGCTAAGATGGTTATTTCTGTAAGGGGCTGCTCACCCCTGATCTTTTCAAACTGTCTCTGCGGATGCAAGAAACACATTCTCAGCATATGATTACGACTTTTTCCAGAATTTTAAGATTTGTGCAGAAAGCCATGTGAAATAAGGGTTCACTTGGAAAATGTTCTTGGCAGTCAAGGGAAATTTTGTAATACAGACAATACGTTTAAGACAGTGGTTCTCAACCTTTCTAATGCCGCGACCCCCCCCGCCGCCGCCGCGACCCCCCCGCCGCCCGTGACCCCCTCCCTGCCCCCTCCTATGCTCCAGGGGTGAAATGCTCCAAGTTCGGGCGTGCCTGCTGGTCGCCGGACAGCTGGTAGTGACGGAAGCAGGAGACTTCGCCCACTCGCCCGGACGCCGCCATTTGGGTTCTTTTACCCTCTGCGCATGCGCAAAGCATTCTGCACATGCGCAGAGGGTAGAAGAACCCAAATGGGGGCGTCCAGGCTACCAGCTGTCCGGCGACCCGCAGGCACGGCCGAACCGGGACCTTTTCACTCCTGCAGTGACGGTGGCACCAAAATGGCGGGCTAACACGCGCGGCGACCCCTGTGAAATGGTCGTTCGACCCCCAAAGGGGTCGCGACCCACAGGTTGAGAACCGCTGGTTTAAGATCTTCTGCTGTTGTCATTGCTGACCTGTTGTTGCTGTACTGGTTGTGTATTACTTTGGTCAGTTCCTTGGATTTTAAAAGTTGAATACACATTAAATCGTTTAAAACAGAAAAGAAAAAAAAGTCTCCATGTCCATAATGATACAATATTTAAAATAGCTTTTTGATAGCAAGGAATGATTTCTCAACTAATACATTAATCAGAGTAAATTTGTGCTATAGAATATACCAAGTTTAAATAGCCATCTGTCTCCTCCCAATCTACTCATTGCCAATAAATTATTTTTGACCAGGTATACAAATTTAAGACCTTGCACAAGGAAATACAGATACTGAATTATGCTATTCTTTGTCAACCATGTCTGAATCTGTCATTAAAAGTGTGATCTACCATTTTTAATAAAAACTTTGAAATCATTCAGAATTGGACTATATTCTACAGGCAGGTTAATTCTATTTCATTCACTTAAAAATAATCTGCTTATCACAAACATTCACTCTGACTAGTTGGTCAGTGATGTAACTTGCTATTAGTGAGAGGGAATTTTATTTGATTCCACTTATGGACTGACCATCCGCCCTCCCAAATATCGTTCTAGGATCTGATCTCTGCTATAAGGTCTTGAATGCAAAACTGTTACATAAAGGTGTACGTACTTGCTAAGCTTCACTAAAAAAGGTTGGTGGCATCAAATGGTGATATTCCTGGTCAGGGTTAATGAAACCCTGGATAAGATACATACTGTATGTTCTTGGGAGCTTATCTTCCAATTTCTCCCTCGAGTTCCTTCTTCCCAGGACTCTCTGTTCCAGCTCAATGCGAGTCATGCCCTTGCTGCTTAAAAGAGCTTAGATATTTTAGAAGCAGAGTGTTTATGTATCTTCATTTGTGATGAAGAAAACAAAGATAAAATGTTGGCTTTGAATATGGAGTCAACTCTTAACAGAGGACACTCAGGAAGCAACCCACCCCCCTCTACAGCCTGGATACACGTTTTGGGAACAATAGGATCTGAAGCCCAATACATGCAGGGCAGCTCATTTGGGTTTAATTCCCATTCTAACAGACAGTGTGCCTTGTATCCCATCCATGGAATGTCCTAATGAGAGAATACAGTTGAAATATTGCGGTCCTTTTTTTTTCCTCAGGTATGTTTGCTCTAGGCAAATTATTCATGATTAATATTTTGTATTGTGTCCTGTATACATTTTGCCTTGAGGTTTTTTAATGGAAAAGAATACATAAATAAAATATTATGAAAAATACATTTTCATATACCAAGAGAAATTATTGGTGGAAGATCTTTTTGAGTAATTCTTTTTCATTAAAAGGATCTGTTTGTATTAAAAACTATGGCTTCTCTCTTTCCTTCTAGCTAGTGCCACCTTTCCCAAGTCTGTGATTTCTGGAAATTGAAATTACATGTTGTCAATATCTCCCTTTATTTATCAGTAAGTATTATACTGATGTAGCATGTAGCTCTAGATAAGAATGGTTATTGACAGAAAGGTCAACAGATTTTTAAAATGTTATGTATTAGAGAAAATTGTGATTTCGTTCTTTCATTTTCCACCTTTGATTAATACTGAAAATAAAAGTGTAGTGGGACGAGCTGCCAGATTTTAAAAATGGGTCAGCAACAGTTCGCTTCCTTTTCATTTTTAACAGAAAGTGTTGTATTTTATTGTAATTATTTTAAGAATAACGTGGGTATACATTTGTAATGAAGTATGGTAAATTCATGACTGTTTTATTTAAGTTTAATTTCAAGGCATTAAATAAACTACATTTTAAGAATAAACATGTGACTACATAAACGCTTTTAAATATACCTAGTTCTGAGGGTGGTTCCGATAAAATGAACTTCCTGACCCCGGGGAGGGTGGTGGCAGGGGGAGGCACAGTATCAACCACCCAGGGGTTCCTGAGAGCAATCATTTTAATTTCCCAGAAGATCCCAAGATCTGGCATACAATCCCAGTCATGTGGCATATTAAACTGGAGGCTCACAGGAAGAATCTGCTTGCCCTGGGGGCCTTCAGGCAGATGTCAGCATTGATGAGCTTTACTCACACCACCCTTGAACACTAGTAAATAAATAACCAACACGATGTACTCGATTTGAGACTTATGGCCTAGGTGAATTGTGCACAACCCCCCCCCCCCTATTTTAAATATATATAACCTACAGGAATTGACAGAGCAATAAGCCACGAGAAGAAGGGCAAATTGGATAGTTCTTTCTCTGCCTACTGGTTGCCAAATGTTTCCTTATATCGGGGTCCCTGGTATAGGGATATAAGGATCTGTTCCATCAATTCTTTTGCCTAAGATCAATTGTAAAAATGGTCACAGCTGTAACCTCTCCTTGACGCCCCCCCAAACCATTGGAAAGCAGTTTATATTCAAACTTTCCTCTACCTCATACCTTTTCTTCTTACTCAGATGTAACTGGAACATGTTAAACCAGGATAAAATGAAACTTGGGCATTTTTTAGTTCAGCCTGTTGTGTGAACTCAATGATTTGTGAAAATTCCAAACTTTTTGTCAAACTGAGTTAGGGTTTAATGTTATGTAAACCCACCCACAGAATCATTTCCAGTATGGCAATGTACCCTTTGACAGGTTATTTTGCTCTGCTTTTCTGACAGGCTCCATCCTGCGGTAGACATGTAAACTCTTTCTTCATGTTCTCTAAAACAAATTAACGTATTTTTCTTTTTGTGAAATGCCAAACATGACTCATTTGAGGCATTATGTCTGGAGATGTTACTGTTTTATAGTAATCATTTCATACAAGCCTTCTGTTTAAAAATCACGCTTTGATTTAATCCACAGATGAGATTCCAACATATGGTACATGGACATTTTCCAACTCTTCTCAATTGCACATATTATAGGAATTGATGGGAATATTATATTTTTTCTTTACAATTACTATTTCTCAAAAGCCAAAAATATTTTTTTAAAAAATCATTCAGTCAGCCTTCTGTAACATATAACTTCATAATTTTGGATCTTTTGTTTTCCTGCTTAACACATAACAGAATGGGTTTCTACCCAAACCTACATAATACAGGGAATCCCAGCATATGGTGACATGAGAAAGAAAGCACTCTGCTAATATAATGAAATAGAGAATATTTCTATTAGCAACAGCATATTACATCTGGAAAATCATAGTTTGTAGTGGTCTTTTTTCTTTCCATTAATAAATAAAACTGATTTACAATATAGTTGGATGGAAATTCAAATGCACACAAGTATCAGGTGTTACGTTTTTATGTATACCAGCATTCCTCAGTCTGGGACTCAAAATTGTCTCCAGTAATTTCCAGAGGAACAGTTCACTGTCCTTTCACTGCAGCAAAATGAAAATGTATTGTGGCACTGTAAAGACAAAATTTGTTGTGACGTAAGCTTTTGTAGAATAGATTTCATCAGCTACTCCGAATATTACCTTGAACTATAGAGACAGACAGCAAATAGTAAGATTAGACAGAATATTAATTTTTTTTGAATCTGATTGATGGGGATTCTATCCTATAACAGCTTATCGCCTAATAAATGTTTTTAGAATACTGACAGGACTTTACTGTTATATTCTGAGCAGTCTTAGCAACTTAACATGTTACCGTCCCAGAGTAAGCCTGTTCAAAGCTACTCTCCTAAACTGTTTTTATTTTTAAAAAGTAAAATTATGAGGAAATCCATATAATTTCCCAACTCAGATGTAGGGCAGTTAAGTTGACAGAGGGCTGCTTCTTATGTCCATATTGGCTACACCAAACTGTGAATAAAGATAGAATCCCTCATCTCCCAGCTGTTCAACTCGTGAACAAACTGTAAAAGCTTCAATTTTTGCAGTTAACTTTGGGAAGCAGCTGTTTGTCAGTTGTTTTGCATTTTAAAAAATGAGGAAATCTACTGCCATGATGTTTGATTCAAGATGATATATTATGTTTTGAATAAAAAATTAAAATAACCTTATATAATCAACTTTAAGAAACTGATAATTCATTTGTTTTGGTTCAAGTCAGCAAAATATGTGAAAAGGAACGAATGCATATGAAATTCTTATTTAAAGCTGAAAAAAGTAAATTTTTATACTGATGTCAGGACTATGGTTCATTTGTTCCTATAATAATTTAAACATTTTTTCAGATTTGAAAGAAAGTAATATGAAAACATGAATTAAGAACAGTTTTTATGTCAAAAGAATTTCGATGGTGCAGTTGTTAAACTAAAGAAAGCAGCTTTCTCCAAAAGTAAATCAGCCACTGGCACTGGATGGGAAATTGAGCAGTTGGCTGAGGTCACTGGGCCTAGCCAAAGCCTCTGATGAGTGATTTTATAAAGTACCGTATTTTTCGGCGTATAAGACGCACTTCCCCCACCTAAAAGTGGGTGGAAATGTCTGTGCGTCTTATACAGCGAATGTTGCCGAAGCCCCGTCCACCCGCCGGCCCCCACCCTTCGGCAGTTTTTGTCTTCCGTGCGTCGCGTTTTTGGCCTCCGCACACTCCATTTTAGACCCGTTCCAGGTTGCGGGGATCGCCACAGCACATCGCCGCCGATTGCCGCCTCCGCACATTGCATTTTTGGCCTCCACACGCCCCGTTTTAGACCTGTTCCAGGCTGCGGGGATTGCCATAGCACATTGCTGCCAATCGCCGCCTCTGCACGTTGGCCTCTGCACGCCCAGTTTTTGGCCTCTGTGCATTGCGTTTTTGGCCAGTTCCAGGCGGTGGGGATTGCCACCGCTGCTGCTCCCCGCCACCTGGAACTGGCCAAAAATGCGACGCGCGGAGGCCAAAAACAGGGCGTGCGGAGGCCGAAAACGTGATGCGCAGAGGCCGAAAACGTGACGTGTGGAGGCGGCGATCGGCAGCAATGTGCTGTGGCGATCCCCGCAGCCTAGAATGGGTATAAAACGGAGTGTGCGGAGGCTGAAAACGCAACATACGGAGGCCAAAAATGCAATGCGCGGAGGCCAAAAATGCGACATGCGGCGGCAGTGATGGGCTGTGGCGATCCCCGCAGCCTGGAACAGCTGATTGGCGGTATTCCGGGAGGCTGATCCAACCGCCAATGGCGATCCCCGCAGCCTGGAACAGCTGATTGGCGGTATTCCGGGAGGTTGATCCAACCGCCAATCAGCTGCTCGTGCTACATCAGGCTGCGATAATGTGCTGAAGTTGACCAGGCTATTTGCTGTTTGCTGCAAGGACGCTAGCCAGATGAATACTGATGGATGCTGGTAGGCAGAGGCAGATTTTTTTTTCTTGTTTTCCTCCCCAAAAACTAATGTGCGTCTTATACTCCGGAGCGTCTTATAGTCTGAAAAATACGGTATAAAGAAACCAAAATTCTGTGCAATGGTCAGTTCCATGTCAATGGAGATTCTCAATCATCCAGATCATGGTTGTCCCAAAGGTGCTTTTTTCAAGAGGCAACTGGACTTTCTTTGTTTTTCATTGAAGATATTTCACTTCTCATCCAAGAAGCTTCTTGGATGAGAAGCGAAACGTCCTCAAGGAAAAACAAAGGAAGTCCAGTTGCCTCTTGAAAAAGCACATTTGGGACAATTGTCAGTTTCCCACCTCCTTAATCAAGGGTTGCCAATTCCATTCGAAATTAGTTTTCTCCCCAATAAATGTTCTATTTACATGTGTCTGTATCTCTGTATATATGTGTACTTTTCACAATCCACTCTTCATTAAAAAAAGCAGAGGAAAAAAATTGTTGAATTAATTACTGATTAGAATTAACCGCTTATAAAAAGGATTCAGGTTTGTGCTTCCGCTCTATAAATTAACCTTTTTTCTCTTACACACCAACTACTCCTGCAAAAACACACAAACCTTTCTGTTCCTCCTTCTAGCAACAGCGGGAAAGAAGAAAATTAGGTGGAGATGGGATGAGCAGAAGGGGAATCTATTGGGAGGGAAAGAAAAATAGGAGATCCTTGCTGACAGGAAATAAACAGAGAAGAAAGTAACTGGACAGGGGGGAAAAGAAAGTATGTTAGGATATTACAAAAAGAATTAAATTTGCCAGGCAATCTGTTCTTCCAAGCAAGAATTAATTACAGGTAGTCCTCACTTAACAACCACAATTGGGCCTGGAATTTGGGATGTAAATCATTGTTACATGGGCCACCACATGACCTGACTAAGTTTTGCTACTATTTTTGTGATGCTAGTAAAGCAAGTCAACACAATTGTTAAGTGAATTGAGTGGTTGTTAAGCAAATCAAGTGGTTGTTAAGCGAATCCATTCTCCCAAATGGGCGTATTTTGTCAGAAATGGGAAAAAATTGCTAGAAACTGGCAAAAAAGTCACAAATCATGGTCCTATGACCATGAGATACTGCAACCTATTGTAAATGCAAACTGGAATCATGTGACCACAGGGATGTGTGTGCAGCAGTCATAACTTCAAGGATGATCGTAAGTAACTTTTTGAGTCTGTCATAACTTTGAACAGTTGTTAAAATGATTGGTCGTTAAGTGAAGACTATCTGCTGCTCTGAGGATTAAGGCATCTATAATTTCCAGAAAAAAATATGTGCTATCATCTGTTCTTCTTGCCAATTTCTTTGGTTTTAACAATTTCTATTCCCATCAGGAGAATCCATATTGGGATCATCTCTGAGTGACGTTCTTGCTTTCCCCTAACAATATCTCCTTCCAGAAACAAAAACAAATAAAAAACAAAATGGAAATTCCGGTCCAAATGTAACCCGAGGACTACCCATAGTAACTAAAATATTAAACCAAAACAAGAGATATTGGAGTTTCAATGTCCTGCTTTCTCAGAAAGCTTCCTGGGTAATGTGAAGTCAATCATGATCTCTTCAGTGTAATCTTCCCGTAAGATTGTTATAAGTATAAACGGAAGAATCATGATCGCTATGTTGAATTATTTGGAGGCATAGAGACATAAAGCAGATAAGGTAATTAAAAAACTGGCAAACTACAGTGCCACTCTGAGTTGTCAGAGGAGAGCTGCTGAAATCATTAACATGGATGAAATGAACTTACATTATTCAGCAAGGATGATCTATGAGGTCCCACGGCTTGGAAAGTTACCCGATGTACTTTTGGCTTGCCTCATGGCTAATTCAGCATGAATGCTCCGAGAACTACACAATCCCAGGGCTGTGTTCTTTGGTTTCCTACCTGAAAATTAAACTGAAAAATTGGTATTCTCCAAATTTTGGTATTTTTTATTATTTAAGGTGAACAAGAGAAAAGTGAATCAAACTGAAAAAAACTGAAGTGAATTATAAACAGCTTACTCCAAGAGAAGACAGCTACAGATCTGCATAATTATTTTCCCACCTTTGTTCTGTAACTAGAACAGCCCTTTTCTTAGGACTGCCACTAGTGGCAGCAAAGAACTTATGTATCTTTGTTGCCATTTCATAATCATCCACCTTCGTAGAACCAGATATGGCAGTTCCAATTGCCACGCCTTTTTTGGGTGCCTTTGAATCAGTGTTGACTCCTAGTGACTGCCTGGACTAGTCCCTGTAGTTTTCTTGGCAAGATTTCAGAAGTGGTTTAGCACAGCCTGCTTCCTAGGGGTAGGCCAAGGTATCCGGCTGGCTTTGTGTCCAGAATTCCCTAGTTTTTAGCCTGGTGCCTTAACCACTATACCAAACTGACTCTGTCCATTCCATTGGTCTTTTTAAGTCATCTGCTCAGAGATGGAATTTATACTTTTAAAGCTGTGTTATCATAAAGTAATGTTAATTCAACATATTTTTGGTTTATCTAATTTTATTTAGAAAGCTGCTGGACTGCAAAATGACACTGGGCAGTTTTCATAATTAAAGGAGGAAAAAAATCCCAGTAAGAACAAAAACCACATAGTTAATGTGTTAAATGAAGGTAATTGTTACTATGTCTACATGTTCTAAAATGTGACATTTTGAGGCAGGCAAGCAACTGAATTAAGATCAGGGTCAACAGAGGATTGGAGGAATGTGTGCTCGTCTCACCCATAGAAGACTCACATGTACAAGACTGTCATGTACAAAACTGTCCTTGCAACTATAACCCTTGGACAGGTGGACTTACATTTGCTTAACTCTTCTGCCCTGATGATTGAAATATGAAATTAGGGTAATTAGGTTCCCATTCCAGTTGCTATCTTATATGTCAGGCAGCTCCTACTTCAATCCTCAACCAATCAAATTTACCATCTCATGATTCCATTGCACAGTCCAAAGCTATCCAAAACCACCACAGTGAATTGCCCAAATCCATGAGAAATCATTGACAGGAGCCAACATTTTTGACACACAGCACAAAATGAAGCGTAACAGTCCACTTATACTTACTTTTGTTAGCCTCGCTTCCATTCACTTCATCAATAGTATAGGGAAAACCAAACTCAGTCACATACGCATGGCTGATTGCTCCCGAAAGACTCATATTGGCAATCTTCAAGGGGCATGCTTTGGGGAAAGAAGGTAAGAGGCCAGGAAATCCACACTCTATTGGAGAATTGGCAGAAGGAAGAATCTACATGAGGAAATAAGAAGCAATAAAGTATAACCTAGTCTTGAACATGCTATAAAAATAATTAAAATGCTGTAGGCCCATGCTTGAACATTCTGCTTTACAAGAAAGAGGGACCCCAACAATGGAAAAAGATTTGAATAGATGTTGGGGAATACAAGGCAGGAAATCCTAGGGATCTGATTTGCTGGCCAGTTTGGGGAAGGTAGGCAGGTTTTTGTCAGTGTATCGGGTTAGTTTGATTGTTATGCAAAGTGGCCCTTTCAAGAGGGCAGCAGAGCTGGGGAAGCCCACTGTTAAAAGAGATGGAATATTCAACTGATAGATGATGGAGTCTTGGGGTTTCTCTAGGTTGCAATTCCCTTGTAAGGGTTGCCCTTGAGCTGTACTGTAAGCTGGTAAGGAGGCTTATATTCTTTGGTTTAGATAGGATTGCAGGGGATTTTGGAGGAGAGATGTAGTCTCCATTTTGTTTATTAGGTTTATTTTCTCCACTACACTCAACTGAGAGTCAGTTTGGTCTAGTCATTAAAGCATCAAGCTAGAAACTGGGAAATTGTGAGTTCTAGTACCATCTTAGGCATGAAGCCAGATAAGTGATCTTGGGCCAGTCATTCTCTCTCAGGAGGCAGCAATGGTAAAGCACTTCTGAAATCTCGCTAAGAAAACTGCAAGGACTTGTCCAGGCAGTCACCAGGCATCCAAAAACCCATCTTGTTGAAGTCTAATATATTTAATTCTTATTTTGTCAGTGATTTCCCAAACAATGAATCTGCTGGTAACCTTTCCAACTGTGTCTGTCTGCAGTGCAATACAATGGCAACTGTAATATAATCTCTCGGCTATTCAAGGGTATATCCTTTATTTTGTGCCAAAATGGTTTGTTATGATGTATGGTGATAGATAGATAGATAGATAGATAGATAGATAGATAGATAGATAGATAGATAGATAGATAGATAGATAGATAGATAGATAGATAGATAGATAGATAGATAGATAGATAGATAGATAGATAGATGATGGATAGAGATAGATAGATGATAGATAGATAGATAGATAGATAGATAGATAGATAGATAGATAGATAGATATAGAAAGAAAGAAAGAAAGAAAGAAAGAAAGAAAGAAAGAAAGAAAGAAAGAAAGAAAGAGAAAGAAAGAGAAAGAAAGAAAGAAAGAAAGAAAGAAAGAAAGAAAGAAAGAAAGAAAGAAAGAAAGAAAGAAAGATATTAATTACCTTGTCAGGAACTTCTTTCAAAGTGAAGTCCAAGAACATAACTCTAATTATTGTTATTTCTCAACCAGAGCTATATTTTTTTTTCAGAATTAGATGCAGAGGAGCCTTCTTAGTGATGGTCTCTATTCTACAAAGTTATCTATCAAGCCCTTATGGATATTCTTTTGCAAACTTTTTTTAAAGAAAGTACACTGCATTTGTTCCAATAAGAGGTTATTGTTTTGTGTGCCATTGTATATTTCTGACTATTTGGGTGCTTTTTCACATTCTGAAAAAAACTTAAGACAATGATTTCAAATATCTTCAAGCAGCTGATATTCCTTTAAAACTGACTTTTAATCCACAACAGTGAAAATAAACTCTTACTATTTTTAACAAATTTTCAAAAATCTGATCAGGCTCCCAGTTTCTATATTTTTGGATTAACAATTTTTTCTTTCTTATAGGATTTCACTGCAACATCTCAGGACTGCAAGTTTGCCTCAGTGCTTATTGTAAAAAAATGCACTTCCCACTTTTCTGATATTTTGCCCTAAGTCTCAATGCAAGTTTATCCTCTTTCTGACAAATTCCCATACTTTTATTTCTTCTGAGGTGGAGCATATGATATTTAATAATTAACTAGATCAGTTTAAAAGCCAATTCCACAACAGGTTGTTAAATAACTTGAAAAAAATATCTATACAAAAATGGATGAACTCCCTCTACTTCACCTCAGTTACCTTCCAAACCAGGAACCAATTCCTAATTTACTTAAAATTGTCTGGGGTTATTTAGAATTTTCTGGGGTCTGCCTTTGGCAGTAGTCCCATGCAAGAAGATGGAAGCCCTGATTAGAGCAATAGTGTTCCTGCTGGGGAGAAACAGGAAACTGGACTTTTAAGCCATCTAATTCAGCCTTGTTTAACCTGACTGGAATTGGCTCTCTTGATATTTCAGGAAAATGATGACTTTTCCAGCCTACCGGGAGATGGTTGGGGCAGAACCTGGAATCTTCTGCATTGAAAACATCCAGTTTATCACTGAGTTGTGGCACTTTCCTTATAAACATTAGCAAGCACTAACAGCTTAATTCTGTTTTCTGACCCCAGTAGGTTTTGACAGTATTTCTTCAGTTGACAGCAATTTCTCTTCAGTTTCAGCCACTGCTTCATGTTCTATCTTGAACAACTGGATAAGAGAATTTCCCCCTTCTCTCATTGAAACCCTTTAAAAGGTTTTTTAAAATCTGAAAATTCTGTTAGAAGCGGGCTATGCCTACATCTCATAAAAAGCTGGATTAGAAAACTGATAAAATGGATGAAAAAGGCCACAGCAGCATGCAAGAACAATTTGGTTCAAGATGGAGGACTGAGGAACATGCTGGGACTCAAACGGAGGATATCCTGATGACGCCAGACTGTACGTAGAGCAGACTGAAAATGGCAAGTGATGCCCTTTGAAATAATGCTCCCCCTTTTGCCACACTACTTTTATTCCTTCAAGAAGTAGAATTTCCATTTTACAAAAGGAACCCACAACCATAACTTACATGTATGTTATTAGTCTCCAGCGGAAGAAAGCACTTGAGATTAGCTAGCCATAAGATTGAGTAAAATGGTTTGGGGGATTCTTAAATAAATGTAATATTCTTTTCTTTTTTCCTTCTTCTTCTTAGTGTTTCCCCCACAAATGCAGGGTTTGCCTGTTTTGGTTGTGATAGGAATTGATTACTGGTTATCAGAGCCTGATATCATGAGAGAAAGTCACTGGCCCCAGCTGACCTTTATGCCTAAGGCAAGACTAGAACTTACAGTCTTCTGGTTTCTAGCCTGATGCCTTAAACCACTAGACCAAACTAGCTCTCATTCTTTTAAATTATTTATTAAAATATTTCAAGTACCTGGCCCACCAAATAAAACTGATATTATATAAGGGGCTAATTTAGTTGCTTTTCTCCATGTAAAATTTAATTTGATATTTCATGCCAAAACCAAATTATTTTAAAGAAAAGAATAATGTTTCTTCTTAATTTTCTACAAGCTCTTAGGGAAAAATAACTTGCGTGTCACAAAGAACACTGAGAAACTTGTTCTACTGTGGCAGCCTAATGAGAAAATGCCTCACTTCTATTATAGCTAAGTAGATGATTTTCATTCAAACTTTTTGAAAAACAGAATGTCTCACTAATAAGTGGGAAGCCTTTGCATTCTATTCCTAGCTGCACTAATATTGTATTATAATTTATTTTTAAGTGATATCCAGTTTATAAAACAGACTTTGGTTTAGAATTAGAGCATTTACTGTGAGATGCGTGGCAAATAAATTTAATAATAATAATAATAATAAAATAATACTAATTTTTAGGAGGCAATAATCGAGTTAATAAGTATTGGATCTCCAAGTGACAAAACCATACTTTTGGGGCATTAGCTCAGTGAGGAATTGCAGCATAGAGAAACATGCCTCATTTCTTAGAAAGATGGCATAAATTTTCCTGCTATGACATGTATGTAAGAGTGGAGCTTAAGATATCACAAATCAAGGTTGTCAAAGGCCCAGTTTATAAAAGGTATATCCTTTTCTCTATTTGAAATACGAAATAAGTATTCAAACTTAGATGATCCATATTATATTCCAAGGAGAAAAGAAATCTGCAGCTTAAGAGTCAAGATGCAAAAATAAAACATTTTGCCAATTTTCAAATTAATTCTTCTCTTAATAATAGAAACTGTAAAGTGCTACTAAGAGCACTAGATTTTTATTTCCACTGAAAATTTTACCAGTCTTATTCAACTGGGGATTATAAATATACTTTCCCCTGTATCCCTGAAAATGTAAAAGCTGGCTCATAAAAAAGGAAAGGATACTAAAGTCTCCAGGATATAGAGGCACCTGTCATACAGACACTCTCATTTCAAACAATACCCAAACCTTCAGAGCGAGTCTTATAATGGACTGTAACTGTCCTCACAAAGCCAACATGAGAATTTAGTATGAGCTCTGAAGAACAAATCAGTATTCCTTTTAGCTGAGATGTCAAAAGTGGCTTCTGAACAAGGCACTAAGACTGTCCCCATCTCTATCCTTTCTTTGTGCAATATATGTTTCTGCAGCAGAAAAGTGGAAAAAATGCAGCTCACTAGCTGCAACGCTGCCCTGAAGTTCATTGTGCATTGGTTATTATGTCAGCAGCTGTGGGAAAAACAGAGCAAGAAACCAGGGGTGGAGTCTTGTGGAAATTCCTACAAGTAAGGAAATGGCCCAACCACAAGCCAAGTGGAATTCCTTTGTAAGTTGCAATACAGAAAGCTTGAAATTTGAACTTTAGCAGAGATACAGCATAAAGTCCCTTCAGAAGTTCCATAATTATATAGCAATAGCACTTAGACTTATATACCGCTTCACAGTGCTTTACAGCCCTCTCTAAGCGGTTTACAGAGTTAGCATATTGCCCCCAACAATCTGGGTCCTCATTTTACCCACCTCAGAAGGATGGAAGGCTGAGTCAACCTTGAGCCGGTGAGATTTGAACCGCTGAACTGCAGCTAGCAGTCAGCTGAAGTAGCCTGCAGTGCTGCACTCTAACCACTGCGCCACCTCGGCTCTATATATCATCAAGGTCTGTGATTAAGCAGAATCATGGCATGTATAATTCTACGTGCTTTAGTAAGTTTACATTCTATCTTTCCTCCATGATGCCACTCAAGATGGATCAAGAACCCTTACAAATTATAATTCACCAAACTTTTGTTAGTGTTAGGCTATTTGTTCCTATAGACAGTACACATAATTATGGACTAAAAATGTAACTGGAACACAAACACTTCTTGATTTATTTATTGGAAAAAATAAGGTGTGGTTAAACCGAGGTTATGTCGTATTCACATTTTTATAAACAATGCGAGGTTTAAGTTTATCCCAAGATAGAACAGAGGCTATTACATGGTTGTATGATGGTTTACTCATACACTTTCTGCATGCTTTTCCGCCATTTTGTGATTTTTTAAAAAAATTTTAAACTGGTTTTAACATTTTTATGTATTGTTTTATTAAGTATGTTGTATATACAAACGTGATAAGATAGGTAGATAAATAAATAAATAACAAATTACTCCTTTGCTTCCCAAATTCTCACCCATTCAATCTCTTAACCTTATACCCCATTCCCTTGCTTTTTAATTCTCTTCACCAATTATGTCTGTTGGAAATCACTCCGTTTTTATTTGCTATCTGTGAATTAAGCACAGCAGGACTCACTTGGTTGCCTCTAGGTGACAAGGTACCATCAAGTATGGATTCCTTCAAAATAAAAGTGAGTCACAAGTATACATTCAAAGTCATTTAGTGCTTCAGGAAAGTAAAATAGAATAAGCTGACCTTGCCAGCCTCATCAGAAAATGTTATTTCAGGTCAATGAGCATATAATGATGATCATTTCTGAGCAGGTAACAGGGACCCAGGGGGTAACAATAATCTTTGGAGTAAGATAGCTTAAGATAGCAGTATTGTTAAATAGACAATTGCAACTCTTATTTCTGATCTGTCATGATGCCAGCTTTAAATTCTTGATGAAACGTGGCAACCCACATGCTGTGTGTCACAAGTACGCTGAATTATGAAGAAAGGAAGGACGGAAGGACAGAAGAAAGGAAAGAAGGGAGGGGAATAGAACTTTCTGAAGGCAGTATTTAACAGGCAGAATCAAATCTGGTTCACCCTTCCCAAAATAGTAACAGCCCAAACCAAACTTAATTATAAAAACCATGCTTTACTTGCTGTTCTAGCAAATGGAATTCAGCTCTTGCCCTCTCTTCTGGGCTAACTGTTATGCCATCCAAAACCTGAAGGTTAGGTAAGCGAAATATAAGGAGGGGGCGATGGGAAATCTTACGTGATACCTAAGAAAGGAAGAGAGATGCAGAAGGTTAATCCAGGTACTAAAGCATGGGTGTCAAACTCTATCACGTCATATGATGTCATGTGACGTATTGCAACTTTTTGCCTTTGCGGAGCTGGGCTGGGTGTGGCCTGTGTGTGACGCATCTGGCCCGCGGGCTGCAAGTTTGACACCCCTGCACTAAAGCATCAGATTCTCCATATCCACATCCTTTCCAAAGGTTTAAGTCAATTCCTTGACTTAATTGAAAGTGAAGACAGATATAACAAAATTAACACCTCTAACATTAGCACAGGGTAAAGTCAGATGTAACATTCTTGAAAAGGCAATCTATTTTTAGAACTTTAAAAGACACGCATGCAATCCTTATAAGAACAACAACAACAAATCACATACATTTTAAATTTGTTGTGTAGCAGTTCTTATTTTGAAAGAGAAGCTATATTGGTAAAGAGAGTAATGATGAGCTTAGTACTAGAGAAGCATACACAATTCAATGTTAGGTTCAGCAGGAAGGCAATTAGAAAAGAGAGAATATGATAAGACTTAAAAGGGCTGCTTTTGTTTTGCACCAAATATATTCCTCAAAAATCTAAAAATAAATTTAGACAACTTTCAGAGCGTATTTTTATCTCAACCTACTGAAACCAGTGTAAATGAACAGCTGAATATAGCAATCAAGCAGTAATAGGAATTATTGGGGTTGTGAATGCTTCAGATTAAATTCCACAAACATGCTTTGAAGCATGGAGTGCATGAATGCAGGATCTCTTTGCAATTTCTTAAAGTAACTGCTTCTCTTGGGATCAAACAAAGAATAAATAAATCGTAGTCCTCATTCTCTCTGAAATATGACTTCAAGTTCTGCAATGTCTCATTTAACATACCGTATTTTTCAGAGTATAAGACGCACCTTTCCCCCCCCTAAAAGTGGGTGAAAATTTAGGTGCGTCTTATAGACCGAATATGGGCGTTTTTGGCCTCCCGAACCCTCCGCGCGTCGCGTTTTTGCCCTCCCCAGCCCCAAGAAGCATTCTGCAGTTTTGGTGAAAACAGGCCGCGCGGAGCACTGCAGAGTGCTTCTGGGGGCCTGGGAGGGTGAAAACGTGACGTGCCGAGGCCAAAAACTATTTTTTTCTTGTTTTCCTCCTGTAAATTTAGGTGCGTCTTATAGTCCAAAAAATACGGTATATACTCAACTTGAATGAAATCTATAAAGTGGCTAACCTAAACCTAACGATTAAATAAAAAGTTTAAAATAATTTAAAAAAATACTCAAATAACCACATTTCAAAGTGGAACATTATAAAACAGAAAAGAAAGAAAAAGAACTTCAAAATCACAGAATATAAAACAACATTAAGTAAAAAAAAAATAAAGCAACAACCAGAAATCTGCTATACATAAACATATTAATGTGCCTGGGCACTGAAGCATTTTTTTCTCTTCAGTTCTGACATTTGGAGACTATTACAGGTAGTCCTCGACTTACATCCACAATTGGTCCTCAAATTTAAGTGAGACAGATGTTAAGAGAGTTTTGCCCCATTTTATGACCTTTCTTGCCACAGTGGCTAACTGAATCGCTGCAGGTGTTAAGTTAGTAACACGGTTGTTAAGTGAATCTGGCTTCCCCATTGACTTGGCATGTCAGAAGGTCACAAAAAAGTGATCACATGACCCCAGGACACTGCAACCGTCATAAATACGAGTCAGATGCCAAGCGTCTGAATTTTGATCATGGGGATGTTGCAACAATCATAAGGGTGAAAAATGGTCATAAGTCACTTTTTTCAATCTGTTGTAATTATGAACAGTTGCTAAATGAACTGTTGTAAGTCGAGGACTCCCTGTACAGTTTTGCCTTCTTGCATTCAACTCATTTACATGGTTTCCCAAGAACGTATTGACTATCCATTTATGAAAAGACTTCAACATATTCATATGCTTAATATCTTGAGTAAATTTGTAACAGTTATGCTAAGTGGGTAGACACTGAAAGCTGCTTTAATCTTAATGTAGCATGCAGTATAGCATTTTCTAAATAGGAAGATTAGGAATATTTAGAGGAATGAAACAAAGGGTACTATAAACGTAAGTGATATTACTGTGCAAAATAGCATACTCACTGGATTTCCATATATTGAAAGTTCTTTAATACAAGGAAGATATTCAAGTTTTTCAAGTTCGACCAAATCCTGCCCCCAAAATAAAACATAAATTTTGTTCAGTAAGTTTTTACAGGTAATCTTCATGTAATGACCAATCATTCAGTGGTCATTGTGGACCACCTGTGCAGCCTCCAACAGAGCCACGTTTACATCACACCTTGTGCACCACGTACACATTCTCCTCTGCCTGCTCGCAACTATCGCCAGCCCTGTCTTACCTGCCTGCTGGCCTGCTTGCAAGCTATCTGAGACCCACTTAACAACCTGAAATCCTTGCTTAATGACAACAATAGGGACTGCCAGAATTGCCATCACTAAGTGATGGTTGCATGATATGGTGCTTTAATAATTGCATCACTTAGCATCGGAATTTCTGGTTCTAATTACCATCGTTAACCATGTACTGTATAGATTTTCTGTAAAAAATATATCCACAAAGTCACACAACACGGCATGTGGGTATATGCATACTAGAGAAGCAATGTTGATAAAGGCGTTTTAAGATGTAACAATTCAACCAAAATAAGGAAGAAACCCCAGAGGTGCCAAAGATTTGGGTACTATTTCCAAACAATACTAGGATCAAAAGAGGATAAAGACAGTGGCCAGATGCAATTTGTGGAGCATCGATGTCTCATCTTTTACCCAGAGTGCACTATTTTTTCCCTGTTTTTCAGGCCTCACATTCTGATTTCTGTTATAGTCCTTTCTGTCTTAGGATTTCCAGCTGACTCACTCTCCTTTGCAATAAAGGAATGAAGAAAACATCACTTTCGATCTCAGTCAACCTTCTCCACCCTAATGCTCTCCAGATGTGTTGGGAGTAGAGCTTCCAAAATTCCCACTCAGCTGATATGCTGGGCAAAAATTCAAGCAGCTACAGGTTAAATATATTTGGAAGACTTGAGGATGCAAAGGCTGAGGTATAAGACCTACTGTACCTGAATTCTGTTGAGACCAAGGAAAAGCTTCTGTAGTTTTCCCAAGGGAAGCAAATTGTTGAGTTCACGCAGACGATTCTCCTCCAGGTGAAGAGCCAGCAAGGAGCTCTGTCTGGCAAAAGAATTCTCACTGATAACTTTAATTTTGTTATGATCCAGCACCAATTCCTGCAAAATCTGCAGGCCTTCGAGCCCTTCAATGTGGCTGATTTCATTTCCTGTTACACCAAAATCAAAAGTGGATAGGGAAAAGATGCAATGGACAAATGGACAACTGAAAATAATTAAAAGGACAAATAGTTATATCCTCTTCACTCAGCCCAAAACATACCACTGAATATCAGGTCTTGATAATGGATACTTGCAACCTCCATTGATCGTGGTACTTAATGTTCCTATTTATGAAGTATCTCTGAATAAATGTGGGATTTATTTGATCTGCAACTGAGTCACGCTTATATTTTTGTGAAATATATTGGGCTACATAATTTGTTTATTTCAAAGTTAGTGTGTCATATGAACTCAGCAGCTGGTGGTTTATTATGCTGAATCCAGATTATTGTAACAACTATGATTTAATCAACAAACTATAGTTACAATAACACTGAAGTAGTTAAATGTGTTAACAATTAATACCTCAAGCTAATCAAGTTGGCTTTCCATGATGGGAAGCCAATGATGTCATGAGAACAGACAAATATGGTATGATTTTAAACCCATGTATACAATATCCCTCCCTCCCTTTTTTCCTTTTCTTTTTCTTTAAGTCAGCAGCTGCCTAGACCAGGGGTGTCAAACTCGCAGCCCGCGGGCCGGATGCATCACGCGCTGGCCACGCCCACCCATTTTAGCGAAGGGGGAAAGGCGGGATATGTCACATGACAACGCGAGTTTGACACCCCTGGCTTAGACAAATCCCTGCAGTTTTGGGTAAGATTTTCTAAGTGGTTACCATTGCTTGCTTCCTAGAGCTGACAGAGTGATTGGCCCAAGGTCAACCATCTAGCTTTGTGCCTAGGCTGCACTAGAATTCATGGTTTCCCAGTTTCTAGCTGGTACCTTAATCCTACACCAAATTGGCTTTTTCTTTAATATTTAATAATTAATAAATTTAATATATTGTTCTTTATTTTGTAGTTTGAGGTTTTCCTATGTCATGTTAGCTGCCCAGACTCTATATTACAAAGTGGGAGGCCACATAAATTTAATAAATGATTAACCAACAAAGAAAGTGGTATCTCCTTTGCATGTGGAAGCATACCAAATGTATATTTGCAGGAAGAACTGAAATGTTTTCCTAGGCAAAGGCTACCAAGCAGATATATTTTTTCACACTACTGAATAGAACCAGCTAGACATGAAGTAGGAATTCCATGACTGCAACATCCTTTTTAAGGGTGCAGGAAGATCAAGGAAGTAATGCACATTTCACACCCATGTCTCTGCTAAAACTTCTTTTCCAATCTTACCTCCATTCACAGGTTTTGCTTATATTAATAAGCCTGCAAACTTATTTTTTATCAGAGATAGCGTGGCATAAAATAACACTAAGGCTTTGGGGGAGAAGTATTTTCTGAATTTAGTATTAAAACCACCCATTTTCAATATTGTTTCTTTGAGAGGATATTTCTAATTTCTCAAAAGGAGAAAGGGGGGCGATATAGGCTTTTTTCCTACCAAACCTGTTTGTGATATTATGCCATAATAGCATCATAAAGAAACTTACCTGATGAAACACAGTATCTGGATTAGTGATGTAGGCTTTATGATATGGTGCCTATAAAGCATGTTATTATGTGATCTAATGGTGATCCTCCTTAGGGATTACTGTTAGGGATCACATTTTCATTTGGTATTTGAAATATATTGTTGCAGTGCATAATGTTCTTCTTTAAAGTACTAGACAACCATGGTCTTTTTCAGGATATTCTGCTCCATGTACCACCCTATAAGAATTTTACTTTTCTGCAAAAGAAAGCTACAAATACATGATAATGATATTGAACTAGCTACTATTGTTACTTACCCTGTAAAAACAAAAACTTCAGATTCTTTAGCCTACTAATCTGTAACAAGACCAAATTTGTAATTCCATTATAGCCCAAATGGAGAACTTCTAAACTCTCCATTATTGGAGGCAAGCTTTCACTGACTCCTGCGTCCCTAAAATAAAAACAGAGTCTGAGTCAGAATGAATAGCTTAGTAAAAACTGAATGTGGAAATAAAATTCTGCAAAGTTTTTCAGGACCTATGCTAGGCTTTTGAAACATTGTATGGGAAAATACATCCTGTTATATTGTGGGAAACGAGGCAGCAATCTAAACATGAACTTTAAGCAATGACATGGAAATCCATTTTTTTCCTTAAGGAAATGGAAAGGAAAATGGAAATAGCTATAAATTACTTTTTAAGTTTTGAAAAAGGTTTATGATGATGATCTCTTAGCAATATTTTGGCAATATCTCCAGCCATATGTTCCGGACTTTCTCCATTTCACTACGTTTTTTCAGTCTTACCTTGGATGAGAATTTCTGAAAGATGCCAGTATAAAAGCTGTTGTTGACATATGATGTCCTGGATATTAGCACATCCAGTAGATTGAAAGACCGGCAATGAGTCATGCAATAACCTACAATGATTTATTTCATTACTGGGCCAGGGTCAATTGCTTCTCCTACTTAACTAGAATAGCCATATCCCAATTAAGAGTTTCAACTCCTACCCTCAAAATGACGCTATAGAGCAATGCACACCAGAACTAGACATAACAAGAACAGTTTTTTCCGAACGCCATCACTCTGCTAAACAAATAATTCCCTCAACACTGTCAAACTATTTACTAAG
>QLTV01004082.1:3668000-3691974 GCA_003457575.1 Thermophis baileyi | reverse complement strand
ATTCTATTCTATTCTATTCTATTCTATTCTATTCTATTCTATTCTATTCTATTCTTACCTAGCTTGGCTTTTTGGAATCAGTTGCCACTAAATTATGTCAGCCCTTCAAAGTAGATCAAACTAGGAATCCAATGTCATGTATGTCAGTACTGTCAGATTATTCATGAACTGGGAGAGCCAATGGTAACAAGGTCAGCCAATGAATAGGCATAGCAACTAAGTCAGCCAATGAGAGCTAAACACATCTGAGTCTGTGCAGAGAATCGAAACTGAAGCTAGAAGGCTGGGCGTGGCTCAGTCCACTCTGAACTGAAAGCTTGTCTGCTGCTGGAAATGAAACTGCTTGTAACTGTTGCTACATTGAAGAAATAATCTACTTGTGGTATTGTATATATATATATATATTATTATGTTTATAAAGAAGTTAATGAATCCAGCTGAATCAGTTATCTGTGTGTGCTTCTGATTTTGATTTATGCAACAAACTCTGATAAGTACTACTTTTTCTGTAAAGTTATAGTAACAGAATCTTGCAAGTTTGAATGAATACACACCCGTTTATCTTCATGAGAAGTGGGGAAAGTCTTGTCTGAGAAATTTACTCAGGTTACCTTCCTGCCCTGCATTCAGTTCTTTTTTATCTGATGGTTGTCTTGGTAGCAACTCTTCCTCCTGTGCCTCAAGGCCATTCCTTCTACCCTCTCTAATTATGTTTGTCCATGAGCATAAAATAGGAGTAAAACTGTTTTCCTTAGCACCCTGATTCAATTGTTTCTTTAAAAAAATTCACCTTTTAATTGAACGTGCATATGCTGAAGTTATTATATGTGATGGGTATTTTAGTTTAGAGAATCATTTTTACTGTGATAGTGTAATGTACTGCAACAGGTTATAATATTTATCATTTTATATTTGTACTGCACCTAATTATAATCACATGCTAAATAACAAATAAAAGCACTACTTTTATACTACAACAACTACTACTACTACTGTACTACTACTTCTTCTACTTCTTCTTCTTTCCATTTCATCAACAGTTCATTGACCAGAAAACGTATTAAAATATCTATAGCTAGCAACAATTTTCGAGGCTCTTTTCCAGGCAAATATAAATAAAACAGAAATCACAGCAATTGCTTAGTTATTGGAGATGTGATCCACATAGCAATGAACTAAATACTGGCTTGGGATATTATATCTACTTCTCTCCTCAAGTAAGAATCTACTTAATGCTTTGTTTAAACATTAAGGAATACATTAAACATTGTTCAGCATGACTTATCAATTAATTCAAAAAGAAATAAATGAGATCTACAGTAGTAGTGGAGTGTCAAGCCAGTAATAGAGCCAACAGTTGCAGCATCCTGCCAGCCATGAAAATTTTAAGTCAATTAGCAATTTTCAAACTTTACTTAGGTGGCTTGAATTTGAAACGCCCCATTCTGAGTAATAAAAACCATTTCACATTCAAAACAGACTGCTTCAATTAATGGGAAGTGTTTTGAGCTCAAAACAGTTTTGGCACATGGCTTATGCATCACCCAGACCTCCTTTGAGGAAATATATAAGGTAAAATACAAAATATTACTCAAGACGTAGATGGGATTGAAGAAGTGTTCATGGGTGACCAGTTAACCAATTCTATGCTCAGCGATTTCCTGTTACAAACTCACAAGGTTTTTCTCCCAGAATTGACCCTAGAGGGAAAATGCTTTACTTGGAGACTAGTTCCAGTTCCAGGTAGAGTTCACTTCTCTCCAAGTAACTGCCTCTTCTTTTTGTTACTGATATTAAGGCTGTGTACCTGCTGCTTTTTGAAGACCCTTGCTGTCCATATCCACTGGACATCACTTTCTGATGTAGCAACTGTCTGTTTGTTAAGTGATTGGAAGGCTTTTGTCTTGAGAGAATGGACTCAATGTGATTGTAATTGAGGCAGAGAACCTGCATGAAAAATGGGATTAATTCTGCTTAGTTTAGATAATAAGCAGTAGGGCTAACAATTAACTACTGTATGTGGAAACTTAAGAGTACAAAAGATAATAATGATAAGTTATATTTCTGCCCTGATTAAACATGCAGTGGCTACTTCAAAACACCCTTCCCCAATTAACATGCTAGATGGGAAGAGCAGGAGTTGATTCTACATCATCTAAAGGGAGAGAATATTGCTACAGTGGCAACGGATCCTCACAGCACAAATATAAACAGGCAACAGTCACTAACTAGCATGTGTGAGAAAATGCAACAATTTCATTACACAAGAGAAGATATGGAAAAAGAGAACACTCAATTGATAGGTGGGTATATGAATTCTCTACCAGCCTTAAATTCATTCAGTGACTGCTAATTATTTATAATGCCTACTGTTCTGAAATTAGAATAAATATTTAGTTCTTAGCCATTGGATCTAAATTTCTTTGGGAGTTTTAGCCTAGTTTACTACTACCCTGGGAAACCTGATAGTTTTAATATTCAGATAACAAAACCCTTTACAATCTTAATAGAATTTAATTTTAGAATCCATCTCAGGATGAGCAGTATTATGTTTTATAATGACGGAAATGACACAAACACATTCCTACTAGAGTGTCTAAGAGATAAAACCTGTAGTAATGTATCTCTATCGTACATAATTTGGACTATCACATCGCCTTTTCCACAAATCCTCAAGGACTAGTTAATGATAGGAGAGTTTTATTACTGAAGAGAATAAGGGATAGTCCTGTGAATGCTGCTTGTAGGGGAGTTCACCTGAGAACTCAAAATTAAAGAATTCTATTTTTACTAGAGGAAGAACAGAAAATCAATAAAATTAATTGTGCATATCTGTGGCCTATTTGTAGTTTTGGTAAACAATAAGACTATATTTTATTTTATTTTAAATTTCTTTTTCTAATGTATATGATATCACACAGCAGTAGAAGTTTAATATTCTTGCTACCTAGAAATTATTTCCCACATAGTTGGGCATTTTGGTGTTTTAGGCTAAATAACTCATCAAACAACACTTTCTAGAAGGAACAGCTTCAACTGAGCCAACTTTCAGTGATAGGTCTTCATTTATTTTTTTATATCTTTAGTAAAATAATGAGTGAGACAAAGTTATGGAGAAGATGAGAACATTATATCTTCTTTTGTGCCAATAAAACCAATAAAGGTTTTATCGAACAATCATTTTGGATTTTTTGCATAAACACATCCCACTGTAAAAGTCTTTTCTACAGTATCCTACCAACAACCCATTTTTCTGACATCTATAATTTTGGAAATACTATTTTACCTATGTTATCAGAATATTTTGCATTTCCTCTTTAATGCTGGAATTTCAGCAAGTTGAACTAACTTTGAAAAAAAAAGACTGCCCAAAATACAACATTTTCATACATATAACTTGGCCAAAATCTTTAAAATGCTAATAACGAATATAGCAATAATGACTTTGAGAGGAATGAGGATGTTAAAATTTAAAAATGCAGATTTTTAGAAATTAGAAGTCACTTGATAACAGAACAACAGAATTGGAAGGGAGGCCTTCTAGTCCAACCCCCTGATCAAGCAGGAGACCCTAGACCCGTGATGGCGAACCTATGGCACGTGTGCCGTCGCCAGCTGCTCTCTTCTGGGTGCATGCATGCACCAGAACCCAGAAGAGCAGCTGGCCACCGCGCACATGCGCATCGGCCAGCTGCTCTCTTCCGGGTTCTGGTGCTCCGGCATGCGTGCATGCGCGCTCTAGTTTCAGCACTCGGTGCCGAAAAGGTTAACCATCACTACCGTAGACTATTCCACACTGGCTGTCCAATCTCTTCTTAAAAGCCTCCAGTGGTGGAGCACCCACAACTTCTGAAGGCAATCACTGTGATGTTTAAAGTTCAGTTTGAAATTTCTCAGTCTGGTTTAGATGTTAGAGGGGGGGGGGGAAGCAATTTATGACTTAATACAAAATGTCATATAACATTTCCTGTGATCAGCTTCTGATGTTTGTCTGTGCTATACAATTCAACCAAGGCTAGTTTCAAGACAGATACATTTCTGAATATCTCTCTGAATTTTTAAGAACTTTTAAAGTACATTAGAAGCTCTGCCATTGTTGAAGGCATTAAGGAATCTGGTAAAGAAATATCTCTGAAATAATGACCCAAGAGGGTCAGGAGCTGTCTAGTAATGTGTCTGTCTGTCTGAGGGATGCAGAGAAAGAAACTGTTGACAATTCTTTCTTCTCAGTGCTATGATCATAAACAATCTGCTCAAGTAAAAGCCTTCCAAAGATGCAGAGAGACTCTGATGAAGGCATATTTGGACCAAAAAGGGCCTGCTGTTTATCATTGCCAGTAGTGGAAGAACTACCCAGTTCAGTGATATTAAGTTCATGCACATATTCTAGAGGATGTCGCTCATATTTAGGATAAAAAATATAGTTAATTGAATGGATGGTGTATGCATACTAAAAATTTAGACAAGGGCTATCCACAGTGTCCTCTCACTTCTCTTTAGAGGAAGCTTAAAGCAACTACTGTGAACATTTCCATATATTCCCAGTATTTTTGTGGCACTTAATTGTAAATATTTTTGAGAGGCAATATTGCTGAAAATCAATAAATGAGGTAATGAACAAGCCATATGAAGAAATAATCATTGTGACAGTAATATGAAGTAGCCCTAACATATCTCAGGGTCAATACTGTAAGAATATCTACTATGCATGATAGGAAGCTCACCTTAATATTAGGTAGGAAGATCAAACCACTGAAAGAGGTAAGATTATTGTTCTGTAAATTCACACTAGTGATGTTCTTAAACTGGTCTGCTGGCACAAGATCCACCATTCTGAGTCAGACAAAAAGGGCATTTAGGGGAAAGAGGTGGTAAATTAAACATGATGCTTTTTCTGAGGCAGACTTTAGAGGAGCACATATATAAACTTTTTGTTTATTTCTTTGCAGATCTAATGCATTAGGATTAAAGGAAACACCTTCTGCCGTTGCAGTTATTTGCTTATCTAATCTAGAATTGTCTAACTTGACTGGTAGGAATGCTGCAGGTCCCAAGCAGATCACATTAGTATAGTTATACATCTGGAGATTTTAGAAACTCCTGCATGCAAAACCTGTACTGTAAGCATCTATGATAATTTCAACTCCTTCTGAAGCAGGTTGGGGGTGGCAATTTTTAAACAGGAAACAGAATAACAGAGTTGGAAGGGACCTTGGAGGTCTTCTAGTTCAACCCCCTGCTAAAGCAGGAAACCCTATACCATTTCAGGCAAATGGTTGTCCAATCTCTTCTTAAAACCTCCAGTGTTGGAGCACCCAAAACTTTGGGTGGAGGCAAATCATTCCACTGATTAATTGTTCTAACTGTCAGAAAATAGGTTTTCAATGCACAGCAAGAAAATGATTAATTTTGCTTTGAAGTACAATATTTCCTAAAAATCCCTATAGTCTGATTACCCAATTCCACATTCTCACAATTACATGAATGAAAAAAATATCTTCCCCAGGTTCCCAACCTTTGGTGGAATGAACGCTAAGTTAGATGGACCAATGAACTGATGCTGCATGTCACAGAGCATCTTTCTATGTTCATACATCCATCAACTACTGATTGCATCAAATATTAGCACAACAAAGGAGGCTAATTTTCCCTTCATGCCTTGCTAGTAATCTTCGATGGCGCAAATAGAATACTTTCAAACTCCTCCAGAGAATTTAGAGCAGACCTGGCTTCAAGGAAACTACAGCTCACAGAAAATACTCCAAGCCCTGCTACATTTCACAGCAGCTTGGGTATTTATTCACAATGATTCTGTTGCTTTGTGCAGATGTGAATTTAGGCAACAGTATCAAGGGATCAAGAAAAGAGGAAGAGTAGCTCTTGTTTGTCCAAGTTCTTCCAAAAAGTAAAACACAACCTAAAGCAGCTGGTTAGTGGAAATGTTTTCCTGGAAACTTTCAGAAACTGTTGCACAAAATTTTTTTAATATAGAGTAGAACAAGTAAGTATTAGCAGTAAGGTGCTTTTTAAAACTCAGTTGACATCTCAGCCCCATCTTAATATATGACTGAGACCCGCCCCTATTTCTCAGTCTAATCTAATTCACAGGTTAAAAAGGTATTAGGAATAAAAGAGAACCACATGTTTCCTGTAGGATAGCAGGATCAAATGCAATAATTAAATATCAAATTAATATAAAATAGGAACTGATGGTACAGAAAGATGAATCACCATAAAGTTATTTTCACTTTAATATCTGAAAGCAATTCACCTGATCATAGAGGCTGTCCAGTTTAATTCTTGCATTTTGCTGAAGTTTGAATGGCCGAGTCTTTCTGCCACCATATCAGCATTAAGTTTGCCACCAAACTGATCTTTCGCATTTTCTATTTCAGTTGCTTCCTATATTAACAGCATTTTAAAATGTAAGCTGAAAATGTATGTAGTATTAACTATGGCTGAATTACAACCCCCAAGGAATTATGATTAATGGCTTCACTTCAGGTGGAGGGAAATATTTATTGGGATACCATGTCATTAGGCTCTGTGTTGGGCTTTGTGTTGTTCAAGATTTTTATTAATGACTTGAATAATGGGAGTTAAAGAGATGCTCTTCAAAACTGGGATGAACATGACTCACATAATTCTCCACAGTTTTTGTCTGTTCTAACTTCCACTACACTCATATAATCCGTCATACTCTGATTTCTCTTCCATAATCACCTGTCTTTTTTTTTCAGAATCTCATCAACTCCATTCAACCCTTTATTTCCTGGACTTCCTCCTCCTGTGGACCTATTCAGTATTCCTTCATTTCATTACGCAATTAAATCATCCTCATTTTCTTTATTTGACTATACCACCTCAGCATACTGTACCTTCTTCATTCTGGTCATTCATTTTTGTACTGAAACCAGTTTTATTCAGCATTTATTCATTCATGACCCCATCTCATCTTATTTTACCTATGAGCACTTCTTAAGCACCCTATCCCCATTCCATTCAATTTACTATTCTATATTGTTTCTCTAGAGATCCCTCGTCTCATTTCTATGAAACCACCTGGGTAGAAATGATCTTTTGTTTATTTCAATATTTTCTTTTTAACACACTACTCACTCAATCTTTCTACCAGCGTTTGCATATCTTAACTGCTCTCTGCTTTCCCATTTTTAGTAAACAGTCTACCAAGGTATACAAATTTATGTACAATCAGTAATCAATTTACAACCACAATTGGGACCAGAAAACTGGTTGTAAGTTATTACAGTTATGATTGTTGGAGGATATATATACATTTATTCATGTCTGTCTATCTGTCTGTCAGTCTCTGTCTGCCTATCTATCTTCTCATTCTCCTTGTTTTTCTCTTTCAAACTAGGCATTTGAAACTTACCACAGCAACACCATCCAAGGCTTTCAGAGAAGGAATATGAAAAATGACAAAAAGGCGGTAGTTTTCTTGCTTCCAAACAATCAAATTTCCATAAAAGTCCAGTATAGCTAGATTATTTAGCCCCTAGGAAGCAAATAAATTAACTCAAAATTAAATGTGTAATTAAAGAAAAGGGAGAATCCTAAGATAATGCTTTTGAGGTGGATTACAAAACATGAATTGTAATAAGGATTACTGTTTGTAGTAGAAGAGTTTATATGGAAGAGTTTATTTGGAATTCTCATACATTTTATGCCTCAAAATGTTTTAAGGGAATTTGTGTTTTAAGTAGAAATGGTTAATATCTCCTTGGCATCTACACAGACCAAAGCTGCTTACTTAAGAAGCAATCTGCATTGCTAGCAAAAACATTGAATTCTGATGAAAATACTTTCTCTACAGACATGGTTTGTTACCATATTTTTATTACAATGGAATCATTGCTGCCATCTACTATTAGTGCTTTGATAATAATTAAAAAGGAGTAAGAAATGAATACTGAACTATATTGGGAAAATTTTTGGAATTATTGTATTTAAATATTTCGCCAACACACCTCTATTGAGAACTGAAATTGATGTCTTCTATTTTTTTTTTCTTTTTGGTTAAGAGGTAAAAAAGTGCAAAAGGAAAAATATTAAGGGAAAAAGTGGATGGGAAAAAATGCCTCCTTGTATCTCAATAAAAATTGGGCTAGAGCGGTTTTGAACTTCGATGCAAGTATGCTATATTAACGTCATACCTAATGAACTGTTATTTGTTAAATAATAACTGCTCAACTCATAAGACTTTATTTTTCTTACTTCAGAGTTACATTTTAGGCAGTTATCAGCTTTCCATACTCTAATGCACTTAAATGGATTGAGGCTATATTTTCCTCATTCTCAATCAACATGCTGTCCCTGAATTCTGCATGTTAATGCATTTATAGGATGGCAGGTAAGAATAAGATACATAGAATCTGTCATTGTGATGATTTTTGTTCATAGGTTAAAGGAGCAACATCTTCACTTTAACATACAAATGTTACCTTTAATTGATATATTTCTTGGTTTGAGGACACATAGTTGTTGCTTATGTAGAGTTCAATGAGTGCATAGGCCTTTTGTAAACCTCCTAGTGACGTGATCCGGTTGGTTTCAAGAGAAAGGTAATGAAGGTGCGACAGGTTATCAAAGACATTTCTTTCCAGGCTGGTGAGGTGATTGTTGTTGGCACTCAGTCGCATGAGTTTGGAGAGTTTTGAAATACCTGGTAAAAGGAAAAGAACAAACCTTCTGAACAGATAGGAAACAGCAAGAGAACAGGATCACAGCAGGTAGGGAACAGACAGACAAGGAATCACGTTGATCTACAACTTCTTTAACTAATACCCCAAACAAATGCTTATAGTCTATTTTTATTTACAGGATATATTTGCATCCAAACATCTTTAAGTTGCCTATATATCAAAAACATATAAAAATTTCTCTCTCTCTCTCTCTCTCTCTCTCACACACACACATATTAAAACAAGAAGCAAAATAAAATGCAATAAAGAAGCCAATAAAAAGAATCAGTCAATGAAACTTCCTGATGCCAAAATGCCAGACAAAATAAGGCAAAAATATTGCAACCCAGTGGAAATTCTGTAATATGTGAACTACAAGAGTTGCAAGGGCACAAGACAAATCTGTGATTTATGAACTATGAGCAAACCACCTTCTAATTAACTCCATTATCTCAGCTACATTTGCCCATGACTAACAGATCCCTCCACATTCCCTCTACCTTTTCCTCCTCCTCTATATATGAGATGAATACATATTCATGGGAAATCAGGTATATGAGAGATCCTTTTTTTCTCAGATGTTCCTTAGTTAGTTTTGAATATGCAAATCAACAGAAGTTGAGAGGATGGTAATCATTATATATGCCTTACAATTTAATAGTTTAATTTTAATTTGCTATCCATTTAAACATCATTTCATGCTCCTATAGCCCCTTTTGCAGATAATCCCTGGTATTACACTCAAGAACTGTTACTTTAAACCTAAGGTGAATGAAAGTTCTCAATCCTGTTCTGGTGGCAAGACACTTCATCATCTCTCTGCAGCCACTGAAAATATTCTGTGTCCTGCATATAAAGCTTGTGATGTATTTGTTCCTTGCTCCATGTTAATATGATTATATCACACTGGCAAGCTCCAAATAAGAAGAGTGGGAGCCTCCCTCAAGTTTCATGTGAAGGAAAATGCATAAAATAAACTGTCTAGTAGTCTTGCTACATTTCACATCAGCTTAAGTTGTTGGATACCACTTTTCAAAATGACACCAATTATAGTATGCTTCAGATGCCATCCCCACCCCATCCCCAGCTGTCAAAGCAAGATAACATATAGTCCAAACAAAAAATGCACAGACCAGGGTTAGAAGTGTCTTTTGGAGAAATGGAAATATTGACATATGTAAATGACAGCTGTGCACGTTTTCAGGTGAAAGCTACCACATCCCCAAAGTACAGCTGTACAGAATTAAAAACAGAAATATATTACCTTCAAGGTTGACAATGCAGTTTCCATCTAATGTGAGTTCCTCCAGATTAAGGCAATGATCTAAACCTTCTATTTTAGTCAGATTATTGTTGCTGAATGATGCCCATCGCAAATTCTCTAACTGTTCTAACCCACTGATTTTGCAGAGATGCTGTCCATCCAGATCTAATACAGTAATCTGTTTGGGGGAAAAGAGCCACACACAACTCCCTCTGTAACAAACATTAAGTGACTATAATAGCAACTATAATGTAAGGGGAGCTGGGGTGGGGAGTGCTTTGGGAGTGTTGGATGGTATGCCATATCCCCTTCTCTCTGATCACTCCATTGCAGCCATTTTGTCCGTGTCTGCCTTCTTCATTAGTTTCTTTCATCTCCGACTCATCCTATTTTTGACACCAACTTTTCCCTGGGTTTCCAAGAAGTTAGAGTATAGCAGACCAAGAATCAGCCAATGTAATAAAATCATTGAACTGTTGGGCATTGGCTGAGGGAGACCCTGGGTTAGTCAATTTTTTTTCAGCCTAATTTATCTCAGAAGGCTATTATCAGTGGTGGGTTGGTACCGGTTCGACCCGGCACGGTGAACCGGTAGTGGCGGCGGCGGGAGGCTCCGCCCACCCGCCCGGACGTCATCAAAAAATGTTCTGCGCACGCGCAGAAGCGTTGCGCGTGCGCCCTCCTGTTCCCGAACCGGTAGCAAAGGTAAGTAGAACCCACTACTGGTAAAAATGGATAACACATGTACACTTTGCTGGAGTTTTTGGAAGGGAAGAAGTGTGGGACATAGGTATATTACACAAAGAAGTAAAATTACAAGTAAAGGAGCAAATGTAGTAAGTGAACACAAGAGCAAAAGATGTGGCATCCTGCCAAAAGATAATATAGTGTGAGTGTAAAATTATTCCACTTAATAGAAATTGGGAAAAAGAAGTAGGAGGGACTGGAATAACAAAAATGAAGCACTGTGTAGTGGAGTTCCCATTTCCCCTCCACACGCCTTACGCTAGAATGCCAGTTGTTCTGAAATACATCCACTTTGTTATTGCTTATCTGACTCAAGATTTTGGCATACGGCAAGACACTAAGGATATGCAGCTTCTCCTGATCTGTCCGAGAATACTCTATCAGAGACATCTGGAGAATAAAGACAATCAGATTAAATGGTACATTAAAATAAAAGCATATGTTGCACATTTCAATTGCAAGATTATACAATTTAGTAATTTCCAGTGGCATTTTTTGCACTAAAGCACAGTTATTACATACACTGTTAACTCTGCCTTTAGTTCTATCTGTGAGGTATAATAAAATTCTCCACCAGCCTCATCTCCCTTTATCTAAAGGATTTTTGCTGCTTTCTAGTTACGTATCTCACAGTTTTGCGATTACAAATGGTGGTCCTATGTACAGACACTAAAAGGGAATACTTTTCTGAAATGGGTTGTTATTTTGTGAATAATTGACTCCAAAATATCTTAAATGTCCATAAAGTATAATATTCCTAGAAAACAATTACACAATGTTGAAATGTAAAATAACTCTGAGTCAGCAAGAGAAGTATACCATGAGCAATTCAAACATATTCTTTCAAATAATACTGAGGAAAATATGACAGTTAAGTGCTACTCCAGTTCATAAAGCTCAAGGCACATTACATTATGTTTTCCAGGATGTCATTAAAAATCTTGCATTTTTAAAAACAGCAGTAACCATGATGACACTTAAAGCTAGATTTCAATTTGCCTATAATGTTGTAAGCAATGTACAATTATCATTTTAAGAAACAAAGAACCATCAAACCTCGGTGATTTTGGAGTCTGTTATATATTGAATAGCAGCTGCTGCCTCTTCCCCAGTAATCAAAATTCCATCAAGGTGTCTCAGAGCTCTCAACTGACCAATCACACTCAGGCGCACAGAGGCCGGCTTTGGGAGAAGAAAAACAGGGAATGGGATGCTGTGCTCTAATTTCAAACTATTCAATGATCACCTCTGCCTGGAGTAATCAGCTTCAGGCTACTTCTACAGTGTGCTTCTCTTTCCTTCTCTTTCCCAACTGCTCTCTGGTCCTTACACCAAAATCTTTCCAACAGCCTTCCCTTATTAACACCAATATTGTTTGTTTTGATTTCAGATTCCAGTTCTAGCTTAATTCCATGTCACACTAGTTTGAATGTCTCTTTGGTGTTTTCATTAGAAAAATAACTTCTGGTACACACACATTTAAAATTCTTCTTTCTTCAGAAATGGATGGAGCTGAAACATTCATTGCTGCAGGCTTGACACACGTATTTTACACTTACATTATTTTAAACAGGACAAAATTGTGCAGCTTAAAATTACCAACAAAGGGACAGCGTGCTGCATGTGTCCTGTAATCTGCTCAAAGCTGCATTTTATGATGGAAACAGAGAACATCAGAATTTGGACCAACTTAAGCTTCTTTTAAAGGGCTATTGATTGCCTTGATTGCTGAAGTGCAAATCCTCTGCTTTATGATCATGCACGGGATGTTTCCAATTGTAGAATACTTTTTAAGACAATTGTTCTTCTAGAAGGAATAATAGGCAGTAGACCCAGAAGTGATTGTATTCATGACAGTGTGAAGATGTTACCTTGTCACATCAAGGAAGCAACTTTCAGTTTACAGCCACAGGCCCTATCCTTTGGAATTTATTTATGTATTTATTTATTTATTTATTTATTTATTTATTTATTTATTTATTTATTTATTTATTTATTTATTTATTTATTATTTGTTGCATTTTTATGCCGCCCAACTCCCAAGGGACTCTGGGCGGCTTACAACAGAAATATAAAAACATTAAAACAATATAGATATTAAAAAACGATTTAAAAAGCCATACACACCATTCGTGGCTGGATCCCACAGATTGTAACATTGAGATCAGCGGCCCCAGGCCTGCCGGAAAAGCCAGGTCATCACAGCTTTCCGGAAGGCCAATAGGGTGGGGGTAGTCCAGATCTCAGGAGGTAACTGGTTCCAGAGAGCTGGGGCAACCACAGAGAAGGCCCTCCCCCGCAGGCCCGCCAGCCGGCACTGTTTAGCTGACGGGACCTGGAAGAGACCAACTCTGTGGGATGTTACCGGTCGCTGGGAGCTATGTGGTAGAAGGCGGTCTCGAAGATAACCTGGCCTGAGCCATGCAGGAATAGCACGTACCTCCCACCCCGAGGTACATGTGACTCTAATGCTTCAATTTTTCCTGACGTTTCTTATGACCTGGCTCTTTTCTCAGACTTGAAGTTAAGAGTTTGTGGAGCCCTGGTCATTTTAATTTTTTTTTTGGGGGGGGGGCTTGTTATGTGCCTTTGTCTATATGGTCACTTTTCTTCAAATTATTATTTTGTAAAATATTGTAAGCAACTCAGTCTTTTTTTGGAATTGAGTGGCCATGAAATCCAATAAATAAACTCTGATTAAAGAAGACTTACATGTAATGCAGTAACAACTGCAGCTGATTGAAATGTACCTTATGCCATGGATTATGCCTGATATCCAAGCTGAGCAACATCGGTGTATGTTTACGCAAGACACCAATTTCTTCCGCTGGCTTTTTCAGCTGATTCCAGCTCAAGTCAAAATATTTCAGTTTGTTTAATCCTCTAATGCCTTCAAGAGTTATGACATGGTTATGGCTGGCATCAAAATATTCCAAGCTGGGCTATAAAGTATTCAAAAGCAATGATAAATTCAATTTTTTTTATCATAATAGCTTTCATAACTTTTATTTTCCTCTTTTCCTGTCACCTCTTCCCTCAGCCATTCTTCACTTTCCTTCCCAATGTTGCTAGCCTTTCTTTTAGCCCATCTCTATTATAATTTTTATCCACTTTTCCTGCTATTTCTGTTATAAGAATAAAAGAGGAATGTTGTCTGCATATAATGTATTTCTATCTGTGATAAAATGATTGGCATATGCAAATGGATAAAAATTAATTTTGTAAATTAGCTATCTTACTTTACCAGCAGTTGATAACTAGTTATTTATTCAATTAAGAGACTGGAGGAAAGTGTGGAATGAAGTGTATTTAGTCTTGAGAAGACTGCCAGGAGACCCAAGAGCTACCTTTAAGTATGTGAAGGATGCTCATAAAATATAAGACACGTTATTCTAGAAACAATGGGTATAAATTAAAAGAAAGTAGATTATAAGTGGACATTGGAATAAAACTACTAACCATAATGGAACAGACTGTATTCAGGAAGGCTGGTGGAGTTGGGAGTGAGGGTTGGTGCCTTCATGTCAGTTTTTCTTTTTATTGCTGGTAACTGCCTGAATTAGTTTCTGTACATTTCTTGGCAAGGTTTTTTAGAAGTGGTTTGCCATTGACTCCCTCCTAGGGCAGAGAATGACTGGCCCAAGGCCATTCAGCTGGCTTCATGCCTATTGCAGGACTAGAACTCATGGTCTCCCAGTTTCTAGCCTGATGCTTTAATCACTACACCAAACTGGCTCTTGCTTTCAGGAATTACTGGATTCTTGACACTTCCTGTAAGTATGATGGTGAGTTGACATTTTGTTGACTTTTGCTGAATAGGAAGACAGCTTTTGTGAAGGAAATTGCTGCTGGATGCTGGATCCGAGCCAACATAATCTCTCCTGAACAAAGGAGATATAGTTGATTTTCAATGTATCTAAAATATATAATTTTGGGGGGATTATGCAGCCAAAAAAAAAATGGATTTTGGAAATAATGAATTAAGGAGTCAGAGGGATTTGGAATAACAGTTTTGAATTATTTAGAAGATATTTTCTCATGGAAAAATTGAGTTAGCTTTCATTTCTTTTTGATAAGGAGTCTTTGAAGGTTGGACATTAGAGACCAAAGGATAAAGAAAACGGGGCAGAAATCCTTAGTGCACTCTTTTGAATACCTTTCAGCCAAGTTTTTGGACAAAATGGATTAAACACTTGATAAAATTGACAGAGCATGTTCTAATGAAGTTGTTGACACAGTTGACAGACACATTCTAATGAACAATAATAAGCTGCAATGGATGTCTATGAAATTAATTTGAAGGGGATTTAAATGTAATACAAATGGATCTGATGGATGACTCCATTCCTTACAGGAGATAAACAGATATCAAATCAGGAAAGTGAATCGGATTTTTTTCCTTTGGATAAAGAGCTCTGCTAAGGGACAAAAGGAGTTACAAGATACCAGAGGAGAATCAATAAAAGTTGAAATTCTAAAAAGGACAAGAGATGATGGATAGATAAAGAATATTTTTTAACATGGTGGTTATTTTATTAAGTGTTGGGGGGGGAAAGTATAAAGTAGAAATTGGGAAAACAATATTATATATACTGAAATATAATAGATCATATAATTACTATGTATACACAAATGTTAGAAGTTGAAAAATTACGATTATGTATATTTAAATGGCAATATCTTTATCAGAATTGTATGTAAAGTATATTAACCCAGACAGTACACTGTTCACCAGGTATTTATGGATGTTAAAGAAAAAATTATAAATAACATTATATATATAAAAAAGAGCTCTGCTAAGATTTGGAAGGACTTTTTTAGAAGGGTAAATTTTACTTATTAGTACAAAAGAAGTCTGCTAAAGTACTAAAGGATTTCCACACAGATGAGCAGCAAATTACCTCTAAAACTTTTTGGGGGAAGGGGTTAAAGAATATTTTTTTTAAAAAATCAGGGAAAATTTATAAGATAGGTTTATTCAACCATGGTTAAAAGAAAAGTGTTATATCGAGTTACCCTTACTAGACTTTTTCTGACACAGATTAATTGACATAGCATTTGGACCTTGTTTTCCTTATCTAAGCTAGGGAGAGAAGAGAGATTGTGTTTTATTTAGTGACAGTGATAAAGGTATTAAAATTGTTTTTACCTGCTGTGATGAAGTTGAGGCCTGGGAATGATATATGCTGGAATTGCAGTTATTGAGCGAAGCAGTCACGTGACATGTGACTTAACAACCACTTTGCTCAACAACTGAAATTCCAATCCCAATTGTGGTTCTAAGTCAAAGATCACCTATACTGCACTTTTACCACAAACTGATAGAAAACCAAGAGCCATTAAAATGAAAGGAAACTTTCAGTAGACTGATCTACTACAATATTAGGCTTGCAACTGAAAACATATGAAGGCTATAGAAACAAATGCTTGTTTTTAAAACAAAGGCCTGTATCAAAGGGCAATTTTTGGTTAGGTTTGTGTGTTACACTGTAGATAATTAGGACAAGGATATGGTATTTGGTTCAAGTAATATACTTGAATCAAACACAATATCCATCTTCCAATTTGGGTGCATATTCCAGACTCATACTTAGCAAAATCAATTTTCCTTCAACAGAAGTCACTTGCAAATACATGGAATCAAGTTGCTGTTTTATTCACAGAAGAATTTTGGGGAAAGATAAGCAAAAAACATTACTTGGTGCTGCTATTATCTTTTCATCCCCATTTCACCTCCTCCAAATTATTGAAACTCCCCCCCCCACACACATAATTTTGTCCTCCAGAATAGAGAGAGGCATTTACCCAAGCTGTAAAAAATTTTATGAAAAAAAGTATTTTTCTTACCAAATGGTAAACATCATCTAAACAAGTAAATTCATTAAAACTGATAATGAGCTTGCGAAGTCCAGTGAGTCTGGAGATATCTCGGAGTTTGGTAAGCCGGTTTCCATGTAGATTCAGAACCTATATTAGTAGGAAAACAGGAATTGTTTATTGATCTTTTAGTATTTAAGGGATGATGGTTGAGTATTGTACAAAGCTTTCAGAGCCAAGTTGTTTGAAAACAACTATTGAAGTTTCCCTAGGGGGTGCACATTTGTATATGCATGGACATGTAGGAAGCTACAGTGACGTAAAACAGTTTACAGACCCTTCACATCCTGGACACAAACTGTTTCAACTCCTACCCTCAAAACAATGCTATAGAGCACTGCACACCAGAACAGCTAGACACAAGAACAGTTTTTCCCCGAACGCTATCACTCTGATAAATAATTCCCTCAACACTGTCAAACTATTTACTAAGTCTGCACTACTATTAATCTTCTCATCGTTCCCATCACCCATCTCCTCCCACTAATGACTGTATGACTGTAACTTTGTTGCTTGTATCCTTACGATTTACATTGACTGTTTCCTAATATGATTTGATTGCTTATTTGTACCTGGACTATCATTAAGTGTTGTACCTTATGATTCCTGACGAACGTATCTTTTCTTTTATGTACACTGAGAGCATAAGCACCAAAGACAAATTCCTTGTGTGTCCAATCACACTTGGCCAATAAAAATTTCTATTCTATTCTATTCTATTGTCATGTCACAGGACTCATGCTGATTCTGAAGATGATGTTCCAGTTGAACTGGGGAATGTCAGGAAACCCAAAGACAAGAATCACCTAAGGCTGATCAAACACAAATTCTACATGAACAGCTGGAGCAATCTGATAATGACAGCATAAGGCCTCTAAGCCCTCACACCCAATAAGCACAGTGGAGAGCAGAGAATGCAGTATTGCAGGCTAATTCTGCCAACTGCCAGCAGTTCGATTCTCACCGGCTCAAGGTTAACTCAGCCTTCCATCCTTCTGAGGTTTGTAAAATGAGGACCCAGATTGTTGGGGGCAATATGCTGTAAACCGCTTACAGAGGGCTGTAAAGCACTGTGAAGCGGTATATAAGTCTAAGTACTATTGCTATTCTGCTTATGAAACTAACCTCTGGAAGGCTGAGAATCTTAACTTGGCTCTTGGAATTTTGAGCTGGATTTTGACTATTCTTCTATGTGCTCCTGTTGAAAATAAAACTGCTCAGGCAAACTTCTTTTTTCAGAACTCTGTTTTGGTTTGCATGACCTTTGTTGTCTCTTCAACCTTCAGCAAACTGTTAATTGCTATAGCAATTATGTGTGTGTAATTGAAACCTAAAGCAGAACATAACTGTGCATGCAATGCAGACAGTGGGGGGTGGGGGGGGCCTTCAAGGCAGCTATGTTCTGGAGGATGTAGCTACATTAATGCTTCAGGAATAGTGTTTCGCCCATACCAAAGTCCTTTACAACCCCTCCCTTTCAAATGTTTGCACAGCCATCTCTTAAAATTATTTAGATATCATATTTCAAAAGAATTGCTATCCCTAATTTCAACATTTGAATGATTTATGTTGAAAGAGGTAGTGCTTTTCCAAAATCTAATTCCAATAAATTTTATGCATTCTTGGAATAGTTTTCTTGATGTATTTTCAAAACCAACATTTTAATGTCAAGATCTTGTACCTCAATTGGAAGTATTCAATTCATGAAAGAAAGGTAATTTCCTAACAAGTGTTCAGGTCTTTAAAAAGACTCAAGGTAATCACTCTACCCCTACAATTTAAATAATCAAAGCAGCTACTATTGGGATTAAAGTCCAAATCACTTAAAATAGGTACAAAGGCAGATTTAAATCTATTCTTGAGCTTGAGAATTGGAAAACATTCCTTTGTACTTCATCCTTCTATTTCAAATCATTCATGTGGGTGGAATGAGCTAGCTTGTCCCTTTTCCATGGAGCTCTTTCCCCATGTTTTTCTGTTAGGTTCACTTCTGATATCGAAGCTCCAATCATTACTAAAATGTACAGAGAATAGTAGCCTATGATATAAGATGTAGTCCCTGAGATGGGAGTTCTCCAGCTTTCATTTTACTTCCAAAAAGCCTGATAATTTCTTTTGGTAGACCAGAAATATACTATCCATATCATGCTGTTGAAAAATACTTCCACTCCTGTTACTGTAATGCTTCCGTGATTGATAGGGCTGTCCAATTTGTAAGAATGACTCTGGGCAATTTACAATTTGAAGAAACAATAAAACCAGGAATTAAAAATACAATGCTATCTAGTATATTATCAGAGCATAAAAACAGAATAATGAAGTAAAAATAATAGATGGCAACAAACCAGCCAATACATATACTGAACAAGGGTTTTGCACTCTACATGAGTTCATTCATTCCATCATCTAGTCCAGTGATGGTTAACCTTCTCGGCACTGAGTGCCGAAATGGGAGCGTGCGCACGTGCACGCTGGAGCACCAGAACCTGGAAGAGAGCAGCTGGCTGGTGCGCATGCGCGCGGCAGCCAGCTGCTCTTCCAGGTTCTGTCATGCGCATGTGCGCCAGTCTTTGCGCGAAGGCCAGCTGGCCAGCGTGCATGTGCGCGCCGGAACCCAGAAGAGAGCAGCTGGCTGGTGCGCATGCACGCCGGACCAGCTGTCCAGCGTGCGACGGAACCCAGAAGAGCAGCTGGCAACAGCACGCGTGCCCAGGGAGGGCTCTGCACGCGTCCATTGCTTACGGAAAGGACCAGGTCTTTAGGGCCTTGTGGAAAACAGAATAGTCAGGGTTATCCAAACCTCAGGGAGAATGATGTTCTATGGGGTGGGCACTGCAACAGAGAAATTGTACTCTTTGGGTGCCACTAGGTAACATTGTTTCTTGGAAGGCAGCCAAACATACCTATTCTGCCAGATCTTTTGTGCTTAGCATAGGCAGGCAGTATTGCAAGAAATTAGATTAATCTATTAGATTGTTTTCTTGTGAAACCTTTTCCCTCCTTTTATCTAAACATGATCTGAACATATTTATTCTGTGAAATCCCCATATGTCCTTTATTTTATCCCCAGTCCATCAATGAGACAGACTTAATTTGTCTTTAGTTGTACCACTGTTACAGTAGCATTTCATCCATATTCCTTCTAAAGACATCCCCAAATGCATAAGCATTGGCCTTTCCCATCTACTACCTTGAAGGGAAATCAGGTGATTGGCAGTGACTGGAAACAGAAGCAATACAGCCAAGATAACCAGTAGCAACAGAGGCAGTAAATTTAATGTCAATATTATATGCTTTTCCAGTATTCAGGGTATGGATAAACTTCAACTCAGAGGTGGGGAAAGGCAGAATTTAATTTTCATTCTGTAACAAGGCAGATGAAAAAAGCTACTCACAACAATCTGACTATAAATGTTGGCCTTTGAGATTGCCATCAGAGTTTTTTCATCCAAGCAAATAATTTTGGGCTTGGGCTTAATTATTGGCTCCATGCTTAACACTTCATCATCATGTTGGAGATCCCGAGAAAACACAAAGCCTGCTGAATTTCGCCTTCCATCCTCCCCAATCACATTGCTGGGTGAGGAGAATAAAGTCTCCACTTTGACCTGCATAAAAGATCAGAAAATATTTTTTTTAACATTTGGTCAACGTGAAAATTTTGGGCACCATTACATATAATAATGCTGAAGATTTTGAAGATTAATATGCAATTGAAGCCAGATTTATTTTGGGCGAGACTGATGGATAAAACAGTTGGAAAAAACGGATCTTTGTTTTTGTATATGATAACTTTAGAGAGACTATTATCTGCACAAAGATAGAAAGATTTGACTTTACCCATAATGGAGGAATGGCTGCTGAAAAGGATGGAATTTGCTGAGATGGCCAAATTGTCAGCTTTAATTAAGAGATGTCTAAGTTTAATTCTGGTTGAAAACCCCTTATTGACTTTTTGCATGAAATAGAAAAAAATGAAATTATGTATGGGTTTGATGATTAGAAAAAAAGTAAGAGTAAGAGATTAATTTACATTAATATTTATAACTGCTATTAAAGAAAATTGGAAATCATTCCTTTATATTCTTATTTTCTCTTTGTTTTCCGCCCTTTTTTTTCTTTTACATCAGAGCTCTCTGTTCATAAAAGTTTAGTATTAGGAACGGCTAAGATCCTGCACAGAACTCCCAGGGTCCCATGGTGGTAGAAGACCCAAGACTGAGGAAGACACAGACCACCCATAAGGGTGAGAAGGGAATTTTTATTCATACATCTTCTAGTCCCGCCCCCTGCTCAAGCAGAACCTATACTATTTCAGATATATCTATATCTAACACACACACACACACACACACACACACACACACACACACACACACATATATATATATATATATATACACACACACACACACACACACACACACATACACACACACACACACATAAACCAAAAGGCCAGAAAAGTGTTTTCTTTCTCAATAATTAAAACAGACATAACAAACATTATTTCAATACAATATTTGGTGGAAGCAAAAAATGTACACTCAAAATGAATTGTTTTCACTTTAAGTCTAGGAACAAAACAAAATAAACAAGCATAAATGATTAACAAATTGGATTTTCCTTTACTATATATATGTAATACGGATTATAGCAAGGGCACAAAAGAATGAATTTCCTTCCTCCTTCCTGGAATGAAGGGACATGAATATAATCATACAATTTTTCTAATTGTAAATATTTACAACTAAGTCAAAGACAGTCTTATGGTACTTGAAAGAAATTCACTTATAAGTGTGTACTTTTCATGCAATCTTTTACCACAGAATGCATGGATTATTAATCTGAGAATATGTATGTAATTATATATCTGTATCAGGGGTGGGTTCTAACTTACCTCGCTGCCGGTTCACTTCCTCCCACGCCGCGTGGCCGCGCCTCGTGGGTGCGCACGTGCTTCGCGCGCGCACACATGCACAGTACAAAAAATAACCCCCCCCCCCAAAAGCCAAAAACAAGATGGTGACGCATGCGTAGTGCCGGAAACTTGGCTTCTGTGCATGCGCAGAAGAAAAAAAAACCCAGAAAAAATCCCACCCCCCAAAAAAAAATTCCAAAAAAAGATGGTGGCGCCCACGGACCGGCACCGACCAAACCAGATCGGTGACATCATTGTGACGTCAGCAGCGGGTCGCTACCGATTCAGGCAAACCGGTCCGAACTGGGAGGAACCCACCTCTGATCTGTATCATCATCATCATCATCATCATCATCATCCTCTTTTAACGACCCCATAATCCCTTGTGGGTGGATTCTGGGTAACTGAATGGAGCTGCGTGTTTATTGGCCGGATGCCCTTCCTGTCACCAATGCGGAGTTTTGTTCAGCAGTGTGTTCGAACTCACAGCCTCCTGATTGTGAGGCGAGAGCTCCACCTCTAGGCCACCACACCACTCATGTAATTATATATCTGTATGACATATACGTACTTTCTCATTTGGGACATACGCTTGGAAAGTGGACTATAGTCAACAGAATAGTATTCCATAATAAACATTTAATTTTTAAAGTATAAGGCTGTAATTTGTCAAATTAAGATTCAGTTCCTTTTGCATTAAATTAGTCTGTCTCAGTGCACAGTTTAGAGAGGTATTACTATACTATACTATACTACAACTTTCAGTTATTTCAGAAATAATAGTGTAGGATTAACTCTGGAATTCCAAATTTTAGATTACAAACTACTCCTCAACTAATATCAAGAAACTTTGTCAGCTGATGTGAACCCAGTGGCTACATTTACACAATATACGAGTTTATTCAGTAATCAGATTAGGTCTGTAGTGCAAATGCAATGAACTTTATTAATTTGTCAATATGCTTCCAACTCTTCCACTAGCAGAATGCTAGTGCTAATATCACAATTAAATATGATCTCCTTTAACAGGGTCAGAAATGATGGCTTGAAGCAGGTTTTAGCTTCAGAGTTAAAGGAACACTGCCTACTCTTGATCATACCTGCACAAGTTACATTTATCTGTTTCTTTATTATTTATCTCCATCTTTCTGCTTTACCATGGGAGGTACAGCAATGCTCAGGAAGAAATATCCATATTTAAAACTGGCTTTGATTTTATGAAACATGCTAACATGGAACAATACTTGAACCTACTCTACTTAAATCAGCATTTTTAATTTAATCTATTATCAACGTTTTTATTCTTTTCTGCCAAAAGACAACTAACAAAACTAATCGCAAATTGTAACAGTTGATAGTCCATAATCTATGGGTAATCCAGAAAAAAAATCTAATAAAAGCCTTGCCGGGTTAAACCAAGGGAGTATCTAGTCCAACAATCTTGTACTCTTGGCTTTTAAAGTTCTTGTTTCTCTTTATTTTTGTTACTCATTTTCCCACTGCAATCACTAGGTTCCAGATACTTATAAATGAAACATGCTCCTTTAAACTTTATTTTCTCATAAAAGGGACTCAGGCCACCTTCTTCAGTATTTTACAGTACCCATATATTATAAAACAAATTCTCTGTTGATATTAGATAATTAGTTTGGACTGGAAAGATAAGAGATGAATTAAGAGAAGAAATCAAGCAAATAGTTATGGAGATAGAATAAGGCTACTAAAGATTGCTGGAAAGAGAATCATATCTTTTGACACACAGTTTCCTTATTTTTATGTCTTTCTCAAAGTTTAAGTTTTTAAATAATAAGACTGCAATATAACACCTATATATACTGATCACGAAAGATAACTATTCCTGTTTCTGAGATTATCTTCTTCATTTTTATGAATAATCTACTATCTGCCTGTACTCTGGAAAATAATTTTTTATTAAAGAGATCTTCTCCAGTATTAAGATGAGGGTCTCTGGAAGAAAATTCTCTATTTCATTTGACTACATATGAATGCATATTCATAGTTAATCTAATTAATTCTATAAATGAAATCATAATTAGTAAACTGATAGCTAATAAGACATTCCATACCTGTGTGATGTACTCAAATTCAATGACGTACTCTGGCAAAACAAGCTCATGATCAAACACAAACCATTCACACTGTCGGAGGCTACAGTCACAATTCTTGCATTCCACAGAAGAACATGATTCGGAAGCTAAGGAAAAGGACACAATATAGTTCTCTTGTTTGTTTTTAGTTTTATACAGACAATGTAACTTAGAAGAGGTTAACGGGGATATTTTTACTAAAATTCAAAGAATCCCTAGATGAAAACTTCTGGCTGGGAGGTGTAATTTATTTCGTTTTTATATCCCGCCTTTATTACTTTGATACATAGCTCAAGGCAGAGAACATATATAATGCTCCTTCTTCTTCCTATTTTCTATAATTTTATGAATA
>QLTV01004082.1:3652305-3667905 GCA_003457575.1 Thermophis baileyi | reverse complement strand
TATATATATATATATATATATATATATAACATAGTAATTAATGACTTACAGGTAAAATTAAGAAAAGACTTTAGAAAACTAAGAAACAGAGTGCCTCGGGATGCATGCCGAGCTTCAGAAAGTTGTTTTAAAATTTTGAAGCTCACCATACAAAAATGCTTCTAAAGTTTCAGTATCTAGGATTCCCAAGGTCTTCTTGATGCTCACTCAATATATTTGAAATTGTTCTGCCATGACAGAACCAATACTTGAAAAAAATCTTGGTGAACTATTTCCATATTATAGCCTGTTTCCATCTATTTTCTTAAATGCAGCCAAGAGTAGGCCACTCTTAGGACTGTTTATCCTGACTAAGTAACTATGACCAAATTGCAGGACACTGAAGACTGGGCTGAAAATATATTGTAAATGCCTTTTTGGGTCTGTTTGAATTTAGTATGCATATGTTTGATTAGATTGCCACCTGGTGGTTATTCATGTTCACACTGTGCTTTCTTCTTAGGGAGGAAGAGAAGTTTATCTCTTCAAAGCTTTTGAGAAATATGCAGTGTTGTCTTCATATTCTTTTAATAATAAATCTTTAATCACAAGGTGTAGAAATGGGTAAAGTGAGGGACACTTATCTACTCCGGAAAGAACAGAAAAGTCCTAGAAATTATTGTACAATGTTGATTCCACTGCCAAGATCTCTAACTTAGAAATAAGAACAATTTCTAAGTTTTTATATACCTGCACATATAAATCAATCTTATTATTGCTTATTATTAATTTTCAATACCAAAACATCTTGAAGAAGCTGAAGAGATGGAACTTCAGCTGGAGCCACTAACTCACATTTGGCTTTGTCTGGTTCCACAGTCCCGTTGGTGGATGTATGAGGGCTGTTTTGAGATGATCTGCGAGGCTTGTATACACTATCGATCCCAGGATAGCTGGCTGGGGTGACTGGATCTGTATCAGGGGCTCCAGCACTATGCCCAAGAAAGACTTTGGCAATTATAAGTTTAGCTGAGAAATGAAAAAAAAGCTCTTATTTATAAACTCAATCTATTGGAATTCTAATGGAAAGTTCCAAACAAGTGAAATGGAACACATCAAACCACATGATAAAAAAGTGTTTAAAAAGCTTCCTGCTTCCTACTTCAGTCAAAATGTTAACATATATTTTAGCATTATTAATATGTGAAATGGTAAGCTATTCAACACAGTATTCAGTGTTTCCACAACAACCACCGCAACTGACATTTCTAACTTGGACACAAATCAGTATAGACTTTCAAAAAAACAGAGTCAGTTGGAAGACATGAGGCCATAAATCTGTACTCACCTAGCTAAATCCTGTTTCCCTGTGTTAGAATTTGAGGTCATTCACTGAACTAAACGCAGGGAGATTCAGGATTCACAGAGAAATACTAGTTTTACAAAGTTAAGCTGTGGGATTCACTCCAGCAGTCATATTAATGGCAACCAATCTGGATAGTACTAGAAGCTGACTGAACTGTTCAGGGAGGATCAATGGCTGCTATACAGGAAATCCTTGGTTAACAACTACTCATTCAGCAACCATTTGAACTAGCAATGGCACTGAACAAGCGGTAACCATGACTAATCCTCAAAGTTCCAGTCATTGCAGGGCCACTGCAGTCAGGTGATCCAGATGCTCAATAACTGGTCCAGTTTTCTGACCATCATGGCATCCTGTGATCGCATCAACGTTCCCTCCCAGCTTCCCATAAACAACGTCAATGGGGAAGCCAGCAGTAAATTGAAAGTTCTGATCATGTGTGGTCCTCGCTTAATGATCCTGGTGACAAGCTTAATAACAGGAACAGGGAATGCTTGTGATGATGTCACTAAGTGTGACACATTGCTTAGCAACAGAAATTTCCATAATTAAGCCAAGACTACCTGTACTGAGGGTGGTTTACTATCTCCTGAAGCACAAGTTGCCATGCTCTCAGTACTCATTACTGAGAAACCACAGTGGAAAAAGGGTATTACCCATCAGTTCTGTAACTTCTAAAATGCATCTAGATTGCCACTGTGTGATATAGACATCTGTGGCATGATCAATGGGACTTTTCTTATACGATTCATTTATTATTAGATTCATACCCCATCTTTATTTTGTACAACTTCAGGCAGTGTAAACAATGCCCCACTGGGTACTCCACCAGTATTAAAATCTGCATAACACTTGTACTAATTTTAACTGAATCTATACTGAGTCTTGGGTGCTTTTATTTATTTATTTAATTTAAATAAATCATTATTAAAACTATGTTTCAATCCAGACAGCAACATCTTAAACATTACCATATCTGATTGACTCCTCAAAATCTTCTTTACTTCGGGATTGTTTTTGCAGGTTTTCAATTCTTGGATATTCACAGATACTTAGACTGTTTGAGAGCAAAAGGACTCCATTTTCCTAAAATAACAAAATAAAACAAAAACCCCCCACAGCTCACTAATCTGAATGTTACTGCCTCACACAGAGCTTTCCAAATATTTAATTAATAGTTTTAAAATTAACAAGTGTTATGAGCATATGGAACAGATAAGCAAGCACAACAGAAGGGTAGATGAGAAAACTGACAAATGTTAGATTACAGATTGTGATCTTTCGGTTTGTAACACTTCTACATTAAAACTGAAAAAGATTTACTATTGACTAACCAATTCACTTCCTTTATTTCTCTCTCTTTTTTTAAGGAGCAGATTTCTAGCTTTTATGGCACTAAGATGTAGAAAAATAAGAATTGAAAGGGATCTTAGAGGTTTTCTAGTCCAACCCCCTGCTCAAGCAGTCCAGATTGATTCTTTCAGTCCAGTCCAGCCAGATTTACCAATTGTATTACTTTTTGCAGCACTTGTTAAGCAAACATTGCAGTTGTTAAGTGATCACAGCAACCGTTAAGTAAATCAAGGCACTCCTATGAGTGTTTTTTTGCTGGAAACTGGCTAAAAAGGTAGGGAATGAGCAAAAAAATTATAAATCACTGCAAAGGGCTGTAAAGGTGAGCTAGTTATCAAGAAAACCAAAATGTGGTCATGTGATTGTGGGGTGTATATGCACGTGTAGCTATCAAAACTTCAGAATTAGGTCATAAGTTTAAGAGCCGAGGTGGCCCAGTGGTTAGAGTGCAGTACTGCAGGCTACTTCAGCTGACTGCTAGCTGCAGTTCAGCGGTTCAAATCTCACCGGCTCAAGGTTGACTCAGCCTTCCATCCTTCCAAGGTGGGTAAAATGAGGACCCAGATTGTTGGGGGCTGACTCTGTGAACCGCTTAGAGAGGGCTGTAAAGCACTGTAAAGCGGTATATAAGTCTAAGTGCTATTGCTATTGCTATAAGTAGCTTTGGGGGGGGGCAATGTTGAATGGTTATTAAGTGACCTGTTGTAAGTCAAGGAGTATCTGTAGTTGCATATGGAGGGAGACAGGATAGTTTGGTTGCCTGATTACTTTTATGTATTTCTTTAACTATCATAGAGAAATATGTAAAAACAGGAATTGCATAATTTATTCAAACTACAAAAATCTGCTTTTTTTAATGCACACAACTGGAATTTCCTAGAGGCATAATTGTTTTAAATATAAATAACATACAAATCCTCAAGAATGTGTGGAATGGCAGATTGACAATACCATTTCAGAATGGCAGAGAATGTTACCCAATATAAAACAACACATTGCCTACAGTAAGCTATGAAAGCATTTTGGAACAATGTTATTATTCAATAATGTTTCTATTCTTTCCCTGTAGAAAAGCATTTTGTTTCTTTTTAATAAAGGAAGTACCAATTCATCCTTAATCAGTCCTTATCTGCACTGTTTCATGATGCATTTGATTATTCAGATATTTTTTTTATAAAATGCTCCCTAATAGGAAGACATAAACAGGAAAAAAAGAAAGTTATAACCTACTGTTTTGGAACTTCTACTTACTGTTTTTGCTTCCTGAAATCCTTCTTCCAGAATTTGAATTAATTGCTTTTTCTTCAAGGGTATTTCAGGGGGAGATACATAGAAGAGGTACTCCAACATCTTCTTGAAGTTTCTGAAGGGGAAAGGGGAGACAGGAAGAGAAAGAACGAACACATTTTAAAAACAAATTTTTGAACAGTAAGGGACAGAATAATTGAATCCTTGACTCACAGTTATTCTGCTAGAGAAGATCAAGCAGAAAAGATCACCTAATTTATTATCCTGTCTTATACCAAGGCTTCCTACAAATGATAACATTCCTTCCTTGTTTGCTCCAAGTTTTTGATCCACAAGAAGGCATTACGGTATTACCATGGCTAATAAGTATTGATAAAGCCATCATCATCACATCTCTCCTAGGTGGAGCCAATATTTGTCTAGAACTCAACAAAAATCTACGGGGAAATTCCACTGGAAGCCCCTTCAAAAGGGGGCCTCCCTTTGCCACCCCACACAGTCTCTCCCAACACATGAACCAACTGTTCAGGCAAATGGGATGTGGGCCAGAGGAACCAATGACTGGAAGAGGAAGAAAGTAGATGATCCACAGGCAGAGAGAAGAAGAAACTGGGAAGAAACCTAAGGCAGCTGAAGATCAAGAAGAAATCTACAAAGGGGCAAAAATGAGAGTACAGAATTGGTAAAATGGTGGCAAAACAAAAAACAGGTGGTTTTAGTGGTAGAAAACGGGAAAAGAATGGGTTAAGAAGGATTGACAATAGTAAATTTGGCAAGGCAGGAAAAGGTATCAGCATTCCTAAGTTGTGCTGTAAATAAAGGTGGGAGGAGGGAGAAAGGATCTGCTAGCTTTTTGAATCATAAAGGAAAATTAAGAGCAGAAGTTTGAAATGTTTAATTCTGTTAGTATATTTTTAGGAGAATTCTGTTACTGTATTCCCTTATACAGATGCCTAGTTGCTAGGTACACAACTACTGGTCACTAGAATTATTATAAATATATTTTGGTTTAAGCTTGTACAGTAATAAATATCACTGTCATTCACTTCTGTGTGGCTTCCTTCTTATCTGTACCACTCTTCTAACAATATCAAAATGAAACAAACATATAATTAACCTTCCTTTTGAATGAGAAGCAACTTGAAGGATGTTTAGCCAGGAAACACTGTTTAGAGAAAAGTTTAAACATTCATTCCCTCACATTTCTCTGTTCAGAATTGTTCCCATCCAAAGATTCATGTTTAATTTTTACAATCACACATAATAACACCTTCACATAAAGATGCACATAATACATAATAAGAACTGAAACATTTTTTTTCTTTAGGACATTTCCAGCAGTTCTCCAGATTTCCCCATCACCTATGATATGACAAGAGGCTTGAAGGCAAAGCAGCTTTTTAATGTGCATTTCAGGTTTAAAATGCTGCCCTTGAAACTCAACTGACAATATTTGGATGTCTTTTGAATATTTTATAATTTTAAAAACTACTTTTTTTTAGTTTTATCCTACAGGGTATATTTTAATATTTCTTTTTAATATTTCTATAAAATGCATAAATGCTAATGTAGAAATTCCTTAATCACACAATACTAAAAATCTCTTCTTACATAGTAAACTTTTTAATACTATCTTCCAAATAGAAATAACTAACTTATCACATATTTTTATGAATCATAACCCCTGCACCTAATGAGGCAGTAGCTAGGTTGCAGTCCATGCTAGTTAATGAAATAATAAATTGTTACTTCTATCAAGTGCCTCAAGCTTTATAAATATACTGATTTCCATATATTCTTGCATTGGGCATTCTTTACCTCTACTGCTCATTTTCATAAATTTACTTAGCAGATTCATCAAGTATATTGGGCTGGGCGGATGAGCAGCAATATGCCAATGAAGAATGTTACAGTAGTGTTTCTGACAGCATTGTGACATAATAAGAACCCTTCCTTTTTTATTTCCTGTGGTAAAATAATTGAAATTGCAGGATAACAGAATAACAGAGTTGGAAGGGACCTTAGCGGTCTTCTAGTCCAACCCAGTCAAACCCTGACATCCGGAGTTTGCCATGACGGGGCGGGACAGGGCGGCACTGGTGGAGGGGGGTGTCGGTACTGTAGCGACGGAAGCACCGGAGCACCGGTGATGGGGGGTGTAGGGATGGCTGCAGTGGCGATGGAGGCAGTGACGGGGCTCAGCTGCGAAGCAGGGAAGCGTGGCGACGTGGGCAGGGATCAGAAGCTCCAAGCGACGACCAGCTGTTCCGGCCCGACAATCAGCTGCTCCGGGTCAAGGAACGGCCGGCGGAGCCCCGCTGGCCAGGCTAACACATGACTGACGATGAGGCGAGGCCAGCCAAGGGAGAGAGGGCATGGCTCGCCTTGATAAAGCTTGCTGGGAGATGGAAGCTCCCAGCGCTGACTTTGCATCTTTACAGACTGCTATTTTGCTGCTGCTAGAACTCAATGTGTGCCAGAGTCCGGCTGAATAAAGCCAGTTAAGCCTACAAGCGTGTGGCATTTTCATACTGGTTTAGGTCCGGAGCTCGGACCGCTGAGAGGAAGTCAGCGCTCCACCCTAAATCCTTTTGCCTGCTTCTTTCAACTGAAAGGTAGGAGAACAGTGGGGAGGATGACAGAGGGGACGGCTCCAGCGGCGGATGTAGGCATGTTGGTGGAGCAAGTGGCAGAGGTGGTCCTTACGCCAGAGCAAGGAGGGGAGCCAGCGCTGCCAGATGTGCGTCCAAAGGAGCGTGTTGCATCGTTGCCACTGGGACAGCCAGCCACGGACATGGCCCAGGAGGAGGCCCCAGGGGTGGGAGTGGTGGCACAGCTCATCTGTGACCACTGGGACTGGACCCAGCTACCACACCCCAGTTCTTCTGGGGTGCATATGACTCTGTGGCGGGAATGAAGGTTGACTAGCGATGACGACGTCAGCTACTCAACTGCACCCGGCAGCCATACTATGGAGATACTGTGGGAGCGGTTTGGAGAGGCCAGCTTCCGGGAGGCCTCTAAATGGCAGCCATGGGACCTGGGGGGCAAGGCAGCTACCTGGCCGCCACGGCAGCAGGAGCTGAAGCCGAGTGCTGTACCGCATTCCAGAGTTTGCTTGGCCAGTCCAAAGCTCCGACTGGACACCACCCCATTCAGATCAAGGGAGGTCCTGCCGATGAGTGACCCAGAGTGGGGTTTGTCATTGGGGTCCATGACAGGAAGACCAGGGCTGTCGACTGGAGTGACCAACAGAGCAGGGGAAGGAGTTCAGTACCAGGCCCGGCAACATGCAGCCCCACAGCCAGGCCGCCAGGGGCTCCTAACAGCACCTGGGGTTCCGGGGCAACGTCAGGCCGACCACGGTTCACAGGGGCCCGGGTGGCCCATGGGATACTGGCCTTACCCACCAGCCATGGAATCCCCTACCCCAGAGTTCTGCAACCTTAAACATTCAAAGAGCCACTTGGACCCGTTTCCCACAGAAAACAAAACAACGGGAGCCACAAAACCTGGGTGGGCGTGGCTAACTCGACGTCACTCACTCCCCCCCAGTCACGACCCCCCCCAGCCACACCTACCCAGGTTTTGTGGCTCCCCGTGTTTTGTTTTCTATGGGAAATAGGTATCTCCCTCTCTCCCACTCCCTCCCTCCCTCTCTCCCCCTCCCCCCTCTCTCTCCCCCCTGACGGGAAACGGCGGGTGGCTACTTCTGGGTTTGCTTTCCACCCCGAGAGAGAGAGAGTGTGTGAGTGTTGCCAGGGGCAAGTGGGGCAGGGGAGGGGACCCAATCTCCCCCATTGTGAAGCACGCTAGCTTTCACTGTGCTGTGCAAGGCGCGGCAAGAGCAGCGGGCAGGCCATGGCAGGCCTGGCTTGCTGGGGGGAGGAGTAGCCCTGACGCCTCTGCTTCCCCCCCCCATGGCCCCAGCCATCGCTGCCCGGGAAAGGAACAGGAAACAGAAAGCGGTGCGTTTCAAAGGCGGCGAACAGCGTTCCGCTGCGAGAGCCGGGCCAGGCCTCTCTGGGGGAATGCTTCCCCACGCCACCCCCTTCTTTCTCTTGGCCCCGCCGACAAGGGAGGAGGAAGGCCAAGCTTGGGGGATGGCCCCCACCTCGCAAGATCCGCCCCCGCCATTCTCTCCCAGCCCTCTTTTCTGGCAGCAACAGCAAATGTACCACAATGAAGGCGGAATGCTGTTGCCGTGCAAAGGCAAGTAGAGGGGTGCTTCGCTCCCGCACTAAGGCTCCGGCCATGCCATTGCCGTGACAGGATGATGGCTCCTTCATCCCTCTGCCACGACAGGGTGACAGGGAGCCGCAGCAGAGGGCCCAAAGAGCCACATGCGGCTCCGGAGCCACAGGTTGCAGTCCCCTGCCCTACCCTGAAAGCCACGTTTGATGGGGATCCTGTTCGCCCGCCTGGAGAAGTACAGCAGCTACTGCTACATCGCTGGCATCCGTTTGGACTACAAAGGCCTGTTCGAGATGTTTCAGTACTGGCTCCATGGCGAACAAGGCCTTCAGAGCTTCAAACGCCTGCTGGCATTCCACCGTCCAGTAAAGCGGTTGACCCGGTTGGGGTTTTATCTCTGTGTGCTTTGTCTTCAGGAGGTCTGTTAAAGGCAGGGCCACCTTAGCGAATGGGGGGATGAATTGTCTATAAAAATTAGCAAAACCCAGGAAACTCTGCAACTGTTTGCACGTTGTCGGTGCCTGCCAGCCCAGAACCGCCTGGACTTTGGTTGGATCCATCTCCACACCGGTACAGGATACACGGTACCCCAGGTAATCCAATCGGGTTTGGTGGAAATCACACTTCAACAACTTAACATATAGGTTGGCGGCCAACAGCTTCTTCAATACCTGCCGAACCAGCCAGGTGTGCTCATCCATAGTCTGAGTGTAAATGAGGATGTCGTCGAGATACACGAGTAAAGCCAATTAAGCTTACAAGCGTGTGGCATTTTCATACTGGTTTAGGTCCAGAGCTCGGATCGCTGAGACCCCCTCTGCTAAAGCAGGAGACACTAGACCATTCCAGACTGGCTGTCTAGTCACTTCTTAAATGCGTCAGTGATGAAGCACCCACAACTTCTGAAGGCAAACCTTTCCACTGGTTATTTGTTCTCTCTGTTAGGAAATTTATCCTTAGTTATAGATTGCTTCTCTCTTTGATTAAATTTCCATCCATTGTTTCTTGTCTTACCTTCTGATATTTTGGAAAATAGGCTGAACCCCTTTTCTTTCTGGCAGTCCCTCAAATATTGAAATACTATCTATCATGTCACCCCTAGCCCTTCTTTTCACTAGACTAGACAGACCCAATTCCTGCAACCGTTCTTCATATGTTTTAGCCTCCAGCCCATAGGATTTGCACCCCTTTTCTTATACAAATTCATATTCCAGCTCATAATATGCTTTAACTGGTGAAATGCTTGATTATGGTGTAAACATCAATATGAAGCAGATTACTGGGTGACCAGATAAATAGAAACCACCTAAATTTCAAGCCCCATATCAGACCCCTAAAATAACCACACAATCCATAAAATCACAATATATTCGTACTCTCACATGTAATAATATTGATTGGGTTGAATGCATCCTACAGTAAGTCCACTGCAATCTGAACTCATTTTTCAGATAGATAGGTTTATTATGCAGACAACGCACTCAATAAAAGCACAAAGAACCAAAGTCAAATTAATTATCTTTTAAAAAAAATAATTTTCTTTAAATCAACTCACATGGATTCATTTAACTCTTCTTTATCCAAAAAGTTTTGGAATTTCTCCTCAAAATTCAGTCTCAAAATCCGGTTGTGCACCCTAATGACACGATTTACTTTCAGTGCAGTGATGCCATATACTTTGAAGTCCCAGGCACAAAATCGGGATAAAATCAATTCATAGCATGAATTAAACCTGTGGTTAAGAAAGAGGACTTGAATCACTATAATTACTCAATAGGAAGATACCCTGCCCAAATAGATTAGACAAAATAAAAAAAACTCCCTCCATTAATTACATTACAATAAAATCTAAGACAATCTCTCAATTTTGAAGACAATTACTGTTATTTTCAGATTAAAAACAGCAGGAAGAGAAAGCAGCTGAAATTTACATTTAATTTGCTTTCAAACTATCATCACCTTACACTAAATTTATATTCCTTTGTTTTGAATGTAATAGATTTGAGCACAAAACGTAACAATGAAAGCTGCCTTCCAGCAAATCAGACCATTAGTTCATCTAATACTGATTACAATGACCAACATCATTATCCTTCAGAGTTGAAAAGTGATCTTAGCATGCTTGTCTGAAGATGCTGGAGACTGAACCAGAGATATTCTTTCTGTCCCAGTTTTCTGAGAAAAAATTGCTTTCCTCTGAATGAAGTAACCTGGTAATTATTACCATACATATTATTTGAAGTAAATTACTTATTGGACATTTTTTTTGTATATGATATCTAACAAAAAGGGCTGGGTGGCCACATCCATCATTATTATATAGAGGTAATCCTCGACTTACAACTGTTCATTTAACAATTGTTTGGAATCATGATAGCCTTGGAAAATTGAGTTATGACCCATCCTTCAAAAGTTACGACTACTTGCACTTACCCCCATGGTCACATGATCACAATTCATGTTTGCATTTATGAGGGTTGAAACATCTTGCAGTTGCATGATTGCAGTATGCAACCTTCTCCACCAGCTTCTGACAAGCAAAACCAACTGGGGAAGCTGAATTTGCTTAACTATGTGAATCACTTAACAATCATGGTAAAAATGCTTATAAAATAGGGTCTGTTCACATGATAAGTCCTTGTGCTCTCTGGGTTTGGTTGTTTTCACGCAGACATTTCATTACCCCAACTAGGTAACATCATGATAAGTCGCTTGCACTGACTTATGATGAAAATTCCAATCTCAATTGTGCTTATAAGTCAAACACTACCTGTACAGTATGTGTTCCAAGCAGAGACTGTAGTAGCGATAACCTAGAAATGTGATGTCTATGTGAGGCGCTCTAAAGGAGTGAATGACAACCTGTAGAGTAGTCCAAAACTGTTATTTGATACATTAACATTTACTGAGGGAGACACAACAGAGTAGAAGAATATTGGTTGGGTATAGTAGCAATGCAATTTATTGCTTTATTGCATTTTGTACAAGGCTGCATATTATTTTCTGCTTCCTCATGAATGGGGCTTTCCCTTCTCTTGTAGAAATCAGTCTTCTCCTACATATTATAAGTAAGTATGGTAACAAGATCTGAATCTCTCTATAGTGCTGTCTAGGTAGCAAAGCAAGGTGGTCATGTGACTGGGTGGGTGTGGCTAGGTCATGTGACTAGGTGGGTGTGGCCAATTTAACAGTCTATTAAACAATGCACACAAATTAAACTTTAATTTGTTTTGCTCTTGGGGGAGTTTTATTTGCTTTTGTTTGCATGTTGCTCTTTTGGTTGACTTTTCTTTTTACTAGATCGTTTTTTCAGTTGTTTAGGAGTCTAGTGGTCCACTTCAGGAAACTCAGTTTTGCAGCAATTCTTCTCAGCCCCAAGGAGCTTGAGAAATATATATATATATATATATATATCTGTCTCTCTCTCTTTCTGTCTCCCCCTCCCTCCCTCTCATTCTCTCCCTCTCTCTCATTCTCTCTCTCTCTCTCTGTCTATCTATCTCTCTTTATCTATCTTCTGGAAGTGGGGAAGGTGAAAAACGGGCATCTGTGCGCCAGAGGTGGGTTGCTACCGGTTCGGACCGGTTCTCCCAAACCGGTAGCGACCTGCTGGTGACGTCACGATGACGTCAGCAATCTGGTTCGGTCGGTGCCGGTCCGTGGGCGCCACCATCTTTTTTTTTTTCCCCTTCTTCTGCGCATGCGCAAAAGCCGAGTTTCCGGCACTGTGCATGCGTCGCCATCTTGTTTTTGGCTTTTTAATTTTTTTTTAATTTTTTTTTACTGCGCATGCGCGCGCGCAAAGCACACGGGCCCCCAAAGCGTGGCCACGCGGTACAGGAGGAAGCGAACCAGCAGCGAGGTAAGTTAGAACCCACCCCTGTTGTGCGCCCCATTTTACACCTCCCCTGCCTCCAGAAGCATTCTGCAGGCCAAAAACGGCCTGTTTTTTGGCCAAAAGCGGGCCGGTTTTGCCCGTTTTTTGGCCTCCTGGGGCGTCTGTGCGCCCCATTTTTCACCTCCCCCGTCTCCAGAATGTCTCTGCAGGCCAAAAACAGCCTGTTTTTTGGCCAAAAACGGGCCGTTTTTGCCCGTTTTTTGGCCTCCTGGGCGTGTATGCCCTGTTTTTCACCTCCCCCACCTCCAGAACGTCTCTGCAGGCCAAAATTGTTGGCCTTACCTTTCAGTTCCAGCCCGCGGGACTCGCGAAGGTAAGTCCTGCACTTGGCCGAAGGGTGGGTGGGGCAATGTGGGCGGGGCAGCCTCGTTGTCCTGCGCAGGCCAGATTAATGGCTTTGGCGGGCTGCATGCAGCCCGTGGGCCATAGTTTGAGGACCCATGCTCTAGACTGATCCCTTTTTTGACACCACCCACAGGCTCTGCCATTTCTTCTCCTACAGCTGTTCACACTTTATTTACTTTCTGATTGACCAAGAGTATCTCTTAATCTGAATTAACCATGTTTGTTTTCCTTTATCTTGTGCAACTTTCCTTCCTTCTGTTTTCTATACAAAATATTCAGTTTCCTTAAATTATAGGTTGTTATGACGTCACAACTGCCAAGACTGTATCTGGAACATAGGAAGTTGTTTTTACAAGCCACTGGGCCACTACATTTCTTATTGCTGAGACTGACTTGCTGTCAGTTTCCCTGTTTTTAGACAGGCAATAGCATCTAGATATATCATGAAGGCATGCAGATATGCTCCACATCTAGTGGCCTCAACCCCTTCTACTTGGAACCATTAGAACAGGGGGGTCAAACTCAAGGCCCGGGGGCCGAATGCGGCCCGCGGGGTACTTAGATCTGGCCCGCGGGGCCGCTCTGGAAACAGCGAAGAACCTGGCCCGCAGTGCTTCTGCCAGTGAAAATGGAGCTCCGGAGGGCCGTGTGCGGCCCTCCTGAGCTCCATTTTTACTGGCAGAGGGTTGCAAGAGGCTGTGGCAGCTGAAAATGGAACTCGGGAGCCCGTTTTCGCTGGCAGAGCACTCAGGCCACCACAGGTGCCCCCGACACGAGTGATGTCGAGCTGGCCATACCCATCCTGGCCACGCCCACCCCGGCTCCCCGAGGTCAAACACAACCCTGATGTGGCCCTCAATGAAATCGAGTTTGTCACCCCTGCATTAGAACACTGCAAGATTGAAGATGAAAATTTTAGAACACTGCAAAACAACTGTACCAAACATCATTTGGTGAGCCCTCTTCAAATCGTGTGTTTCCCACAGATTCCAGTTCAGTAAGCAAAAACTGTACTGCCAAATTGCTGGTTTTCTTCTTCTTCTTGACTTCTACTTGATAAATAGTTTCAATTCTGCAATATAACACACAGGATACACCATAGCTGAAGGTTGACAGTGAATGGCAAAGTACAGAAAAGAGCAATGATCTGAAGAACTGCACAGCAAGCTTTATGAATATGCAGGACCTCGGAGCCAAGGAAGGTCCTAATGAAGTTATTTTTTTTCTGATTTTCCAACTTTCCCCCACTAAAACACACGCATCTGTCTTATTTAACTTAAACAGATACAATGGAAATGCAACCAGTATTCAAATTCTATCAAGTGCTCTGCAAGAACCAAAAGTGTAGCTGCACTCCATTGCATGTATAAAGTTGCTATAATAAAAGAATAAGCACAAGGTCTCTTTTTTAATGTAGATTAAGGATGGTGTTAGTTAAAGAAATCCAGGACTTGTCAAAGTTCAACGTTACTCCCAGCTAGAATTAATGTATCCTGGTACCTGAAAGAAATGTGATCCTGAATTTTAGGCTATTTATGCATCCCTGAAATTATCCAACCATCACATTCCATTTTTCAGCTCATGGAAGATAGTCCTCCCATTATAAAGGAGAATTATTTGGGGAAATACCCACTTTCCTTTCAGGTAAATACAATATTTTTGCTTTCATCATGTACTTTAATGTCCCAATGGAAACTATTTCAGAAAAGGCAAAAGAAGCAATGGGTTTTTTTCCCCCTCAGAGGGCCCCTGACATCTATGAATGTAAAAATATCAACATGAAAATCATTCATGTAAAAAAAAAAAACCCTGCTATCCTTCCAATTAGAAGGACTTTTTAACGGATGAAAGAATTTTGTTCAGTTAAAACAAATCTAAATATTAGTACTGCAATTAAATAATTCAACTTTCTCCCTTCTATTAATGTAAAAATATCAACATGAAAATCATTCATTTAAAAAAAAAAAAACCCTGCTATCCTTCCAATTAGAAGGACTTTTTAACGGATGAAAGAATTTTGTTCAGTTAAAACAAATCTAAATATTAGTACTGCAATTAAATAATTCAACTTTCTCATTTAGGTTCTAGATATTCGGTATTGAATTTATACAGACATAGCTTTTCAAGTCTTAAAATCCTACTTTATACTTTATTTACACAGAGATAGCCTTTCAAGTCCTCAAGTCCTACTTTATGGATTTCCTGAATACGTCTCTCCTTCCTACAAATTCCTTCACAATAAGAGCCGAGGTGGCGCAGTGGTTAGAGTGCAGTACTGCAGGCTACTTCAGCTGACTGCTAGCTGCAGTTCGGCGGTTCAAATCTCACCGGCTCAAGGTTGACTCAGCCTTCCATCCTTCCAAGGTGGGTAAAATGAGGACCCAGATTGTTGGGGGCAATATGCTGACTCTGTGAACCGCTTAGAGAGGGCTGTAAAGCACTGTAAAGCGGTATATAAGTCTTATTGCTATTGCTAATGACATAAACACAGCAGAGCATCCTACCTGCCTCTTCCAGAGGACAGGCACGTGTGAAGGAACTGAGGACCAGCATGCAACCCCCAAACCCAAAGTGGATCTTATCTCAAGCAATGAATTCAGTGTCTTCAAGTCCCAAACCTGTTCAAACAGCAGCCCTTGCACCTTTCACAAGATGTACATACTCCTGCAGTTTCTTGTTCCAGAAATTTATTCTTCTTTTGAGGGCATCTAATTTATGAAGAAATAGTTGCTCCAGACTGGATTCTTCTGGGGTCTCATCTGGACTCTCCACTTCCCCATCTGATTTTTCATATTCAAAGTTCCAGCTAGAAGAAACTTTACTAGCTTGTATTCTGCCACTTGCTTGAAGTTCCATCAATTCACGTTCCAGCTGTTTTAAGACAGAAAGCAAAAGAAATGCATTAGTTTGAATGAAATTTATGAAGAATAGGAACATTTAATGAAAAGCTAAAGCCCAAAATTGTATAAATAAAATAATGTGCAAAAATAGGACAAGAACCAGTACGTGTGTTTTGCTGCACATCACTGCATAAATAAGAAAATATTTCGGTTGTTATTCCACAATGAAGAAGAAAATATTCCACAATGAAAAAGAAAAATACAACAACATTTAGAGCAAAATTATGCAATATGCATATTATAAAACTATATCTAATATCCATCATTTAATTTTTTTTTTAAAAAATAGTCATGTAAGGTCATGTAGATTGTGATGC
>QLTV01004082.1:3574801-3640080 GCA_003457575.1 Thermophis baileyi | reverse complement strand
TTGGCAGTAATTGTTTTTTCTGCAGTTCTGATTATCCTCTGAAGTCTGTGTCTGTCTTGTTGGGTTGCAGAACCAAACCAAACAGTTATAGAGGTGCAGATGACAGACTCAATAATTCGATGACACACTCAATAATTAAATAATTAAATAAGGTGCCAAATTATCCTATTAAACAATAAAGAACAGTAAAGAGATAGAGCAGTGTATATAGCAATAATGACAAGAGTTAACTTGCTTTCTCTGTACTGCCAATAAAGCCTGTATGTAATATGTATTTAAAAGTTTGTTTATGTACAACACTGAGAAATAAATATTTAATAACCTTACACAAATTCTAAACAGTGAATTGAGGGGTTATAAGGGGGTGACAAATATGATAATATTTTTATAGGCCCAGTTGTAAGATCAGAGGGGTAGTTATTGTTTATCATTCTGTTTGATAGCTCTTATAGCATTACCAAATATTTAGAATATCAAAGAGATTTTTAAAAACAAACCAAAACTTACCAACTCTTTAATTATTTCATCAGAAGCAATCTGGTTTTGAGAATCACTCTGTATCATTTTCTGAGCATTTCAGCTTAAAAGACATAGTTCATACCTAGAGATAAGAATAAAAATGCAATATCTTGCTAATAAATTAATTATGAACCCAGGATTCAGCTGTTAATGGAGGATAAGAGAGGACACATGTTAAAAGATAAACTTTAAGATATCTAGATCCCAAGCTCCAAAGCATTTCAGATATTTAGAGCCATGTTTCCCAATGTTGGCAACTTTCAGATATACTTCAACTCCCAGAATTTTCAGCAGCTGCCATCGTTGTTGAAGAATTCCATCTATTGAAGGCCAGGAAGTTGCTAAGGTTGGAAAATACTGCTCTAGAGACAATTTTAAATCAGCAATAAATGTTTACCAAGCCAAAACAAACAAGAGTAGTATGCTTTGATCAGCCAACTCCCACTGTTACCTTCTTAAGTTTCCTTATATGGAAACTCTGAAATACATAGTCTATTCCAGGGATTTTCAAACCTTTTGGATGAGCAGGCACTTCAGAATCTTACAATATTATCACAGTACTCTCGGCAAGCGGTTACCATAATAAGTATACCTACTCACAAAATATTTGCCAAATTCAGCAATGGTTATCACAAAATACCCATTTACAAAGAAAATAAACATTGTTCACACAATGTAGATTGTTTTTTCATTTATATATACAAATTTTATTTTTAAAAAATGATTGTAATAGTAAATATACTTTTCCTAGTATACTTGTAAAACATCATAGAAACTAAACTTAAAGAAAAAATACCTATAGAACCAGTTTCACATCAGCACATCACTCCGTCCCACTCATTCAGGCAGGGAAGGTATGCTGCAGACTGTCAATCAAATAATTTCAACTGGTGGGGTTGTAGGAAAAAGGTTTTCTCTGCCACTGCCACTGCATTGTGGAGCATCTTGCCCTCAGAAGTGAGGAAAGCTTGCAATCCCTTGGCTTTCCGCAAAGGCATCAAAACTACCCCAGAAGTCATTACAAGTATAACTGCATATAGATCTATTCAAAAGTGTGTGTGCGTGTTGCAAATAATCCAAAACATAGATTGCCCCACACGATTTTAGCACCCAAGTTCTAGATTCTTTTTAATAACTGCCTCTAAGAGAGTCATCTTTTGATGATCTGTGAAGATAACCTTTTCATTTTTCCCCGATAATTAGGATGTTATGTACTAATTTGAGAAAAGAAGTAGACTCTGATTAATTGTTGTATTTTTACTACTTCTGAATGGGTTGCTCAAAACCGGATAGGTTTGGAAGAAATTTACAGAACACATCTACACTGTACTGGTTATGAAATATGACATTCCTTATTAACATGCATTTGCAAAACAAAACACTGATTTTAGATGCATGACTCAGTTATCTTCTATAAAACAGACAACAGCCTCCACCGTTTGCTGTTGTAAAACTTAAAAGTTAATTGGGGTGAAAGGAGTTGTACCCATAAAAATGCTAAGTGTTATTGTGACTAGCAACAATATTTGTAGGATATAAGAGAATATGTTAAAATTATAATTTTCCAAAAGACCCTTAATCAGAACAGCATTCTATATAGAGAGAACATGATTCCAGACACATTCCCCACAAAAGAGGGATACACAACGAACAATGAAAGTGCTCTAGTTTCATTGATAGGTTAATGCAACACAATAAATCCCAAACCTACTTTACAAAACACAAATGCTGCGTTCAAATAACATATTAAGCTCAAATACATATTAGTTCAATGTGATAGTATGGTTCTATCACATAGTATGGAGCATAATATGCTACAGGGATGTGTTTAAACCACTATTTGCCCCCTTAAACTACGAACTATCCACAGCCAATTTCTGCAAACCCACGCTGGGTGATTTTGAGCTATTATTTCTCAGCTTATGGGGAGGATAAAAGGTGTGTGTGTGTGTGTGTGTGTGTGTGTGTGTGTGTGTGTGTAAAACACAAACATGAACGTGGTTTCATGAAAGATCACAATACAAGGTATTTCTCATTTTTTTTTGCAAACAATATGGGGTTCAAATATAAAAGAGCACCGAAAGCAAGCTAAATAACCCGCCTCAAGTTATTTTACTTAAGCCCTCAAAGGAGAACGCAGTTCCAGTAAAGGCTGAAGTAGAATTCATGGAGGAAGGAAGGTGCTTCTCTTTAGTGGTGGAGGGGTGGTGGTGGCAAAAGGAGGCACGTTCCCAGCCGTCTAATTATTACAGAATAACTGCATAGCCTGGGATGATCGGAATCCTAGCCCAACCCATTCGAAGTGCACCTGTTCGGGAAAGGCGACGGAGCAAGGACGATTCCACTGGTAGGCAAGTGCCCCTAAATCGTCCTCCCCAGCGGCCATCACTCACCTGCCTGGAGCCCTAAGTTGCTGCCCAAGTAAGTCCAGGCTGTGTACAACAGAGGCCTCTCTTGTCACTAGGCAACCACATTTTCTCGCTCATTGCCAAGCCCCAGCCAACCAGCGGAAGCGAAGCTACAGCGTGATAGCACGTGACCTGGCTCCACTGTGAGGAGAGATGATTGTTCTTCCCTCCCCCCCCCCCAGCGGAATTTTCATGGAGTTGCCAGCGGATCCCGTCGGGATGTCTTCGGTCCGCGCAGGCCGAATGCTGTGACGCGCTTTTTGGGGGTGGGGGGGTGGGGGGGGTTCTTTTTTATTTTTTTGTCTTAAGAGTGGTTTGTTGCTCATTACGGTATTGACGCAATCACCTTGTTGCGATTAATGCCAAGCACTGCGGTTTCATGGAATACAGTACGGCTGGGCTTCAGGCAAGGGGTTTTAAACATGGCTGGAGTTTGCACTGTGTCTTTAGGGAAGAAAAATCTCAGTTGGCTTCAGAGAGGCTGTAATAAATTGAATGTAAAAGTCTGCGTCCTCTCTCTTTTAGTGCACACATTCTTCGATTTTACTTACCTCAGTCAGATTTACTTTGGAGTAAGCATAGATTTAATTGCACCTGTCATCAGTTTGTATTGATTGGATTTAATTCTAGTACAAAAGGCAGACAAGCCACCCTTGAAGGTGGGTGGCATCTTGCCTGTTTTATGAAACAAAATGTAGCCTTTTCTGATAAAGTTAAAATAAATGCTATCCGTAATAGTAAGAGTCAAATTTTACAAATCTGCTATTGTAACTGTAGTAAAACTTACATTTAAATATGCTTAAAAATAATGAAGGCAGTCCCTGGCTTACAACAGTTCGCTTAGTGACAGTTCAAGTGACAATGGCACTGAAAAAAAGTGACATGTTTTTCATACAACCATTACAGCATCCCCGTGATCAAAATTCAGCCGCTTGGCAACTGACTCATATTTGTGATGGTTGCAGTGTCCTTGAGTCATGTGATCACGTTTTGCAACCTTCTAACCAGCAAAGTCAATGGGGAAACCAGATTCACTTAACTACAGAGGTGGGTTCCTACCGGTTCTAACTTCTTTAGAACTGTTAGTAACTCAGCGATGACATCACGGAGCCAGTTCCATTGGTGTCTCTGTGGGTGCTGCCATCTTGGATTTTGATCTGCGCATGCGCAGAGGCTAACTTTTGATTGCTGTGCGCGCGCACAGCGCAACCCTGAGCGAACCGGCAGCAAAAGGATCCAGAACCCACCCCTGCTTAACAACCATGTTACTAACTTAACAACTGCAGTGATTCACTTCACTGTGGCAAGAAAGGTTGTAAAATGGGGCAAAACTCACTTAACAAATTTTTCACTTAACATAAATTTTGGGCTCAATTGTCGTAAGTTGAGTACTACCTATAATTACTATGATGTAGGAAAGGAATAGGAAGGCTGTTAAACATTTACAAAGTGGGAGTAGCATGTATAATACTAGAAACAGGATGAGTAGCATTCTAGAAGTTTGTAACATTCTCTGATTTGCTTACAGTTTCATGATTAAAATGAATAAAATAATTTTGACTACAGCTGTAAAAACTACAGTCTCAATTATTGAGATTTTGCCTCAGCTTCCAATATTTGGAAGAGTAATTTGTCTTTTATCTCTTGGTGTATACCAGGTGATACATATTCAAGATGATGCCATTGTTTTAGACTCTTAGCAACCGCTTATTCAAGATAAAGTAATATGAAATTTGTCATTGTGAGTCATACTTAGTAACTGTGAACTCGGTGCTTAAACTGATTTACAGGACTTTTTGAATGGATCAACTCATTGTATTTCAGCAAGATTACAAATATAGTTGTCTTTTAGAAGACATTTAAGAGAAAGTATCATTTAACATAGTTGCTTGTTGCATATGCTGTACCACATTACATTGAACTTGCAAACCTGTAAATAAAGATATCAAAAAGACACTGACTGGATATACGGTACATTATTGTTTATTGAAGGTACAATCACTATTCATGCTAAGCCATAAACTATGATGTACAACCTATTCCAACCAGGTTGTGAACCTAGCCCAATTGTGACTGGGAAAATCCTGGCTCAGTTCCTCACTTAGCCATGAAGCTCACTGAGAGACTTTGAATCAGACTCTGTTTCATATAACATATTCTAAGAATTGTGAGGATAATGAAGAATTTGGTAAATGGTGCTAAAAGAGAAGCATATACCACTCCGAGTTCTTTTAAGACAAATTATAAGTGCACTAAAATGGGAAGTAAAAGAAAGCATAGTAGTCCAGAGTGACAGGTTTTGAGGTCTCAAAAATCCCAATTACCAATTCCATTTGTACAATTCTGCCTGAGCAAAATTATTTGCCCATCCAAGCTACAAAAACTCTTTGGGGTATGTGAAGTGTCACTTCTATGCCACCAGATGTCACTTTTTTACATGTGCCTCCCATCCATATACTGTAAAATGCATTGAAGAATTTTCTAGCAAATTCTTGTGGTTTCTTATCAATAAAGCCTTAGTTTATAATGCTTCTACAGGTTATTCACATTTATATTCTGGATTTAATATGTATCATCCAGCCATTTAGGAAGGTCTTTCATGGATGCTATGAATCAAAGACACTTCAGCATTAGATTTCTCTGCTGCTCTAGGGATTTCTCTACTCTTTGTGATATCACACTGTTCCTCTGTTTAGTGGCTGAGTTGGTTTTGAATAAAAGATAATTTTACTATTTACAGTGCTGAAGCTCTGCAAAACATGAGAATGTGTCCCAAGCTGCCTTCTGATTCCTTGTCTCCAACCAGTTTTTCCTATTGTTTGCATAGCTTCAGCTGCTTTATAATTACTCATCATTAGAAGCAAACACTCATGTTGGGGAGGGGGAATTAGCAGGCAAAATACATACAACATGAATGAATGAACAAGGAGGCATTCTCTGAATGCCATTCTGTTTTTCTATTGGACTACTGAAATGAACAACTGATTGGCTGTGAACTTAACTTTTCAAGATCAACAGGAGTGATATAATGGGCTTTTCAGAGCTTAGGAAACAGGATGGGAATTCATAAAAGGTTACACGTACAAAACAACTGCACATTCTCTTTGTTGAGAAAACAAGTTACTATCTCCACAGTGAATTAGTACTTGGTTAATAAGAGGATCAAGAATTCTCAGCTTAATGAACTCAAAAATAACTTGGGACTTTCTGTGAGAGCAAATGTTGAGGTACTCTAAACAGTGCACTAGAATTTTATGCCTGGATTTTGGGCATCTCAGCTTCATGCACAAGTTGAAATTGGATTTCTTACTTAATCGTAGCCTTGCTTGTTCCAAAGAGAGCCTTTAATTTCACCTGGAGCATCTCCAATACAGCTTTGATAATTGAGGCTGAAACTTAATATGTTCTGTATCCTGATGAGCTGCCCTCTATCTAGCTGCTGACTGGCATTAGGTTGATTGTTCTTCCTCTGAAGTTTACTTTTAAGTTTTTTTTTATTCTTCTGCAGGTTTGGTATTCTGAGTCACTTTGCCTCCTCTCAGAACTGACCCTAGAAATCTGTACGTGATTGATTCTTTTTTGAGTCTGGAAAAGTCTCAGGCAAATATAACCTATAGCAGGTCCTCTCTTGCTTTCTTGTTTTCTCTGTCTAAAACAGATGCCTCCAATATATATATAACCCTTTTCATTTATTTCAAGGAAAGCATCTCTTCTATAGGAGAGCATCAGAATGGAGGTAAAGCACAAAGGCTATCCACAATGGATACACTACTGTTCCACAGTGTGAACCTGTAGACATATGCATGATTTTCAGCTCCATGTAATGTAGACATTACAATAAGTCCAGTCTCTGCCATAGCTTTTTGCTGGTTCTTTATGTAACCATGCAGGCATACCCTCAAAAAAAACCAGACTGTCACAGGAGGATAATGGACTATACAAGGGCTGGGTCATATCAGATGCTATGTTGACATTGTCAGTAGAGTTTTAAACACTGACAGGTGTCTGGGAAGAAAAAGATTGGGAAAAAAAATGACAGGATTAGAAATGGAGCTGAAGGTTTGTAGCTAAAATGGCTGAAATGAACAGACAGCAATTGATTATTGAAGTTGAATTTGTTTTAGTAAAACCCCATAATGGGCTGGTAAACCGGAGTTGCATTGGTATGGAAACAGATGGAAGATTGCCAAAAATAATTGTTTGGGAACTACCCTAAGAAGTCTGGTGAAGAGGAGGAGGCATCACAGGACCTTCATAGGGCAGAAATCTATTGGTGGAGCTGAAGACTATGGAAGAGAAGATTGAAAGTATACCTGCTGGAGTGAAAAGTCAGCAAATATTGAGCTGTCAGTATGATTGATGGTGGCCAGTATAACCTTAAGCCCTTTGTTAACTCTGAGTTCAATAGTTTTAATATTTAACAATATGGACAGGTACAAACATGCTAGGCATACACATATATTCTCATGGCTTGCTAAGAGATTGATATTGTAAGTGGCTTTGAACTGAAAGAGAAAGAAACTGAAATATTCCTAAAGCAGGGACAATGAAAGAAGGGGACAATGTAAAACCATTAGGGAAGCCAGGAAAATTAAACTGCTTGATTGTTCTGCTAAAGTTTGAAAAAAAATGGCTTCTGACTATCTCTGTTAAATGAATAAAATCTGAAGTAAAGTCTAACAGCAACTAAAATATTCTGTGGGCTCTCAGAGGCAGCATTTAAATCACAGGGCCAGTTACTTCCATGTATATTGTTTATAGATGGTGCATTACAAAGAATGAGGTGCCAGCTGCTTTTGTGAAAGGGATTCAACATCACTGAACTTTATTGATATGAACTCAGGAGACTATGGAGAAAGAAAGGAAGCCAAAGGAGAAAAACAATTGCTACACACTATCTTGCAATTTTGGACATATCCAATTTCCTCCTATTTGCCCAACAAAAAAATGAATATGACATACTCCAAATGTTCTTGTTACAATAGTTCTGATAAGAAATAAATTACAGTACAGTTTAGTTTATTACACCTAAAATTCCTGTCCTTCAGTATACTTATACAGAGGAAAGAAGTCCAGATCAAGGATACTGCTTATTGCTTAATCTTTTAAAGCAGGGGTCCCCAAACTTGGCAACTTTAAGACTTGTGGACTTCAACTCCCAGAATAAAGTTGCCAAGTTTGAAGACCTCTGTTTTAAAGAGTATGTGGATTTTCAAAGGATCTTTCTCTCCTTTTCTGTCATTTCAGATTTTACTCTATTGGCAGGTCTGTTTTGTTTTGAGAGTGTAGAGATAGCTACTTTCACGGTAGTTGGATGAAAATATGGCAGTCAGCTTTTCTAGTTCAATCATCTTAATTGAGCTGTCTGCACAGAGAAGACATTTCAGCCATAAGCAGACTCATCTGAGGACTGACTTCCTGCAAACAAGAGATCTGGGAACTCCATTTACTGTAAAAAGTTTCTACAAGTTTGTTGCAAAGCAATCTTAACAATTGATTTTATTTGGCTGGGCTACAAAATCTAAATGGGTGGTGGGGTGGTGGAATGGAAGGTACAGGAAGTCATAGTTGTTCATTAAATGGAATCAAAGTGAAATTTGAAACAACCAAATTGGGAGAAATTGGCTCTGGAAGATCCCACAATTTAATTTGCCACCAGAATTTATCTTAAGGCAATATTAAGCTAGAACTATGTATAAACACTTTTTTGAGATTTGGTACCAATTCCAGAAGAAGGGGACTGTTGCACCAAACAGTTTCAAAAATCATTGTAGTTGGCTCTCACTGATAGCAATAGCACTTAGACTTATATACCACTTCACAGTGCTTTACAGCCCTCTGTAAGAGGTTTACAGAATCAGCACATTGTCCCTAACAATCTGGGTCCTCATTTTACTGACCTCGGAAGGATGGAAGGCCGAGTCAACCTTGAGCCGGTGAGAATTGAACTGCTGGCAGCCGGCAATCAGCAGAAATAGCCTGCAATTCTTGACAGTGAGAACAATTAAACAATGGGACAGCTTGCCACCTAGAGTTGCGCCATTGCTGGAGGTTTTCAAGAAAGTATTGGACAACCATTTGTCCGGGAGGACATAAGGTCTGCCATGGGCAGGGGTTGGGCTAGAAGACCTTCAAGGTCCTTTCCACTCCTATGAGAAGTTCTACTTCAGAACTTTTGCTACTGTTTTAAGTAGAAGAACTTCCAACTGTAGTTTGGCAGAGCCACCACAAATGGGCATCCTCTTCAAGTTCTAGAACAATAAAGGAGAACCTTTTTTCCTTAGTGTGACAAAAATTCAGAAAGTGTCTAACTTGACTCTGCTGGTGTGTCACATGCTCTGAACAATAAAAAAACATTTTTTACATATTCATTTATTTTTTTTAAAATACAGTCCAATCGTGGGTGATCTGCATTGTGCCATTTATCTTCAGGTTGATGGCAGCAGGCGAGGGGGGCTTTCATCAATGTTTTCAGTAACTATAAGGTTCTTCGATGAATGTTTCTATTTCTTGAAGTAACAAAGCAAGCTATGAATGAGGTATGAATAGACCAATAAGAACTGGTTCAAAGCTGCCAACACACTGACTTGACCTTTAGTGACCTGGAAATCTATTACAATGAAAAAAAGCACACTTCCAGAATATTTAAATAATCATTAATGAAATCATACTAAGAAACTATGGGATGTTACATGTTACATACTAGAGCTACTGCTTGTGTACACTACGTCAGAAATGTGTCAAATGATTTTAACAATGAAATAAGTCATTCCAAACCCAATATGTTTGAACTTTATATAGAGGAATTGTCCACCTTTTAAAGCTGCTTCTCTGAGTGGCTAGTGAGGCGCCTTTCTATCTTGGAGTCTGTTTGGGCAAGGCACACTAGGCTACAAGGACCTGCCGATGTTTAAGGCTAACAAGGTGGTGTTGTCTTTCTTTTGACAGGCCCCTGCAGCCTACCCAAGTCTGCTTCAAGTTGCATGAACCCTTTGTTGGGTCGCACACGACTTCGCAACTAACAACAACAACAACAACAAAGTAAAAAGCACCCCACATCAGTTTGGCAGGGCAGAGAAGTTGCATTACTTCACTCAACCAAGTAACTTCTGCACAAATACAGCTTATATGTTGGTGCTGGTATTCATAAAGTGGATCAACCAAGCTGAAGCAAAGTGACATGCTTTTGTAAGATCCTTTCCCACACTGGGGCAACATTATACATTATTATAAGCAAAGATTCTCCTTCAGGTAGATTACAGATCTGCATAAAAGTATGATTATAAGCACAGTTTCAACATTTTCTCTATTCTAACAAGTCAAACATGAATGTTTTTGGATATTGTGTTAGAAAATGGCACTCACCATAAAAAACAAAAATGGCAGGTAGTATTTAGAGAGATTTGAGCCAGGGCAAAGGTAGAAATCTTAGGTGGCCAGAGGCTGCGTTTAACATTTTGTGTTAGCCTGAAAGCCACAGTTGATGCAATTATGCAAATAGTGTGAGTTATTATTATGTGCCATAATATGTAGGACTTGCACTACAGTTGTAATAGGTTTCCTGTCCTGAAATGATGACAGATTATGCCACAAATTCTCAGAGATAATGGCCTGAGGCAACTCCGGTAGTTGCAAAAAGAGCCCCTAGGGTCCATGGGTAGCCTGAAGCCACAGGTGACCCATTTCTGTTATAGCTGATAAAAAAACATAAGCAGAATCTATTTAATAAATCTTTTCTGTCATCCATTGCTGTTTAATTTAGTTTTTATTCCATGCTTTCTGCAAGATTTTTCAGACTAGTGAAGCCTAGAGTACCTCTGGTCCTGTTTTTCTAAGAGAAGACCCAAAACCTCACTAATTTTTCATTTCCTATTCAAAAGGGAATAATCAAGCTGAATTATTAGTAAGATGTAATTGCTAGGTTAAAACCAGCAAAACAGCAACAATATAAAAAGTCTAAACAGACAATTAATAAATGAACAAAGCAGCATCAGCATCTGGCAAGACATTTTCCAACAGGGGGGCTGTCCTTTTTGAGGCAGCTCATCCTGCATAGAATGGAACAATGCTTTGTAACAATAATTACTGCTTAGCAGGCAGCACAAAGCCACTGTGGTGGCCAGGCCTGCTAAAAATACCAGCAGCTTGGTCTTTTTGCTTTAGTTGGGTTCAGTAGAACAGCAACACCTGTCTAGTGCTGGTGGTGGTATTATCCAAGCTCCTGAACTTCAAGCATTTGCAATTTTAGAAGAGAATATATGCATCTTTGGATTGAAATGTTGATGCTCTCTGAGTTTGATTGTTTGCTTGCAGACATTTCATTACCTGACAAGGTTATATTATTTAGTTGGGTAATGAAACATCTGCAAGCAACCAACCAAGCTCGGAGAGCAAAAAATACTTCCCATTTCCCATTTCCCCCCAATTCCAGGGGTGAAATCCAGCAGGTTCTGGACAACCGGTAGCGGAAATTTTGAGTAGTTCGGAGAACCGGCAAATACCACCTCTGGCTGGCCCCAGAGTGGGATGGGAATGGAGATTTTGCAATATCCTTCCCCTGCCATGCCCAGCAAGCCATGCCCACCAAGCCACACCACGCCCACCAAGCCACGCCCACAGAACCGGTAGTAAAAAAAATTGGATTTCACCACTGCCCAATTCTATAGAAAGAATTCAGTGCCTCTGTTCATTTTTAAAATGTATACACGCTTGTTTCTGTGCTCGCTTTATTTTGGTGTTGATGGAAATCTGGGGCAAAGAATACAATTATCTTCAAGGATGAAGATAAATTTTGGTTTGAAACAATTTCATGGGCCTTGTCATGAAAAAACTTGCATACTTTTGTCATCTTTTAGTAGCCATAGTGTGTGGTACAAAAAAAGCAATAGTCAGAATGACCTAACAGAATTCTAGCAGTGGGATGATATCATGGCTCAGTAGCAGAACACTCCTTTGTTCTCTAGCATCTTCCAGGGAGACCTGGAAGGGACTGTCTGAAACCTTGTGGAGTTGCTCTTTAGCAGAACAGATTCTCTTTGGCTAGATAGATCTCCACCATTCTGTATCCTACCTATGAGGAATGGTTTGCAAATCCATAAGTTTTCTTTAAAAAAAAATGCATTATTTCCTATCTGGTTTGAAATTATTCTAAAAATTAAAGTTGTACGTTTATGCAAATTGCTTTGAGAGCCAATCAGCAGGCAACTTACTTGTAAATAAACATGTTTAACCCTGCATATTATATTTTAATAAAACTGGGGACTTTTTAAAGGAAACCTGAGAATTGGGAGTGGCTGGGTGTTTGAGTTCAACTGCTCAGTAAAATGTGAAGGGGTGGAGCTATGTGAAGAACTTGGTAGCTAGTGTACAGTGTACTTCGTTTGTCTAGTGTACACTACATTAGGTAGGTTCTAAAATGTAATTAGTAGGTTAATCATTACCTTTTCTATTCCGCTTTGCAACTTTCTGTCTTAAAATCCAGTCCCAGTACAACAGAATATGTTAAAGCCCATTTTAAAAAACTTGTTTTAAATATCCAATAATCAGGAGTTTAGCTGTATGGGTGGATAAATATGCACGCATGAACTAGTATCAAAAAACAAGCCTGAAGTATCTCTGTCAGTATAGGGCATGTTGTGGCAATGCATGAGGGAACCTTTCACAAAGCCAGATTCTCCATCCGGGGTTTGTTTTCGTTTTTGTTTCAGCACTCAGAAAGGAACCCGTCTAGGCCTCCTGCCACTGAGACGAAGCGGTTAAACGGGGCCGAGTTTAAAGGGGCAAGCAGCTCTTTCCCTGCTCTGTGATATGCCAGCCAGCAGGTGACGCAAGGGCTGGAGACTCCAACTCAACGCCCAAGGTGCACCTGCGTAAAAGGCGCTAGCGGCGGAGGCACAGCCGTAAGAGTACTACCCAAGCAGCCGTCTCTTCTCCAGGCAGCCGCCCAGTCTTCCCAGAGCGGCTCCTGCGGTAGCTGCCAGCAGTCACACGAACGCACGCCCCGGCGGCCGCCCTTGCCGCCGCCTTCTTTCCTCTCTTCTTTTCCCTCCCCACCCCGCATCCTCCGGTTTTGACTGCTGAGCTAATCCGCCCTGCGACCTAGCTAGAATGTCGTCGCCGCCGCCGGATCTCCAAAGCTCCGAGGAGCATCGGGCTGGGGACGGGGCGGAAGATGACAGTACAGCCGGAGCGTCTCCAAGGCGCTGGGAAGGCGAAGGCGCGCAGGCACCGGCAGCGGCATTCAGAGCCGCCGAGCAACCTCCGCCCGTTGCCATGGCAACTGCATCCACAGGTAAAAGGCGAGGTACCGAAAGATGCTAAACAAAGGGCTGCACGTATCCTGTGCCTATTTCCAACGCTAAGGGCGGCGCAGAATAGGAGCCTCGGAAAGAGGTGGAGAGGAAATTTGGTTTCCTTCCAAAGTTCCATAGCGCTCCTTCAAATTCATAACCATACATTTTAGCCTTTAATACGGATTTTCAGTGCATTATCAGGTGTAATGTTTTAGTTGGAAACATTAACATTCTCTCAGTTGTCCGCTGTTGTGCGTTCTGTGAATGGACAGAAGTCATTTCTGAGACATCAATGTGTAATTTACGTTCTATTTAAATCTAGTTTAAATATGGTGAGCTTTATTTGAGAGAACTGGCTTGTACTGAGTGGGGTACTTTTTGTTTCCCTGGGATATGGCTACTTTCCCTTTGCTCAAATGATTTTTATGTGTATTTCTTTTCTCTTTGACATGGTTGACTCTGTGTGCTAGATTTCTATAGATTGCAAATAGACTGTTGGTCTCTACTTCTATTCTGGACCTTGCAGATGGCCCTCCTCCAGGTCTGAAATTTAAAATTTAAAGATTTGCTGTACATTTTTCATAGTAACAGAGTTGTCTTTAACCAAAAGATTTTTTGTGCCTTAAACGTTTGTTGTTTTTAATTTTCATCTGACAAGAAATGGTTTTATGTCCCTTATGCAATCTTGCAGTACTGAACTTGTGTGAAGCAAGTTGAGGAGTGGGAGTGGCTGGGAGAAATATGGGACCCAGTCAGGCAATGCAATATCCATTCACTACCTTAGGAACTATATTGATGGGCTGAGTTTTCCTCTCCCTGACCTCATTCTGCAAAGAATGCTTAACCGTGATGGAAATACACAACTAGCTATGCTGTGCTGAGCATCTACACATTGGGGAAGAAGCCCACAACATGGTTTTATAAAAAATGATTTTCTCTTTTCATCCATTCTTTGTGCTTATTCTGAATATAATAGTGTAGTAAAACCTATGCACGGATGTGGAGAGATGTTCAACTGTTGGATGAGATGAATGGCCATGTAAGAGGCCAAATTAATTTGCTTTGAGTACAGATTTCTTTTTTTAAAAAAAATATGTTGTTTGCAAGCCTCTAATTAGAAATGAAATTCCGCAAAGAAGAGGAAGGGGAGGTGACAAGTATATTAAAGAGAAAAGAGATGGATTTCATGGAAGGCTAATTGCTAGAGGATTGGGGATGGAAAGGTCAGAGAAAAAAGCTCCAAATATCTAATGAATATTCCCTTGCATCAGGAAACCTGACACTATCAAAGCCTACAAGCTCATAGAAACCAGGGGAGGTGGTTTTGTAATCTCAGCCTCAATCTCTACAATATTTTTTTAATTTTGTTAATGCATTAAAATGTTACAAGGTCTTGTAGTACTTTAAAGACTAATAAATGTGTTTTTGGCACAAGGCTCTTTGCTATTTGTGCTGCAACAGATTAACACAACTACCTTTCATCCCAAAATGATTGCTTTCATCCCTCTGATTAAAACTTTCTAAATGGATTCTAAGGAAAGCACTTAAAAGAGACTTATCTTTCAGTTCTTTTGGACATTGCTTCTTCAAAGCAATTTGTTTAGAAAATTCTTTATTATATATGAACTAAATCTGAAAACTGGAGATACAGGAGTAATCATTTCATTGCTTCTATTTAAATCAGTGTCTTTTTAAAAAGTCTACCACAGCATCATAGTTTGTTGGTTGTATTTCTCTCTTACTTAGCCTTATGGTTATATGTTTACAGAATCAGAAGGTTGGGATGTTATTTCTAGGCCTATAGCATTTAAAGCATGCATTCCAATTTCTCTAAGTACCATCAGAATGTATCAATACTTGCTTGTATTTGGAAGAATAGAATAAACCAATTTGTTCCATACCCAAATGTAATATTAATGCATAGTAATAAAACTATAATTTCTATTACCAGTCCAGAACCCATTGGAGTTGCACAGACAATAAATTTAAATAAATACTTTTTGTCTCTGGAGAAATGTTCATCTTTGTAAACAAACCTTTTTTAAAACTGCTTTTTGAAAACATTTCATATGTGAGCTATCTCATGATATGAACCATTTATTGATGTTTGGTATTATAAAATGATAGAAAGATAGTTTCTACCATTTTATAAAATCATGTCCTTACATAGTTGCATATATACATGACGACATATGCAAGGAGTGATGGTAGTATTCCAAACATTAAACCATTTTTTAAAGTAACAGATGTTGCTCTGAGCATAATAGTTTGAAATTATGCCTCCATAAATTTAGTAGTGTTTAAAAATAAAGTTTCTTTCATACTGCAGCTCTAGTAAAGTAAATTATTCCATTACAGAGCTGATGATGATTACAATAATTTAGCAATTGTTGCTTAGTATTTTAGGATCAGAGTTGTATAGCTTTTTCAAGCCAGTGTTTATTATTATTGCTTCACATTTATACTGGTTAAGACATTGTGAGGATTTTGTTATGGTTCACATTTAAAGCAGAATATAACTTTGCAAAATAAATAATATATGCTGATACATTTTTATAGAGCAAATTCAGTAAACATGCAAAACTAAGTTACCAATATACTTTCACTCTTTTGCTTTGACTTTTAAGTTGACTGTAGCATTATAATAAGTTTTTCTCACTCTGAAAAGCTCACTGTTGAAGAGTCTGGCTTCAACGTGGTTATCAAAGGATGGGATCAAGGCAAATTCTCTGTCACAATATTTGAGAGCCCTCACCATCAGTTGCAGCTTCATGATGTCCCTTGCCTGTGGGAAATTGCAGAGCCTCCATTGTGCTTATGGAGGACTTATCCTTTTTCATAAATATTTATGAAAATATATATCCTTTTTTCATAAATATTCCATGCAGATCTGTATCCCAAGCCCAGAGCACCTAGATTGCATGCAGGAATTTCTAGTTTAAAGGCCCTGGTTAAACTGCTTTTCCTATAGTCGTCAGTATCAACCCTCCAAGGGCTGATGGAATTATCCAAGGGGGTGATAAATGCCTGGGTGTCGAAAGGAGTTCAGTAAGTGGCTAGGCATCAATAGATGTTTAATAGTTGATAAGAAGATTGATTGGGATCAATTAATCTTTGGGAGGGGGTGTCACTGTAGATCTCCATTTCAATTCCTAGTCTTGAAGATGAGGTGACTAGTGGTAAGACAATGTTGGATGGTCAGCCACATTGAGACTGGTCGTGTTGTTGTTGTTGTTGTTAGGCGCACAACAATGTAACATTACAACTTCCAGTTGTTTAGCTGGTGTTGGGCCTTGATTGCATTAGTTCAAATTTATTGCATTAGTTCAAATAGCTTTCATACACATTGAGTTCTTTCCAAGAACCTAGGATGTTGTAATGTATAGAGGATCCAAGCAGTGTGGCCTTTGGAATTGACAAATGGAAATATTATTACTATTATAGGGGCAATCTACAATTAGATTCACAGTCAAAGACAGGTGAAAAGTTAATAATTCAAATCCTGGATTTTAAAGTCCCATGAGATTTTACCCTACTCATCCAAACATTTATTAAATCTAATTCTGTTTACCTTTTCAAGATTAATAAAGAATAGTGAGGTACAGCCTATGCATAATATTCTCAGTATTTTGATGAGAGACTTCCCCCTTCAGCTGCCCTTTTTCGTAACTGAGAAACTGAAGTTTTTTGTCACAGACCATACCCAGAAAGAAGAAAAATATCTTTATTTTTAAAATAACTTCCTCAAGGGGAATGCATTTGGAAAGGACATTTAAAAGTACTGAATCACAAAAATAAGTTGTAAAGATATAAAAAATATATTTGCTCCAGTCAGTAAGCAGGGAGTTTGTTGTCAGCTTATTGTAGGGCCACTGCTTGTTTTTAGAGTACTGGCTTAGCAGGTCCAAGGTCTCATACTATATTTTTAGTGTTATAGGTCTTGGTAATTCTTAAGTGTCACAGTATTAATGAATAGATGTGAAACACTGGAAAATATTTTAATATTTTCCAGACGTTTTCCTCAGTCTACAACTGAAAGCTTGGAGGTGTATGTCTGATATTACATCTCTGGAATTACGTAAGTCCATAATTATGTGAGTTCTTTAGAAACGTTGCAGGAAGATTTGCTTGGAATGGATTAAATATGTATTCCAGTTAAAACAGCATGTATTCACTCTGATTAATATTGTTTCAACTGTGCATTTATTTCAAGAGCAGATCTCATTGCTCGAAAATAGGGAAACCCTTTAGCACTAAGCAGCATTTCATGATTTTATTTAGTGTTGCAGGAATCTCCCTCCACATTTTTAAAATATTAATTTTAAAGAATTTAAAATGACCAAAAATGCAATTTCATCCAAAAACTTGCATGACCTGGCTCATTTATGAGATTTTAATCATGTTTAATTTTTAAAATTAGATTAAAAAAAAATTGAAGTCCTAATCCCAATGTTTTGAGAATTTTGGCTGTGAAACAGGAAGTATCTGAGATTTATATAGGATTTCCCTCTGTTGCAATTTTATATCCAAAATCTAGACCTATATGCTAAATAACTTTGGAATGGAAAACTACCCGAACTACCTTTCTCCTGTGCATGTTCATATGAGAAAAATTCACCCTCAGTACAAAAGTAAAGACCATGATAAATTTGGGCAGTGTTGGGCTTCAGGGTTAGTGATTATAGTCTGGACAATATATTTCCCAACATTTCTGCAGCACCTGTGCCCGACATTTTCAGAGGCAAAGTGATCTGCTATATAGACCACTGGCAACTGAGCAAGAATTGATTGGGATCCTGCCTTTGTAGCCCGGTGTCCTGATTTCTGAGATAGTTTCCAATTGGTGTAGGTTGGTAATTGATTGGTTCTTCGTTTTGCCCAATCCTAAAAGGTTGTTCTGATCGTGTTGGTTCCTGATTGGTCCATGCCAGCTTCTGATGGGTCATTCTTGGAATGCTGATTCCTGATTGGTTTGTTGTGTGGAGTTCTGGTTGATTAGTCTGAACAGATGAGTCCTGGTTGTGTTCTTGTCCAGGCATGTTTCTCATTTGCTCATTTTGGAGAGGGATTCCGGTTGCTTCTGCTGTGGGGCAGGATCTTGGTGTGATGAAGGACTTTGTTAACCTTCAGACTTTCTTCTTTCTTGTTGAAGCTGGGATGTTTGTGAATTTCAACCACTTTTTGTGCAGGTATATGTAATAAAGTAGTTTGATGTTCTTGACCACACTTGGGTGTGTTGTTTTCTAAAATGGACCGCCATACAGATCTTTTAAATGAAATAAATAATTTTCTGATCTCTCTGTCGGAGAAGCCTTTTGTAGGTCTCCATCATTAATAGTAAAATAATTAAAAGTTAGTGACAGCCTATTTGCTTGTATGTCCCATGCTATGTATATGGGAGTATGTTCCCATGCTAAGTGTGTTAATGTACCCCATAATATAATCGCCTATCAGGAGCTCTTGTAGAGCAGGCATCGCCACACAAATGTAATTAACATGTGACTTGATTTATGGGACTGTGCACTGTTCTTAAATTTTAATCAAAATTCCAAGAAACGTTGAGTTGACATCTATTCCTTCCATATGCTGTAGCTGTTACAGATTTAATAAAAATGCATTTGCCTAATAAAACATAAAAATGTAGCAGACAATGGCACATCCCTGCTCCTAAAAGATATCTGATCCCTTTTTTTTAGAAAATGGAAATTTCAAGCATAGATTCATCTTCTCTCCCCTTCTTCCTTCCTCCCACCACAGTGAGCATTTGTTTATTCGAAATGAGAGACAAAAATAATAAAAAGCAGTGTTAGACTGGTCATGCAATTTCCAGAGATTCTCTGCCAGCAACACAGAGATGCTAGATAATTTTCTCTGTGTCATGCTACCTATTATACCATCTGCACTTCAACATTCTTATTTACTTATTTTATTCAGGGATGATAATTTTTAAAGAAACACAATACTTGTATACATGTGCTTCATTTTTGAGAAACTGACTTTTTAAAGTACATTTATATGAACTGTTAGCTTGTATAAATTCTACTAGTTAATTCTTACATGATACTGAATCAAAATACGCTTTGCTTTGGGTGGCTTAATTTATTCTATTAACTCAGCCATTGTGCATTGAAAATATAAATATCATTCCTTTTGACCAAGGGATTAGGTATATACTCTAGCACCAATTAAGCTATAGGCATTTGTTTGTCAGCCTAATGTCTAAACAACATGTTTGTGGGTGCTTGGATAGGCATTCTGCAATTAGCAGGAACCAGCATGAGTTTGTTGCAGACAAAATAAAGCAGCCTAACATTCCCTCTTTCACATTATTATTAGCTTAGTAGATCAGGGAATGCAATAAACATAATGCACCTGGATCTCAGAAAAGCCTTCAATAGAGAGCCTCATGATATTTATAGAATGATTAAATATATGTTGGATGATGTCATTTTAAATGGCCTCACAGTTAGCTGATGGATCCCGTCCACAGATTTGCTCTGAATGGCTCCACACTTCAACTTGGATAGAAGTATTGAGTGGAATGCCATGGGCTCTGTCATAGGTCCTGTGTGGCTCAACATTTTTGTCAGTTACTTTAATGAGGGAGATGAAGAGACACTTGCAAAGTTTGCAAATGATACTAAGGTAGGAGGCATGACTAATACTGTAGATAAAAATAGATTTGAAAAGATTTAGACAAGTCAGCAGTGGCTGAAAGGAACAGGATGGAATTTAATAGGAAGAAATGTAAAGTTCTTCATTAGGATAGGGAAATTTAAAGCACATTTATAGGATAGGGAAAGGTTGGGTTGGCAGGGGTGCTTGTGAAAGGAAGTTGGATACCTTATTTAAATATTGGAGCATGAGTTAACAGTGTGATGCACCTGCTAAAAAGAAACACAGATCCAGGGGTGAAATTCAAAATTTTTCCCTACCGGTTCTGTGGGCGTGGCTTGGTGGGCGTGGCAGGGGAAGGATATTGCAAAATCTCCATTCCCACCCCACTCTGGGGCCAGCCAGAGGTGGTATTTGCCGGTTCTCGGAACTACTCAAAATTTCTGCTACTGGTTCTCCAGAACCTGTTAGAACCTGCTGGATTTCACCCCTGCACAGATCCCATGAAGTAGTTATTTTGCTTTACTCTGATCTGGCCAGTCCTGAGGATTGTGTCCAGTTCTGGGTACTAAAGTAAGAAAAAAAAAGGCAGTGACAAATTTGAATGAGTTTAGAGGAGGTCTGTCAGATGGTAAAAGCAAACCCAATGAAGAACAATTGTAACTGAGGCCCAGTTGCCAAGTGTCAGATATAATAGAATGGATAATATCATCATGATCATGACCACCACCACCACCACCACCACCACCACCATCATCATCGATAGCAGCCTTCAAATATCTGAAAGGTTCTCACATAGCATTCCTATCCATTATTTCTCCAAAGGAGGAACTCATTGCACAAATTGTCAGGAAGTGGAATAAGGTACTACACAAAGTAGAATATATTTTCTTCCACTGAAAGGTCTTCAAGCCGAGGTTGGATGATCATCTGTTCAAAATAGTGTAGTGATCCTGCACACAATTAGGGGATTACATTAGATGACGTCTCAAATACTTTCCACTCTGTTGTGTCCTAGCACGGCAAGCCCTACGGAAAATGACGCACACACACTGTTTGTCAAAGAATATTCTTTTAGTACTAATAAAATTCTTAGTAACTAGAGGTTAAAGTCATTAAATCATAATAGTCCGTCGTGCCAAAAAGTCCGGTATAAAGTTGGCCAGAATTCAAACCCCCAAAGTAAACAGGCAATTAGTCCATCTGTTATCAGTGACTCACAGACGTTGGCAAAAAGCCTGGAATGAATTAGGTCAGCAACTGAAAATCAAGCATGTAAAACGTTGTTTCCAGCCGTCGGCTTCAGCGTGCTGAAGCCTTAAATAGCCTTAGGGCGTGGCCAAGCAGCCGGCAGATTTACACGCGAGGAGACCTCCTTCTACAGAGCCACTCCTGCCTGCTAGCTGCCCTGCGTGCCCTAGCATCAAGCAGAGGCTCCTCCTCTTCTCCTGAGTCACTCAGCTCCCACTGAGGAGGTGCAGAAGGCCCTGGTTGGCTGTCATCCTCTGGCACTGAGTCCCCCTCGGTATCTGACTCAGGTGCCAGGTACACAGGATGATAGTGCCGCGCCACAGTCGGCTCTTGGTCCTCTGGATCCATGGGCGGCTGCACGGGACTTGGGCGAGCCACAACACACTCCTAGAATTTAGGATTCTATTTTTGCTCCTACAGTTACTACGTTTTTACAGTAATATATATTGTAGTCCATCTTTCATGATGTGCAGCCTCTGAAGATCAGTTTATAGAGAAGAAACCAGATGTTTGTACACAAACGCATATGGGGCAACAGAAGTCCTGACGACTCCTAGATAGCAGCAAAGATATAAACTTTAGTTCTCTAGTTCTTTAGTGGTGGTGGTCTTAATTTTTGCTTGTGTGATCTGATAGCTCTAATAAACACCCAATAAGGTGAAAAGTGTGAAATAAAAGTTACAAGCTTAATGGACAGCAAGCAATAAAGTATTCTAGAGCTCAGCATAATCCCCTGAGCAGTCTAGAATCAACATGTCTTCTCTTGAAACCAGTAATAAAGAGGGCAGTCTTATTTCCCTGGGGTGGGAGATTCAAAAGCTTTGGTGAAGAAGTGGAACAGTCAAGACTACACTACATTAGAATTCTCTTGAGTGTAAAGGCTCATCAATTTTAAATATATACATTTAAATTGCTTTAAAACAGGTTCAGTAGAGTAACTTCCCCTAAAGACTCTGAATAATTAGAGTTATTTCTACAGTGGCCACATAGATCTCATCTTCATCCATTTAGTGTTTTGTGTCTGTGCCATTCCCAATGGCCATAAAATGGCACCCATCACCTGAGATCATTACTGACCTTCAATCTGTGTATGTGATGTTCATTAGCACCGACTTTCTGTCCTAAAGGCATTTCCAAATTCTCTTCAGAATTGAGAATAGAAACAGTAGCTTCTCAGATTCAGACACAAGCAAGGCCTGGCACAAAATATTTTGCTGTCTGAGCGAGAATGGGACCAAAATGCCTATAGAAATAATTGTGCTCTTAGTCAGAATTACAGTCTGGCAGTGATTATCAAAATTATGAGCTGGAGCTTCCCAGAATTGTAACCAGGAATAAGGGAAGTTGTATCTCTTGGAAGTTTAACATTTACATAGTAAAAGAGAAACAAAGGGGAACATTTTTCTTTGCAACGGTAGAAGTGGAATGTATTATTATCTATAGAATTACAAAATAATTCTAAAATTCTAAAATTTTACCATTTCCTATAATAACAATAAACAAATTATCATTATGATAGTAAACATAGAACATGGTTACAGATGTATGCAGACAGATTTTTGATTTTTGATAGCTTTATCCATCCTTAGTGGAAACATGTTACGGATAAATGCAGGATTCATTCTTGTGTAAAACTAAGTTGTGCTATTCTAAATCCACTGGCCATCCTGACCATAGTAACAAAGTGAAAATAACAATGCTGTTGTTACTCTGTATGAAGAAGTGATATGGGTCACATTCTCTTTTCTTCCATGTCTCTTCCCATACTTTTTGTTAATGTTACTTTGGAATTTATGGATGTTGTTACTTTGTAACTCAGATAGACTGTGTTGGATGTTCAATTGATACAAAAAAGTTGAAGGTAAGGTAGGGTAAGGTAAGGTAAGATCAGATCAGATCAGATCAGATCAGATCAGATCAGATCAGATCAGAGATAATTTTTATTGTCATTTTTTTTACTGTGAGCACACTGGGCCACATTAAAAATGAAATTCTGTTGCCTGCTCTCAAGAGAAAGTATATCTACCCAAACACATATATAACACATATATACACATGCTATATACATACATACATACATACATACATACATACATACATACCTGCGCGCGCACACACACACACACACACACTAATCACTGTCCATTTTGAATACGTAGCGGAAAGAGGAAACTTGAGAGCTCACAAGGTTGATGCTATATGGAACAAAACTGTGACTGAATCTAGATGTTCTGCTTCAGATACCATCAAGCCTCCTCCCAAAACAAGTGGTGAAGAGGATGTGTAGTGTCCCAAACTATCATGTGGACTCTGCTCAAGCATCGTTTATATGCTAGTATATGTGATCATCATCATTCAGAAAACAAGTTCAAACTAAAGCATTTTGCCTACATTTCAATGAGCAAAATTATCAGAGTTTGTTGCAGAAAAATTTAATTTAATATTCTTCCTAGACCTGTATTTGAAGACCCACATTCACAGTTCCCTTCAAATACCCGAGAACCCTTTTACTGTGATACATCCTTTGCAATGAAACAAAGATCATTCACAAATGCTAATAGTTGGCAATCTCCACCTTGTAACATTTCAGTATATATGCAACCATCAGCCTTGCAACTCTTGAAGCCAAGACCCTTCAATGCCTTATCTAAACATATATTCCAATTCCTGGCTGACTGCTTCAGCCCATAAATGGCCTTGTTCAATTTATATACCGTGTATAAATTGAGGACCCAGGTTGTTGGGGGCAATATGCTGACTCTGTGAACCGCTTAGAGAGGGCTGTAAAGCACTGTAAAGTGGTATATAAGTCTAAGTGCTATTGCTATATCCTGGTGCTTGAACCATGTAAATTTCTTCCTCTAACTCAGCATTGAGGAAAGCAGTGGTTATGTCAAAATGCTAAATTTTATGGCCATGCGCCGCTGGCAACGCTAGTGCAAGCCTGATGCTTTCACTCTTTACAGTTGGTGCAAATACCTCATCATAGTACACACTTTTCATTTGTGAAAATCCTTGTGCCACTAACCTTGCTTTATATTGCACCTCATTATTGGGTAGTACTTTCTTTTGTATACCCATTTACATCCCACAGCTTTGCTACCCTGTGGCAAAGTCATAGATGTGAACACTCTATGGTCTCCCATGGATTTCATTTCCTTGTCCATGGCTTTTTTCCATTTTTCTTGTTCTATTTTAGGTAATGCCAACACTTCCTTATAGTTCCTTGTCTCATACCATACATTGCCCACTTTAACTTTACTGGCAGAATACCTGTCAGGTGGAATCCCCTTGTTCCATCGCTCACTTTCTCCTCCCTGAACACTGACACTGTGACTAAGTGAGTTACCATCACTACGTGAGTTACCATCACTAAGTGGATCACCATCACCAAGTGGATCATTCCATAAATTTGCATCAATTCTTTTTCTTTTTTTTTTTTCAAAGCTTGCAGAACTTGAAATCACTATTCTCTTGCTCCCATCCCTAAAATGATAGCTTTTTGAGCCTGGTTCATAGCCTATAAACCTGAGCTTTCTAGCCTTTGGTTGTCTTTTTCTTCTAATTGCTTTTGGAATATGAACCTACACATTGCTTCCAAAAACTCTTAGATGTGCCAGAGATGGCTTCCTCCCATACAGCACTGCATATGGAGTATCATTAATTGATGAACTCCACAGCCTATTAATTCAATAATTAGCAGTCAACATGGCTTCACCCCAATATGACCTGCTCAGACCAGATTCCTCCAACAGTGAGTCTTTCATCATTTGTAAGACTCCATTCCGCCTTTCAATAACACCATTCTCTGCTGCTGTGTATGGATTTGTGCATCTGTGTTTTATTCCTAACTGTCCCAACCATTGTTGAAAACTTGTTGACATAAATTCTGAACCTCTGTCAGTTTGCAGCTGACATGCCTGTTTTTTATACTTTCTTTCTACGAAGCTTACCCATTGCTTAAACTTCTGTAGCACCTCTGTTTTACTCTTTAGTAAATAGCAGAACCCAAACCTCCTGTAGTCATCTACAATGACCAGCACATACTTTGCTCCTCCCAAACTGGCTTGCATTGGCCCAACCAAATCTGCATGTACCAGCTCTAGAGCTCTTGTTGTCTGCCTTGTGCTACTCTTGCTTACTGGGAATGCCTTGGACTTTGATGTTTTACATACTGCACAGTCCAAGTGTACTTTACATCCCTTTAATTTTAACCCTTCTCCAAACTGTTGCATCGTTTGCAAAACTCTGAAGCTGGCATGGCCAAGCCTTCTGTGCAAGAGATGAACACATGAATCATGCTGTGCAACATTTCCAAACGTTTGGGCACATTGAACCTTTTGTCCCAGCAACACATAAAGATTATCTTCTTTTATGCCCTGTGCACACACATTCCCATTTCTCTTTATGAGACACCTCCCATTTACAAATGTGATCTCAAATCCTTGCTTGTCTAAACTAGAGACACTCAGCAAATTATGCTCCATTTCAGGCACACATAATACATCATTAAACCTTGTTTCCAGATATGGAATTTGCACACTGCCTCTTCCAATGACCTTAGCCTTTTGGCCATTTGCCAAGGCTACTGCATCTCGAGCAACTGGATCCATTCTGAAAAACAATTTAGAATTATTAACAATTGTTTGACTTGCCCCACTGTCTATTAACCATTTGTCTCTGCTATAGCAATAGCTAACTTTTGCAACAGAAACCTGTCAATCTTGCAAATAAATTTTCTTTCCTTGCAAATAGCTTTTTCTTTGCAAATGGTTTGTCCTTTGCAAACAGTCCTTCTTTAAATGTGTCCTTTCACCACAAATGAAGCAACACCTCTGTTGCTGGGCTGTAATCTGATACCTTCTGCTGCTTTTTTCTTTGCAGATACCTCATCTGTTGCTAGGGTCTGTTCTTGCTGCTTGCAAAGTCTTTGCTGGGCTGTAATCTGATCTCTTCTGCTGCTTTACTCTTCTCTGGAGACAGCCAGTCTATGGAAATTTCCGTTGTTCTGTCTCTGCTCCTGGGATTTCTCCTTGTGGCTTTTTCTAAAATGGCTCCCTCTAAAATGGCGTTTGTTCTCTTCAGTGATCAAACAAGCCTTTAATGCCTCCAGACGCAAGTCCTGCTCTGGTTTGCACTCAAACACTGCAGAAACAATGTCCCATGTTTCATCTAGACTGTTTAACACCAGCAGCACCTTCTGGGACTCAGGAAACTGCAACCCATGCTGTTCCAACTCCACAAACAAAGTTTGCATTTGCAATAAATGTCTTTCCACAGATTCACCTGGTTGCAGACAGGCTCTGTATAATTTTCTTGATAATTGCACAATATTGCATGCTAACACACTAACATGCACATTTCTCAATTTCAGCCAGACTTCATTTGCCGTCTTTAAAGCAGCTACATTGAGAAATTGTTCATCTTTTAAACTCAAGATGATATAAGCCATTGCTTTATCATGTTGCTTCTGTTCTGCAGCTGTAAAAGCTCCCTGTGGTTGATTAATAACCATATTCCACAGCTCCTTAGCCTTCAGGAAACATTCCATCTTTGCAGCCCAAATTATATAGTTCTTCTGTCCCAAACGAGGCACAGAGCTTTCCTTAAATTCAACAGCAGCCATCCTGCAATCTCTGCCTGGTTTCTCTTTCTAAACACAGGCAGTCTCTTCAGCTTAAATTACAATGCAGTCTTCTGTGTGCTCTGGGCCCATAACCTATCAGAGTTTGTTGCAGAAAAATCAATTTCCAGAAGCACACACAGATAACTGATTCACCTGGATTCATTAACTTCTTTATAAACATAATAACAGATGAATTTACAATACCATTAGCAGAGTTCTTCTTCAATGTAGCAATAGTTACAAGTAAAACACAAGCAGCTTCTAGTTCAGAGTTCAGAGAGAGACAGAGAGTACAGAGTGGGCTGAGAGTACAGAGTGGAGTGGTCTGAGCCACGGCCAGCCTCAAACTTAAGTTTCAGTTTCGACTCTGCACAGACTCAGAAGTGTTTAAGCTCCCATTGGCTGACTTAGTTTCTATGCCTATTCATTGGCTGACCTTGTTAACATGGCTCTCCCAGTTCATGAATATCTTAACAAAAATATCCTCTAGAGCAGGGGTCTCCAACCTTGGCAACTTTAAGACTTGTGGACTTCAACTCCCAGAGTTCCTCAGCCAGCTTTGCTGGCTGAGGAACTCTGGGAGTTGAAGTCCACAAGTCTTAAAGTTGCCAAGGTTGAAGACCCCTGCTCTAGAGCGGTATTTGACTGAGTGAACTCATCAGCCTTCTCCACTTACTCTGAAGAGTAAGTGAGAGTTAATGTTAAGGAGACTTAATGTTATCTTTGTGCTTTTTACTAAGCTTGTAAAACTAAATGGATTATGAAAATGTAAGATAGTAGAGAAATATTAGAGCACTTCCTGTTTCCATCATAGTTACATAAATGCCCATAAAGTAGTTATTTTCCATTTCTATTCCATTAAATAACTGGTTGATATGATCAGATCTATTTACCAGCAGCATGGTCCTGCCAGTGCTAATGGACAGAAGTATGCAACAGTGCTGTATTATCAATGCACTTAGCATCTCCTATCAACAGTAAGAGAAATGAGAAGGAAACAAGTGCTAACAGCAGAGGATGGTTTTAAATCATTCTGTTAATACTCAAGTCTCTTACTGGGGAAATTGAAAGCTACGAAACACAAAACCAATCTATTTAACCATTCCGCCACTATTTCCTGTGAGAGTTTGCATCTATCCAGCAGAAGCTGATAACTATTTTTGGGTGATACAAAATAGGGTTTTGCTTTGTAGGATGTCAGCTTCCTTCTTACTACATGGGTAAATGTCTTTAGGCATAAGACAGTAATGTGGAAGTTAGGTGTTTATGAGAGTGATGACACGAGGGGAAAAAACTCCGTCTAGTTGTTATGGCACGCGATGCCCTATAGCGGCGTCCTGAGGGGAGGAGATGAAACAGTTTATGTCCAGGATTTGTAGATATTTTCTCAGCCCTCTTTCTGGTTTGTGCAGTACACAGGTCCTCAATGGAAGGCAGGTTGGTTGCGGTTTTGGGGGGTTTTTTTTTGCAGTTGGGAGGTTCTATTGTAATATTTATATTGTGTGAGTTTCTGAGCTAGGCCAGTATTTTTTAACCTTGGCAACTTTAAGCTGTGTGTGGACTTCAACTCCCAGTGAAGGTGAATCCCATCGCTGACTGGGGAATTCTTAGAGGTGAAGTCTACACATCTTAAAGTTGCCAAGGTTGAAAAACACTGCTCTAGTGATAGAAAATTGTCTAAGTTCAAATGATTTTTTAAAAATCCTGGATCTCTTACAGAATCCTATCAAGTTCAGGTGGGTTCTGCAGAATATAATTTGAAAACCCCTGCACTGAGCCATAAACCATGGTTTGCAAACTACAACGGACAGGGTCACATAATGTAGTCAACATACCAATATTTAAAACATTCAATCACTTAATATATTTGTTCTTTCTGCAGGTTGAAGTCATAAATGGGTAATTACAAATCAAGTACAAAAAGGAGAAAATATGCATAAATTGTATGGTAAGGTGGAATAAATAATCTGTTCATCAAGCGAATCTTTTAAGACATCGGTTTAAAAAAACCCTGGCATATGTAAGCAGTTGCTTAATGCTAATCAGCCTTTCAGTGGCAAATATTTGTTTTAGAATAGTAGGAAAGGTTTTGGAGAAAGACATGTTCCATAGATTACAGTGTTAATAAAATTAAACTTCAATATTTGGTGACAAGATATATTTATCAATAATTTGTCTGTTAAAAATCTTTAATACAGGAGTACTGCAGAAGCTGAGTAGATCTCTTAAACCACAACCGCCTTGTAACATTATTGATTTATTCTTTCCTAAATATAATCTCTTGCCTTGCTTATTTGCTCAAAATAGAATTGTTCTGAACATTTCCCCTTGAGGAAACCAGAGAGAGGATAAAGTCCATTTTAATCATAAATAAAACAAACATAATGCTGAGGATTGTAAAGATAAAGATTACATAATCTATCAGATTTAAAGGAGATATTTAAGGCATATTTTGTTCATTGACAGTAAGTACCTCAATTTTTATTGTTGAGATACATATTTATATTAAACAGATAGAATATACCTAGGTGTAATAATACTCAGGGCATTAGCCCAACAGATAAATTAAAGTGCTTTCCTTCAATCCAGAAAAAATAAACTGGCATAAACTGTGCTTTCTTCATGCTTTATTTTATCACTAATGAGGCCAGTGATTGGGGCTGTTCTTGCTGCTTTAGTATGAGACATTATTAGATTCCCCTCACTTGGTTTTGTTCCCAACAATTGTCACCTGGCAGGAGAAAAACAACCACCAATCTTTTTTTTTTAAAGGGTGGAGGGGCAAGAACCTGGGAGGGCTTAGAATGGCTGGTTTTGCTGTCTATCAAATTGCTATTTTGGAACACGGGTGTACCCTGTGTCCCCCCAAATAGACAGGTTTTCAGATTACAGGACGAGTCTGAGATGAAACAGAGGGGATAATAGTGAATGAGCAAACTCTGCCTTGAACTCGTGCTGGAAGAGAAGCAAAAATAATAAAACCAGTAAAACTACAACTGCACAAATCCCTTGACAGCAAAAGCAGCAAGCAGAATGCCTGTAATACAATTGTTGATGACAGTACCAGCAACTGGCAGAGCCCAGCTCTCGTTCCAATTTACACAGTGCGGTACATGATTATTTTCTCAAAAAAGTGCTAGCCTTATATTGCAAAGGATGTCTAATATTCTTTCAAAGGAACACTAAACCATTGTATATAAAAATACTGATTGCTTCAGAAGATGCTGGTCAGGGAGGTCTTTCTGCAGAAGCCAGGTGGCTGGTCTCTCCTCTAGCCCAATGCAGAATGGCCACAAAAAGGTAGTGACCAATGATCAGAAAGGGGAGTGACAAGCACCTCACTAGGCACACAGAACAAGAAAGCAAGGATTACGTAGTCTTCTTGTTCATTGCTTTCTAAGATCAGGATTAGGGGTGAAGTACAAAATTTTGGAAACTGCACTAGAATTTAATTGGAGAGTTCATCAATTTAGATTTTCTTTGAATGATCTGAATCTTTTCCTGCTGGACTTTTCCCAGCTTAAACTGAGCTGCTGTTTTCTAGTGATCTTCTTCCTTATCATCTCATGGTTGTTTATGTCCAGCATTTCTTCTGTAAATCTCCCCACAACTTCATGTTTCCGTAACAGCCTACAGTGGCCTACAGGAGCTGGGCAGATCCCAAACCCTCATTGCTTCATCAACCACAGCAATGTACTTGATAATTTCACAGCAAAAATTGTGATGGGAGAAGAGGGAAAAAGCTACTTTAAGATGGAAACTTGTGAGGTTATCTTTAAACTAGTGGAGATGAGATAAAAGCAATGTTATGAGGATATAGCATATAAAAAGTTACTGGGCATATTTGTATCACAGTGGAGAGAGAAGACATGAGGGTCAGGTTTCAGAAGTCCAGGCAGGTATCAGTCATCAAGAGTATCTCAAGCTCAAACACACAGTCATGGACAGGGGTGGGCTTCAAAATTTTTAGCAAGGGGTTCTCTGTCTGGTTGCTGGGTGGGCATGGCCATGGTGGACGTGGCCTAGTCAGCCTCCTGCACCACGGCGGGGGGGGGTGTTGCCGTCCCCGAGCTCCGGAGGCTTTCTTCAAGCCTCCGGGAGGGTGAAAACGGCCTCCCCAGGCTCCGGAGGCCCTCTGGAGGCTGGAAACGGGTCTGTTTCCGGCCTTCCCGAACTTCCGTTAGGCCCGTTTTCCACCTTCCTCGAGCCTCTGCACGCGCCCTGCACTTACCTGCATACAAAACGGGCCATGTGGGGACTCCTGGGAAGGGCGGGATGGGCAGGGCCAGCCAGGAGTGGGATTTGGGGGTTCTCCGAACTGCACAGAATCTTAGCTAGAGGTTCTCCCGAACCCCTACAAACCCCCAGCAACCCACCCCTGGTCATGGGGTTGGTTAGTATCATGTGAGCCTTCCCTTTACCTTTGTCAGTCAATTTTTAACAGAGTTAATTATTTTTGCCTCCTTAAAAAATTATATATTTTTAAAATTTTAACTCAAAATTTTAACTCTAACATTTTAATTTATTATATACTGTTTCATATTTTGAAGTTTTATTGTACACCGCCAACAGTCCCTATTTGAGGGAGATGGGCGGTTCAGAAATGTGAAATATAAATAAATATCTGTGAGCCAAGACTTTTAGTAGGATTCTGAGGTGGGAGAAGCAGCAAGCAGCAGGTCAAAAAAAAAAAGAGAGAGTGCTTTTTGCCTGAGCCATAGGCCTTTTTCCTTTCCTCCCATTCAGAACAGATCACTGTTCACAAGAAGCATCTTTCTAAATGGTTTGATGGATGGCAGCTGATGCCTAAGGATTACTTCTGGAACTGCACTTCCTAGCAATCTATCTATTGGCCTCTAATTCTGGCTTGCTTTCCAGACTTTCCCCAATTATATCTGTAATGCTTAATCCTGGAGTGTTTCTGGGATTTGCCAGGGGTTCTGAGCCTGGTAGTTCTTCCTCTCTCTCTCTCTCTCTGGAAACCTGTGATGAATCTCTAATGTGACATGTGGTCTTCCTCAGTATTGGCTGAGAACGCTTGCCTGTTGGGCAGCCACTTGATCAGCAAGATGTAGAACTGCTGTTCTCCTAGATGCATAACGTTAGAGAACTTTCCCTTCCCTTGAAGTTATTTAGGGAACAAGAAAAGAGCCTGTACACAAGAATATTTTTTAAGAAAACCACACACCGTTCTTTAGTTTTGCTTAAAATTTATGCAGGAAATTATTGCTCTGGAAGGGCTGCTATAAGTGCACAGTGGTGGTACCAGAGAATGTTTGCGCCTAATACTAACTTTTTTATTTTCTAATGTTTTGGTTACAATATTATGCCATTATTATGCAACAATGCCCCCAAAGTTAGCTTTATTTCTGTCTCTCTCAACAAAACCTGAGGAAGAGTTAGAAAAGTTTGGCTGAGAGAGACTGAAAGCTGAAACTAGTTGATGAATTTTGAAAGTAAGAGTCTCTCTCTTTGTAGGTACATAATATATATATATATACTATTTTACTGTTTTTATATATTGTAGCCTTTGTGTAAAGCCCAGGAATTCCCTTAGAGTTTGGCATACTTTCATATATTTTCTGCTGCCTCTTTAATTTCTTCTTTCATGGATCCCTAGATATAAATATTTAACATATAAACCAACTCTCTGCTCCAACTACCATTACAAACATACTGTAGGAGATGACCAGACTGAGCTTGAGTTAAACACATCACCAGTCATGAGCCCCTTTGTACCCACAAGAGATCTAAGTCCAGCCCACCTTGAATTCCTTATCTACTGCCAAATTGCCTTGACCGTTAGTGGTTCATATTCTTGTAGAAAGCTGATGCTTGCAATAAATCTTTATACCCATTTAAACTGCCTGGATCTCCTGATTTCTCTGGTGCTTGACACATACTTTGATGCCTGACTTGCCATAGAAGGTCTCTATGCGCAGTTATGATTGATATGTGTCCTGCTGCTTTAGACAATGCAGTTCACTGTTCAATCCATGTTAAAATTAAACAATTATTAGAAGAGGGATTAGCAGTGAAACGGCCTGTAAATATTTACACTTGGACAGTAGGCAGAAACTTATATATAATGACAGCCACATTAAGACAACAGCAAGGATGTGGTCAACATATGGGGATCTTGTAATTGAAATGTAATTCTACAGTATTAGTTGGATAGAACTTTCTGTTACAGAGAGAAGTCCATTAATTTTTCTTAAAATGCTTTCTGTAGACAAGATATAGAAGATCAGTACATAATGAAAATTAGGGTCTTTGTAAGAATACCTAATTCTAGGTTTCACTTAAGAAGAGATGCTGTGAACTGGGGGCACCTGAATGCTCAGTTCAAATATAACATGAATTGTGTAGTATGTCTGGGCTATTGCTCAATCTGTATCTATCACTGCTTTCCTTTATGTTACAATTCAGAATCTTACTGTCAGAAGAATAATTTGGGGTTCCAACACGAGCTGGGGTTGCACAAGAACAAATAAAAATGAAATCCAGACAGCTGTGAGGAAAGGAGATTTATTTATTCCCCAAAGTGAAGAGGTTTACCTGTGGGGGTAGCTATAGAGAAAATGATGTACAAAGGGGCTGTTTTATATGGGAGCTTGTCCTTGATGTGGGTCTTGAAGGGTGTGTATGTGTGTACATCAGTGGTGGGTTGCTACCGGTTCGCCCCGGTTTGGGCGAACTGGTGGCGGCGGCGGGAGGCTCCGCCCACCCGCCCAGACGTCATCATGGACGATCTGCGCAGGCGCAGAAATGGCGCACGAGCGAAGCAAGCACATGCGCGCACACATCTCCGAACCGGTAGCAAAGGTAAGTGAAACCCATTACTGGTGTACATGCTGACTTTAGGGTGACACTTGAAGCGTGTGGTTGTGTGTAGGTACATATCTATGATGTTTATTCTGGTGAACATGCAGTTCTGCTGGAAGACAGTTTTAATTAACTCTATTATCTTTACAAGCCCTCTTCTTTGCTGTGTGGATTAAGTCTGGGTAACTTGTTTTGGGGTTTAAGGAAGTTTGAGAAAAATATTTTCTCCCATTTGCTATTTTTACTTGATTAACTTAGTTTCAGCTTGACTGTCAATTATCTAGTGGAGATGCTGATTCTCAGTCCATTGTGGATTCTTTTAATGTTTAAGGGAAGATGGAGACAGTATAAGGAATAAAGTATATTTTGATATAAAGCTTCCCACATGACCAAACATTAAATTTATTGTATCCAAGGTGATGCGATTTTTTTTCTCTATGATGACCATTCACAAATTTAATGCAATTCTAATTTCACTGAGATGAACATGCACCTGTAAATTGATCCAGAGAAAAAAATGTTCTCTTTCCCCGTATTCTTTTTTTTCTGGAGAGGAATATACCTAAGATCTTAAATTAAGATCTTAAATGCAAGACATTTAGAACCAGCTATTGAAAAACATACCATCAAACTTCCCAGATACTTGCTTTTGCAGAAAGAGTATTGCTCCTTCATGCCTTCCCAAGAGAGCAAGGTCAACAATTTTAGTATTAACCAAGTTCTTGATTGCCAATATTTGCTAACGAGCATCAGCTGCAGTATAAAATCTATCTAAATTGAAAACCAACTGACCATAGCAGTGATAATAACCCTATTGAATTTTTTTCTCAACCAGTTAATTTATTCAGAACCCTTAAACCTGAAAAGAAAACCCCAGCAATATTTCCAAACAATGAAAAAACTAGAAACAAAGAGACTAATCACGCACTCCACAAGTTATGATTTCCCTTTGATCTAGCCAAGAAGAGTTTACAATAAATGATTAATCAAAATCCAATTTCTGAATTAAGAAGGCTCCATATGTGAGTGCCTGGTTTTCCAGTCATCGGCAAATCCAGTTTGTAAGACACAGCATGGTGTCTACAGTTATTGTATCAAAATTTGTCCTCTAAAGCTAGAGGCATCCAAAGTCAAATTATATTTTTAAGCCTTATAAAACTCTGGATTTCTCTAGTGATTATGCCAGAAGAATTTCTTAAAGTAGAGCGTGTTTTCTATAATTATAGTACAGCCCATATAATTATCTCTTTTCCCTCAGATGTTATTGTGGCAAAGTTATATAACTTAAAAGAGGAGGTATTTTCTAAGACACATATATAAGTAGCATTAAGTTTTAAAATATTCTGTCAGTGTTGTGTTTAAACTGGTGTAATAAATAATGGCACTTACAGAGATCTGACTCATTTTGTGGATGTGTTGTTTTTAGTGATCCTAAAGTATGTAGCTCCAGTCAATGAAGCTCTCTATAACTAAAATGACTATAAGCAGAGTTTCCTGGTCAAGGAATGGGTATAAGTAACTTAACACAACACAGAGTTTCGCAAAAGCCTTCCTAGCCACAGCTTCTATTTGTTCCTCAGACAGAAAATGTGAGTCCAGGAGTCCAAATTGCTACCAAATTTGTATGGCCTGGTATAGCCCCACCTAGAGCAAGAGATGTAAAGTCTCCAGAACCAGGGGGCCCCTAAAACTAAGGCCATTCACTTTTGTAATGTTGAGCTGTTCCTTGTTGCTTTCGATCCAAACCTCTATAACAGTGATGGCGAACCTATGGCACGCGTGCCACAGGTGGCACGCAGAGCTATATCTGAGGGCACCCGAGGCGTTGCCCTATGTCAGCTCCAGCTCTGGCCAGCTGATTTTCGGTCTTCTTTTTAGCCATTTTCGCTCTCCCCAGGCTTCAGGAAAGCCTCCTGAAGCCTGGGGATGGCGAAAAACAGCCCAACCGGAAGTTCACTTGTGTGCTTACCCCCAGCCTCCTTTTTGCTGTCAGAGGTCTTCAGGACTTCTTCGGTTTTGGACAGTTGCAGCCAGGCCTCGCACACTTCGGCCCATTTCTTCTGCAGCCTGCAAGGCTTTTCTGAAAGCCTCTGCAGCCAATAACAGAGCTCCAGATCAATCTGGAGCTCTGTTATCAAGGCCCCTGACAGCGAAAAGGAGGCTGGGTGTCAACTCGCAAAGCATCCCTGACCTGCTCTCCAGTTGCCATAGGCAAGGGGGATGGGAAAGTGAACTTCGTAGCTGCATCAAGGAGCTGGTATCTCAGTCAAAACAACGCACATTCCAACCGATACGCCGAGGTCGTCTCCACGGAAACCCACAGTGGCCGGAGGGAGTGACTTTTACAACCCGTGAAATTGCTTCGTTGGGGAATGTGACTGATCATTTCTGTGCTCACCCTCAGCCTCCTTTTCGCTGTCAGAGGTCTTCAGGAACTTCTTCGGTTTTGGACAGTTGCAGCCAGGCCTCCCACACCTCGGCCCATTTCTTCTGCAGACGGCAAGTCTTTTCTGAAAGCCTCTGCAGCCGATAACAGAGCTCCGGATCGATCCGGAGCTCTGTTATCGGCTACAGAGGCCTTTAGGAAAGCCTTGCAGGCTGCAGAAGAAATGGGCCGAGGTGTGGGAGGCCTGGTTGCAACTATCTGAAGGTTAGTAGGGCAGCTCCACTGAAGGTAAGTAGTAGGGCAGCTCCACAGCTTCAGTAAGGCCTGTGCGCATGCACGGGGGGGGGGAGCGCGGGGGTTGTGTGCATGCGTGGGGGGAGGGCATTGCATTATGGGTGTGGGCACCCGCATGCACGCTATTGCGCGCGCGCGCACCCTTTTGGCACCCGAGCCAAAAAAGGTTCACCATCACTGCTCTATAACCCCCAAACACCAAAAAGGGCCTCCAACATCACTTAGTTGGCCAGGGTGAAGATGTAAAGCTAAGCACCATAAGCATACTTATGGCATCTCTCTCTGTGCTGCCAGATGATGTCTCCTGGTGGCTTGACGTATGTAGACGTTAAGGAGCAGATAAAGTACCAAACCTTGCTGTACCTCACTGAACTGAAGGCAGAGCCTTTGCCCTTTGATCCATACTGACTGGAACTGGCCCTGGAGGAAGGAAAAGAACCAGCTAATCATAGTGCTATGCACTTCCAACATCCAGAGCCAATTCAGATACCGTAGTTGGATTCTAATAGTTATATTGGGATGTTGTAATAGTTTTATTGGGATATTCTACTGCTTGGGTTATAATAAAATGAATTATGCTTTCCTGTGGCTTTCTTTGGCTATAATTTAACAAAAGGTGAATCTTGCCTTATTATGTCTATCAGAAGAGGGGACACAGAAGATTTGGTTAGTTATAAATAAATACTAAAGTCAAGCAATTGTTTTTTGAAATAGTCTTCGTCTGGCAACCATGAGAGTATTGATTTAAATACAGTATTGTCTCCTAAAGAAGGATTAAGGAAGAATTCCATCTTCCCTTAGTAGACCTGGAAAGTCAGCTGCAAATAAAAGCAAGTTTTTTCAGGTAACTGTAAAAGTCAGTCCCCTACATATAGAAGAAACAGTTTCCAATATCCTGTTTCTCCTAAAGATACATCACAAGAGTGATTCTTCACTACAGAAGAATGCTGTCAGGACCAAGCCCAAAGACGACATAGTGAAATCAAATCGAGTCCAATTCTTTATTTGCTTACACTTTATAGACAGAATCTTGCCAGACTAAAGCTATAACCTCCTAAGCTTCTAGATATATCCTGTGGCTACCCTGAACTTCTTCCTCCCTTCCCCATCCAGTTCAGGACTATGCTATCTCTTCCTTTGGGCTTCTCTCTGGAATGTGCTGCCTCCTCCCTGGGAAACTGTGATGCTCTTGCTGAGATCACCTTCCTTCTCCAGGTGCACTTTCTATTACAAGCCAAAATATAGTCCTGTGATTAGAAAAATGAGAGTTGCAAATATACTCTTTTCTTCCTCATGTCGCAGCATGTAGCTGTCCCCAGCTGACCTTGAGTAATGTGAGAAAAGATAAGCAAGGGTCTGACCTGATCAGGACTTGGATGAGCAATCACCAGGAAATCCTAGGTTTGCTAGAAATCAAACAGCATCCTAGAGGTTGACTTAAGAGAGCTTTTACATTTAATCTTTAATGTCAGTTTCAACTTTGTTATGACTATGGTTAAAAGAATGATACAAATTCCTATTGCATGTTTTAATTATAAAATTTATTACAAAGAAGAGAAGGAAGCATGGAAACAGAGAGGGTGCATTTCAGTGGTTCCTGTGCTTTAAATGGTACAGGTAGTCCTCGACTTATTACCGGTACTACAATTGAGCTCAAAATTTCTGTTGAGTGAAACATTTGTTAAGTGAGTTTTGCCCCATTTTACGAGCTTTCTTGTCACAGTTGTTAAGTGAATCACTAAAATTGTTAAGTTAGTAACACGGTTGTTAAGTGAATCTGGTTTCCCCATTGACTTTGCTTGTCAGAAGGTCACAAAAGGTGATCACATGACCCCGGGACACTGCAATTGTCATAAATATGAGCCAGTTGCCAAGCATTTTGATCATGTGATTAAGAGGATCCTGCAACAGTCGTAAGTGTGAAAAGTGATCATAAGTCACTTTTTTCAGTGCCGTTGCTACTTTGAATGGTCACTAAGTGAATTGTTGTAAGCCGAGGACTGCCAGTACTTAGGTCTATCATGTCTAGTACCACTTCATTATTCCATGAAGGCAGAATGAATTGGTTAATAATACCAGCATCTCTGTCAGTTTCAGAAGAAAACATGCTATTTCTTTGGAATATTGAAGAAATGCAAAATTCTAGAATACTAGAGAAATCAGGAATACTAGAGAAAGAAAAGAAAGCAAAGGATTTTGAATGAGTTTCAGTAACGAGAGAAATTCAAATGCAATAGTTTTGTTGCCCCCCCATCAAAGTTTCCAAGATAACATTTTTCCATAGCGGGAGGTGCAGTGAAGCGATCCATTTACCTGTCAAAGAGGATCATGTTGGCAGAACAATGGACTCAAGAATAATTGGAGGAATGACATCTTGCCAGTCAGTTATCTTTAGAGCGTATGTAATATTTATGCCCCTTTTCCTGTAAATGATGGAGCTTAGTATTATTACTTTTCTTTTGTCGAAGAGAATAAATACATTCCACTCTCCAATGCTCCCACTCTGTTCTTTTATATATTTTTGTATTATTTCCTAAATAAAAACAGCTGCTGCATCATTGCAGATTATATTAATTTTTAATACAGTAGAATTAGGAAAAATTGCTGGGGAAGGGATAAAAATATATATCTGCACAGCCGTAATTGCAGTCTGTGCCCTCAAACTGAGTGACTTCATAGAATAATCTCAGCTTTTACTTTTAAAGGAGTTTAATTGCTTGGGGACTTGTAAGAGAACAAAAGAGTTCTGAAAAACAGCTGGCTAGATGCATGCATGTCCAATAGTAGAAAGGAGCAGAGGGAAAATAGTGAAATATGGTTAGTCAAATAATTGCCTGAATAAGATATTTAAGCCGTGTTGTCATTTTTAAAAAATGATTAATTTAAATGGTCATGGAATGACTGTAATGATGTCCTAAGTTATTCCCACATTCCAGAATATGGGTTAGGACTGCTGTCAGTTTTATTGTAAGCTGCCTAAATTAGATGGGCAACTATAGAAATCAAATGAATAAATAAATAAAATCCCCCAAGCATTTAAAAAAGTTAGATGGATCTATTTCTAAGGTAGATCATCAAGCTTTGCTCATTACCTTTATGGAAATCACAAGCAGTCTGAAGGTCAGAACAAACTGCCCATGAGTATAGTGCAGAGGTGGGTTCCTACCGGTTCTAACCAGTTCTTTAGAACCGTTAGTAAACCGGTGATGACGTCACGGAATCGGTTCTTTCGGTGTGTTCCGTGGGCGCCGCCATCTTGGATTTTGCTTCTGCGCATGCGCAGAAGCGAATTTCTGCTTCTGCGCATGCGCAGAAGCTATTTTTTGATTGCTGCGGGAGCACCCACGCGCACAAAGCGCACGCACACGCACAGCACGACCCTGAGCGAACCGGCAGCAAACGGATCCAGAACCCACCCCTGGTATAGTGTCCACATCAAAGCAAGTGATAATGGCTTTCCTAGACAGATTATTCCTAATCCAATATAGAAACTGGTTCTTTTAGTTTGATAGAACAAAGTAACTTTTGGAGTGATGGATGCTACTGCATGATCTCACATGACATAAGAGCCAAAAAAATCAACAACCCTTAAAGAACATTTAAAAATAATTCCCAAATCTTACACAAGATCGTGGTGTCCATGTGATTTTACAGGATCTAATGCCAATCATAATACAGGTAGTTCTCAACTTACAACAGTTCGTTTACTGACCATTCAAAGTTACAATGGCACTGAAAAAATGATTTATGACCATTTTTCACACTTATGACCATTGTGGCATATCTATCGCCACATTATCAAAATTCAGATGCTTGGAAACTGACTCGTATTTATGACCATTGCAGTATCCTGGGGTTATGTGATCCCCTTTTGTGACCTTCTGACAAGTTAAGTCAATGGGGAAACCAGATTAATTTAACAACCATGTTACTAATTTAACAATTGCAATGATTCACTTAACAACTGTGGCAAAAAATGGGGCAAAATTCACAAATGTCTCACTTAGCAACAGAAAATTTGGACTCAATTGTGGTCATAAGTCGAGGACTAATAATTGGATTTGATATCTATCAAAGTTTCAGCCATTTTTTTTAAAATGCAAACAACTTTTAATTTGCTTTTGGAGTTTTGTGGGTATCATTTAAAGATATTGGAGCTATGATTCCACTAAAGTGTTCCAATGAACAATGGCCTAAAAAGCTTTCTTTTCTTAATCTGGTGCTTTTCAAACTAAGAATTTTGATCCCTTTTTTTAAAATGTAAAGGTTCTACTGTCATTTCCAGCTCCTTCCCTAATCTGAAGGGGGACCAAGAGGGGAAGGGAGCATTGCCAACAAATAGCACCATACAATTTCTGGAATTCTGTGATGACTTCAAGGAAAGTCATTTTTCGTACCCCGTTTTTTTTATCATCAATTCATTCCTGTAGACACAAGCAAGCCAGTTGTATGTGTGACCTGTTTCTCACCCTTGTGTAACAGGAAGATAACTTGGGAGCCAGAAAGCAATGCTGTTTGGTACTCTCCCTGCAGCTCCCCCATCCCTTTCTAAGTGATTATTTGTAGCATTTTCTCTTCCCTAGAGATTTGGCTCTAGTCTCCTTTTTTTAATGGGGAGAGCCATTCAAAGCAAAGGAAGACACTTCTAATAATTGATCTGTCTTTTCTACTACTGCAGCAGCTATCCGTACAGCTGGCGATGAGCGTCTGTGGGGAAAAAGAAGCATGCGATTGGGAAAAAGGGTTTCTAGGTCAGAGAACATTGCATACCCTATACTTCCAGCTCTGCAGGACAAGGATGAGCTTTTCACTAGATGGTACCTCTGTAGACTTTCATGGCAGGGGTTCTATAAGTAGTTCCCAGGGGTTGGAAATTCATGTATTCTTTTCAGAATATAAAAGTGAGTCACTTGAAAGCCACCTACCGTAGGATGTTTAAAAGGTAGGAGTTTCTGGCATTGAACTGCTGGATAGAAAATATGCAGTCTGTAAAAATACTTTTTCTCAAACATGGCAGGGAGTCAAACGAGGAAAAGGGATACACAATTCATATGCATTAACCCTTGACTTAGTCCAATGAATAAATAGCTTAAAATAATCATTAGTTTTCTGTGCAGATTTCCAGAGTATATTTCTAAAATGCTTCAGTCACCATTATAAAGTTCTCAATAAGAACATAGAACATTGAATCATAGGGCTGGAAGGGACCTCAGAGGCTTTCTTCTCCAACTCCCTGCTCAAGGCAGGAGACCTTATACCAGTGATGGCTAACCTTTTTGTCGTCGCGTGCCGAAAGTGCGTGTGCGCGCCCGCACCCATAATGCAATGTGCGTGTGACCCCCCGCATGCCCCACCCCCTGCGCATGCGTGCACAACCCCCCGTGACCCCCTACCCCCCACGCATGCGCACGTGATCCCCCGCTCTCCTGCCACATCCCCACGCATGCGCACGTGCGTGACCCCGCACGCTCCCCTGCCCCCATGCATGCGTGCGCAAACCCCTTGCTCACCTGCCCCCCACGCATGCACATGTGCCCCCTGTGCCCCCCACCCACACATGCATGCATGTCTCCCACATGCGCCCTGCCCCCTGCGCATGTGCAGCAGAGACCCAAAAATCAGCTGGCTGGTGGGAGACGTGCGTGCATGTGTGGTGGAGCTGAGCTGGGGTGACGGCTCGCGTGCCATCAGAAAGGGTGCTGCCTCAGCAGTGGGTTGCTCCTGGTTCGGCCCGGTTCTGCGAACTGATAGCGGCGGGGGCGGGAGGCTCCACCCACCCGCCCGGGATGCTTCTGTGCATGCGCAGAAGTGTCACGCGTGAACCAGTAGCAACGGGTTTTAGAACCCACTACTGAGCTGCGTGCCACCTCTGGCACGTGTGCCATAGTTCGCCATCATGGCCTTATACTATCCTGGATGATAAGGAAAAATGCACTTGAGAAATAGTGGTGTGTTGAATTCCAGCCAGTGCCCTGGTTTGCAGCTAATACTAAGCCAGGGTTTATTTATCTATAGTTTATTAAGTAAAATGCCTGGATACATTCAAGCAATAAATTGTATTATGGCTTAGCAGAACATGGGAATCCAATTAGTGGGCTTTTGGCTAATAGAATATTTTGACTAGGGGTCCATCTATTCTTTTAGCTTTCATGGTAAAGTGATTTTCAGTTTTATTAACATCTGTGTGTATGTTTAAAAATGTAAAAAGAAATAATAAATGATGTGAGAATGTTGAAATATGGTAAAGCTGAAGTAGACGGCAATTGCTTATGAAGTTATTATTGCATTCATCAGATAATAGAGAGAATCTTATCTTCATAACTTAATGGAACATCAAAGTTACATTAACGAGAAGTTGATTTAAAAAACAACAACAACCCCTCCCCCCCCAAGATTCAGATCCTCAGGATTCTAAGAAAAGGACAGAATTAGGTAGGAAGGCTGCCACAGGCATGCTCATGTATTCTCACACACAAAAATGCATAAACAGAAACTCTGACATGATCAGCACGGAGCCACTGAACACAACATCTATCTTCCCTCAAACCTATTTGTCTCCATTAGAGCTGGTGAGGGACATACTTGGTATTTTGATATGCATTATTTCCACTTAGAAGCCTGAGTCCCAAAAGGTTGCAGTGTGTAAATCAATGAAAATAAATGCTGAAATTTTAGCTCAGGGATTTGAAGACCATTGGTGAATTATAAAAAAACAGAGCCACAAAAATCTGAACGTCCGTGTCCTCTCCAGCAAAAGCCATGCATCCAAGACATTTGAAGGGCCCACAGGAAGAAGACAAATACAGTCTGTCAAAATCTGACCCATCTGATCACCCTGTATCTGTTTGAGCTCAATTTTATCACACATGTGGAGTTGGAAATTGAGATAGAAACTAGAGAATCTAAGTCAGCATCTGCAGATGTTTAGCTGTGTGCTTCATCTTAGCTTGGCGCACCTGGAGGAGAAGAATACTCATGTGCTAATGCTGTTTGTTGATTTTAGTTCGGTCTTCAATACAATCATTCCTCAGCATTTGGTGAACAAACTGGGCCTATTAGGTTTTACTCCTTTATGTAAATGGATTCTTGATTTTCTTATTGATAGGCCCCAGTTTGTGCAAGTTGGTAGAAAAGTTTCCAACTCCATCTCCTTGAGTACAGGTTCCCCACAGGGTTGAGTCCGCTACTGTTCACCTTGATGACCCACGACTGCTGTGCCAAATCTGCTATGAATCATATTGTGAAGTATGCGGATGACATGGCAGTGGTGGGTCTTATCCGGGACAACAATGAAAATGCTTATAGGAAAGAGATGAAGGCTCTGGTGGATTGGTGTAATAAAAGTAACTTGGTTCTAAAGGTTAATAAAACAAAGGAGATCATTGTAGATTTTAGAAAGAACCCGCATAGTCATACTCCACTCAGTATCAAGGATGCAACTGTAGAGGTGATCAACAGTATTAAGTATCTGGGGGTGCAGATACCTAACAATCTGAATTGGTCTCTCCACACATCATCCTAAGTGAAGCGTGCAAACCAGCGTCTGCATTTCCTGCGTCGGATGAGGAGAGCACATCTTTCTCCTTCTCTTCTGGCCACTTTTTACAGAGGCACGATTGAGAGCATTTTAACAAACTGCATCAGTATTTGGTTTGGTGGCAGCAGTGCCTCAGATAGAAAGTCCATACAGAGAGTGGTAAGGACAGCCGAGAAGATTATAGGAAGCTTGCTTCCTGTTATTCAGGATACTGCTTAGAGCTCAAAGCATTGTTAGAGACCCCACACACCCATTTTACGGTCTGTTTCTGTTGCTCCCCTCTGGGAGGAGGTTTTGAAGTATTTCTAGCAGGACTACCCGATTCTGTATTTGTTTGTTCCCTTTGTTCCCTATCCCATCTGTCTGATAAACTTGCAAGATTTGTTTTTCTCGCCATGTGCATGTATACATCTGGACTAGACCATGTTGCTTCACTGTGTCATATAATGTATGTGGGTTTATGCATAGTTTTGTATTTGTTTATTTATTTATTTATTTATTTATTTATTTATTTATTTATTTATTTATTTATTTAGTCATGTTTATGTAGTGTATATTGATGGTGACCCTTTGAGAGCTGTATGCAATGAAATTTCATTTTAATATATGCCGATTAGTGTCCATTCAAAGTGACAATAAAGTTATTTTAAGTCCTAAATCATCATAAATGAATACAATAAACCAACCAGACAGCTACATTAACTGTTACATGCTCAATGTCTATGGAGATTCTCAATCATTCAAGTCAGGGTTGTCCCCAAGATGAAAAACTTTTCGCTTCTCATCCAAGAAGCTGAAGAACTGAAGAAACTTCTTGGATGAGAAGCAAAATGTTTTCAAAGAAAAAAAACCAAGAAAGTCCAGTTGTCTTTTGGAAAAAGCACCTTTGGGACATGTTTCATGCTCAGTTTTCTCATTAATGAATTCAAAGCTACATGGAGGACTTATGTGGGGGGGGGCACAACATAATCCTTACTCAACAGCTCTTTCTAGCAACTGGGAGCATAACAGGCTCAGATGAAAAAAGTGTTGTAATGGGAGATAATTGACATTATCTAGGCATAAAAGGTAAGCAGATATACACCTAATTAATATTTGGAAGGTAGAATCCATTGTAGGCTGGATTGAGAAGCTGATAAAAGCAATGGCAAACCTTTTCTATCTTGCTGCCAAGAAAACTACATGGTCATGTTCACAACCCTTATACACACTTACCTGGGAGCATACATTGACTTAATGTATGATGTGAGAGGGCAGGTTATGTGAAACTGCCAACCTCAATATTCTTTGATCTCCACATCCATCCCTAACACCTCTGAGTTGTGTCTGAGGAGTTGGATTGTGAGATTTTGTTTGTAAAGGTACCACTTGTCAAGAATTTCAGGAACGGAAGCAGCTGAAAGCTTGAGGGGTTTCTGCCCGCTTTTTCCTCTTTCTTTCTTGTGAGTTGGCCTGGCAAGTGCTGAGCGAGCAGCAGGCGCTCATTACAGCAAGCCCATTTTTGATAGCACAGCAATAGCCCCCAGTGCTTGCAAAGGAGCTCATTAAAACAGTATGAAGTTGAGTCAGCAAGCATTACTAGCTGATAGTTAACAATGTCGATTTGCAAAATAAACATTGATTATTAAGCTTCGAAATCAGATCTAATACTTAGGTATGGTGAAGTTTGTTAAACATCCAGCAGGGTATCCATTTAGCTAGACAACTTCCACAAACCTCTGTGCTGTTGCAAAAGGGAGACGTTGGGATTATTTATATATTTATCTGCCAACATTTGTTGCTAGAATTATATAAAATAGAAAGGTCATTGAAATATTAGACATAGTCCTAATGTAAGGATTTAAAATATAAATGCTACAATTCTACACTTTGTTTACTTATGAGAAATCTAATTGAACTCAATATATGAAAATTGATCATATACTGATCAATTATATTGATTTTAAAAGTAAGCTAAAACTTTAAAAACCTCTTTAATCAACACAGTAGCATTCTTACTAACTGCAATACAGAATTTAACACACACTAAGCCTCTGGAAACTCACTTTCTCCATCTTGCTTGAACAAAAAGTGTTCAACCTATGGCCACAATTGAGCCCAAAATTTCCACTGCTAAGCAAGACAGTTGTTAAAGGGAGTGTTGCCCCATTTTATGACCTTTCTTGCCACATTTGTTAAGTGAATCACTGCAGTTAAGTTAGTAACACGGTTGTTAAGTAACATAGTTGTTAAGTGAATCTTGACTTTGCTTATCAAAAGATTGCCAAACGTGATCACATGATCTGGGACATTGCAATCATTATAAATACATGCCAGTTGCCAAGTGTCCAAATTTTGATCACGTGACTATGAGGATGCTGCAATGGTCATAAGTGTGAAAAATGTTCATAAGTTACTTTTTTCAGTGCTCTTTTAACTCTGAACGGTCACTAAATGAATGGTTTTAAGTCGAGGACTACCGTACTTGAATGTCCTACATATTTATCTTAAATCATGTAATTTCTTTTTTAAGAGGTGAAAGGTGAGTTCCTAGTTACATAATTGACAAAAATTAAGCATACAGTAGTCTTTATATTGAATAAATAGGCTATGGGACAACAACCAAGGCCGTGCTCTGCATTTTGAACATTAATATTAGTAGGAACAAAGAAGAGGACTCACATTTTACTAATTGATAGAATAGTTTCGTAATATGGTATATCATCATCATCATTGTCTATCTACTGCAGGATGAAGGCATCTTCCGCATGTTTCCAGCCAATATGGTCTTGAGCTTTCTTTTGCCAATTGGGCCCACAATACTTGCTGATGTCGTTGATCCATCTTGTTTTAAGGTCTCTTTCGTGGACACTTTTTATCAAGTGGGATCCATTCTATGACTGCCTTGGTCCACCTGCCATCAGTTCTTCTTGCTATGTGACCAGCCCATTTCCATTTCAATTCTTTTACTCTCTTGATGATATTGAATACTTTTGTTTGTTCTGCAATCCATGTGCAGGTCTTTCTATCTTGCCTTGTAATGCCGAGCATGTATCTTTCCATGGCTCTTTGTGCCACTCATAGCTTTTGTATCGATTGTGAGGTTAGTATCCATGTTTCACCAGCATATGTTAGAGCAGGTAGCACACACTGATTGAAAACTTTTCTCTTCAGGCATAGGAGGAGATTGTTCTTGAAAATTACGCTTACTTGCCACATGCCTGCCAACCACATTTAACACACCGTTCAATTTCCTTTATTGTATCACCTTCCATTGAGATTCGTTGGCCAAGGTATATGTAGTAGTCAGTAGACTATAGAAATAGTCTCTAGTTCTTCTCCAGATATAATTTTTTTTCTTTCTTTGATGAATTTGTTAAACATAACCTGGCTCATTTTCAGGTTTATTTTTAAGGTTCTCGGGCTTTGTGCAGCTCTTGTATGTGTCTTTGCCCTCTTCTGGGCCTTGTGAGAAGAGAACAACATCATCTGCATATCTTAAGTGATTTAAATAGGTGCCATTGTTTTTATTCCATATTTTGCCCACTCTAGTTTGCGAAAACTTCTTTAAGGCAGGCTGAGAAAAGAATAGCTGATATTATATCGCCTTGTCGTACACCTTGTTCTATGTGGATTTCCACTTTAAGATCAGTAAGGCAAATTGTCTCCATTGTTTTTTCATATATTGATTGTAGTAAGATTATGTAAGCAGCGTCTACACCTTGGTTGAGCAATGCATTAATTATTGCTTGCTGGAATACTGAGTCAAACACCTTTTCATAGTCAATGAAAGCCATGCACAGAGGCATGGTGTACTCGTTGTGCCTTTCAATGACTTACTGAACAACCTGGATGTGATCCATTGTGCTGTAGCCACTTCTGAACCCTGCTGCTCCTTTGGCTGTGCATCATTTAATGTTCTCAATATTCTTTTTGCTATCCTCTTGGTGAAAACCTTGGAGATGACTGAAAGAAGGCTTATTGGGCGATAGTTCTTTAAATCATCTATTTGGCCCCTTTCTTGTGTATAAGAATCACTTCAGCATTTTTCCATGCATCAGGTATTTTTTCTTCTCTGAGGCATGTCGAGTACAGTTTTGCTAGTATTTGTGTAAACTGTGACCGCCAGCTTTCAGCATTTCAACTGTAACACAGTCATTTCCTGAAGCTTTGCCATTTTTCATTGATTTTATGGTATTTGATACTTCCTCCAATAGGATATCTGGCATTTCCTTTTTCGTGGTGTTGCTACTTTTCAGTGATCATGATGTTTGTATCGCACTGAATAGAATTTTCCAATTATTTCTAACAGTTCCTCTCTTGTTCTACACACAGAGCCATCTTCACATTTTAATACAAAAACCTTCTTTCTTATATTTATAACCTTGCATATTGATTTTTTTCATTAAATCAATAGTTTCATCAGTGAAACTATATATCAGACGATATGGTATATAGTCTGGGATAAATGTGATCTAATGCATTTATTTTAAACCTGAATAAAAATACTTAGATATTTCAATTCAATATTTTTGAATAATATTTGTGAACATGTCCAATTTTGAAGGAATTGTTTTTTCTCTTAATTAAATATCCAGGCTGATTTCACTTGGGGAATATGTATTTTGTAGACAGAAAGAAACATCTTCAGTACCCAAATAAGCAAGAACAACTATGCTGATCGTGAGCAAAAAATGTTAACCTGGGTCAATTGATTAGTTAAATTAACCCTAGGTTTCAAAATAATATGCAAGACTCCAAATTTCATAATTCTACATAAATTAGTAAATGAGATTGGTGTTCAAAATCATGACTGCACACAGAATCCTCTATGAAGACTAAATTGCAGATATAGAAATTGGGCTCAATTTGTTGCAGAAGTGACGTTAGTTAAATTGCACCCAAAAAGTTTCCCTTCAGATTTTGAGATGAAGAAATAATGTTTATCTAAACAAGAAATCTTGGATCCCCTCAACTGTTTCCAACTGGGGTAGACTATTGTAAGATAGACTATCCTTATCTGACCTTTTGACTACCAGATCCATTGGATACTGATGTCTAAAATTCTCAACTATTGTGGCCGAAGGCTGGGGATTATGGGGTTGATCCAACACTTTTGGAAGATACTAGAATGGGTAAAGTATGATGAAACATTCAATGGAAAACTGATTTAATTGGTATAAAAACAAAACTGAATGTGAGTGTTTCTTATTAATAATTAATTAGTGCTAGTTAATTGATTAATGATAATTAATTTGTGCTTCTGATTAAAATTTTTGTTGGATATCTTCAAACTACATTCATTGTACTGTACCTTCCACACTTGACTACTGTTGCATGCTATCAGTGGGGCTGCCTTTGTGCCTGGTTCTGAAATTTCAGTTAGTACAGGGCTAAGTAGCCAGGTTGGATTTTGGAATAATTCAAACAGACTGTAGTATGTCATATTTCTTAATGAAATACAAAGCATTGATCTTCTTTTATGCAATGCTGCATCCAACCCATTCTATGAGACCATCTGGAGAGATATGCCTATTGTTGCTAAAGAATTAGGTCTTCTTTTCAGCACTCTTAAAGTTGAAAGTTATTACAAGCCTCATTCAGGGAACTGAGTTAAAAGCTACACCTCTACTTGACAATCAGGTTTTAAAATAATATAAAATATTATTAAATTTGTATGCTCCTGACTGTTAGCAATTAAATCCCTAATTTGAAATGGGTCCATAATGTACGGGAAGCCAAGACCAAACAAATAGCATTTAATTAGATAGAAAATAGCTAAGACATAAACGAAAATAAAAATAAAAAACGAAACAGTGGAGACCATTGCTTTGACTTCGTTCCTGGTTTAATTGCAACAATTACTGTACGGCAAAGGCATTTAGAGCAGAGACTTGTTTCTACTTAAGTTTCATGATTTGCTTCATCCTCTTGGACTCTAGGAGAAACATAAAATGTTAAGGTAAGATCAGGGGTGGGCTGCTGGGAGATCGCAGGGGTTCAGGAGAACCTCTAGCTAAGATTCTGTGCAATTCGGAGAACTCCCAAATCCCACTCCTGGCTGGCCCTGCCCACCACGCCCCTCCCAGGAGTCCCCACGTGGCCCATTTTGGATGCAGGTAAGTGTAGGACGCGCGCAGAGGCTCAGGGAGGGCGAAAAACGGGACTACCGGAAGTTCGGGAAGGCCGGAAACGGGCTCCAGAGGGCCTCCGGAACCTGGGGAGGCCATTTTCGCCCTCCCAGAGGCTCGAAGAAAGCCTCCGGAGCCCGGGGAGGGCAAACACGCACCCCCCACTGTGGTGCAGGAGGCCGACTAGGCCACGCCCACCATGGCCACACCCACCCAGCAACTGGGCAGAGAACCCCTTGCTAAAATTTTTGAAGCCCACCCCTGGGTAAGATGTTACGGTAAGGTACGAAAGTAGTAGCCCCTGGGCCAATTTCGGAACTATAAGGTATGTTTCTACTTCATTTTTGCTAATGTAGTTATCTCTCGAGAGGCAAAAGATGGAAATGAGTGAGTAACATCCATAGAAATAAGTTTTTAAGAGCAGATGGTGTTATGTGTGGGAGGCTCTGGTCTGTTACTCCTTCATTCCCCTTTCACAGTCAACAAACATTAACTAGAATTATGCCAAGCATCATAGAGACAGTTGAAATCTAAGCAGTGATTTGCTTTGTGTGCTGCCTGTAAGAAAGGGCCTTGTGTTCGGAAATCCGCTGCCTGCTTTGAGCAGCCAGTTGACACAAGGAAAAGCTTTCTTAAGAACCCCAGGATCCATTGTGCAAAGATGAATTGCAGCTCACAAGCTGCAACAAGCTTGTTTTAATGAGGAGGCTGGCATGCTGCAGTGCAGAAAGTTGCTGAGTCGATATTCACTATGCAGCTTTCTCCTCCGGAGCGACCAGACTGTGGATGCTATTTGGAGGCATCTGTGTGGGATGCTGTCACTGCCATTATATTGGGAGGACTGAAGACAGAGACATCATCCAAGGCCAGAACTGAACTGGAATGCTTCTGGGTGGGATGTACCTTTGTATTGTAAGAATATGCTAATTTGGCAGGAAAGCTTTCCTGATGGTACATTCCTTCTGCAGATTAGCATACAATATATTACAAAAAAGTGAGTGTTCTTTAAAACAGCAAGAGGTTTTCTTTGGTTTCCCTAGAGCCGTGATGGCGAACCTATAGCACGTGTGCCCAAAGTGGCACGCGAAGCCATGTCGCCCAGCACACACAGCCTTGCCTGTTTGTCTTTGGGTTTCTGGCGTGCATGCACGCATGATGATCAGCTGTCCTTCGCGCATGCGGCAGTGCTGAAAATCAGTGTGCGCATGCGCACCGGCCAGCTGATTGTCGGGGGCACATGCATGCTAGAACCCGGAAGTTCGGCTTTCCGGAGCTCGGTCCCGATGAACGCGCATGCGCGCGACGCTTCCGTGCAGGTTCGCCATCACTGCCCTAGAGTTTCTTACTGTACTAAATTTAAAATTGATACATGTTTAGAATATTTATTGAATCATGTAAAAATAACAATATTAAACCCATTAGATATTTATTTCTTTATTAAATTTATATGCCACCTGTCTCACTATCCAGAGACACATTGGGCAGCTTACAGTGACAGAAAAGCACTAATATAAAAGCATTAAAAGCATTGAAAATAACAACAATTAAATAAAAATGTAAAAAACCAAGAGTAAGGTATTAACATACTGTAAATAAAATAGTTTTTCATGAAAAAAAAACCAACCGATAAAAAGCAATAATAATCAGTATTTTGCAAATATTTTTGATTTAGCAGACCTCAGGGAGGGTCTCGTGGGATCCTCAGGGGCTCTCAGAACACACTTTAAGAGGCATGAATCTAGACTGGCCGCATTATTAAGCAAAATGATACTGAGGCAGGTAATGAGATGTCAGTGAAGGTAGATCTGGATGTGCTGTGCCATCTCCCCTGTACTAATGATTTAATTGACTTATTCTCTGTGCATTTCCCGTGCAGTTGAACATCAAGCTGGGTAACTTGATGAAGTTGGCTAACAAAAGACTAAACCCTCAAGTTGACTAATACCAGATGAAACAAAAGTTTAAGAAACACTGTTCTAATTTATCTGTTATGGGAAGGACTCACTAAAAATCCTACTAATAGTTAAAAGCCTAGTAAAAGAGAGATGTAATTACAGGTTTTATAAATGCAGGTGGAGGGAGCAAAATCAGATCCCCAGGAAATATAAAAATTAGAACAGCATTTCTTAAACTTTTGTTTCTAAACATTTTTAAATATTTTAAATAAAGTGGTGAGGTTGATTTATACCATCTGGGGTCACTTCAAATTGTCATCTTCATCATTTTGAAAAGTCACTATAAGAATGTGAGTGCCAGACAACATTGTGGGAAATTTAAAGAAAAGCTAAATTTAAGGCAGACCGTAGCAATTTACAGTCTAAGCGTCTATCTGTGCATGATGGATAATGATCCCAGCTTTGCAGTTATCCCAACACCTGCTCCAAACAGACTGTTTACTAATTAGAGAATTTATTAATAGGACAATGTTTTTATAAAGTATATTTCATTTGTATTATGAGAAAATAAGAAAGCAAGTTTAGAGTTAGTACTGTTAGTATTCTTTGTACAGTAGTGTAGATAGATCTGGTGGTTTTAAAAGGAACCACCCATAACTTCTTGTTTTATTAATAAGAAAATGGATTTGAAGTCTTTCTGTAAATGGTAGGCGTAACTTTTCCTGTTTGAGTACTCAATTGTTGATTTATCCTTGGCAACAAGCTTGTAAAAGCACTTGATTTGTGGCCATGTTTACTTCTCTGTGCTTTGAAAGTCAAAGAACATGTTGTTTAATCAATAAACGAGAAAATGAAAAAAAAAGTGAGAGATCAAAAGTTATTTTGAAATGGAACATTAGTTTTGAACTCATGCCTATTTGCAATTAAGGACAATTTTGTATGAATTGTTAAAGTAGAATTGAATGGAGGGAAAGTAAGAAAGTCTGGAGCCAAAAGCTACCTTTAAGGGGATGATTTTAATGAACATGGTGGAATTGTTTTTGGTATGATAAATCCGATAACCCTCCATTTCCAGTATTCATATTTTGAGGGCCATTGTATATATAGGTCAAAGAGCACCTCCCAGTTGACACTTCTAAGGGAAAAGTGTCCGGCTTACTTGGAGAAATAGGTTAAACTTTAGGGGGGGAAATAACAATTGAAGGAAGGAAAACAAAGAATATAGTGTTCAGTGAGCACAAAATGCTGACCAAGTGTTGGAGGAGAAAACTTGAAAACCAAGAAATCAAGGGAATAAAATATCTCCCCAAAAGGAGAAATTGACTTGCTGGAAACTAAATACCCTCATTCCTTCTATTTTACTAAAGGGAAGGATTAATTTGCAACTCCAGAGGCATTGTAAATCTCTCCCCCTCTTCCTTCTTAGGTAGCGGTTAGTTTTAAAAATTTTGATCCAATGGAAAGATTTCTGAAGTGGCAATTTTCAATTTCTAAAGAGATTGAAATGGGAGAGTGAAAGGTTAATCCCACACAGATCATGTGTATTAATGGGTGTGTAGAGAGTGTATGAAAGTAGAGTTCCTTGCTGGTGCTATACAGAAATTTTCTTTGTCTTCTTAATGTGTTGGATCTGAAATCCCTCCATGCATGTACATACCGTATTGAGAGTTACTCTGTAGTATTGGGAGGGACAAAAGTTAGAGGATGTTCCATCTTTGAGGGTATCAAGTTTGAGAAGACTGCCATACCACATCTGAATGAACAGATTTTTGGTAGAGTGACATTTTCACCATGCAACAACAGCTTCTGTTCTTCTGCTTACAAATTGATCCTGCGTGCAGTCAAGTTGGTATCAATTTTTAAGAACCACATGATGATCTATGTAAACAAAATCACAAAAATGTTCCAAAAGCTTTCTATTTAAAAACTCTTTGAGTTGTGAACTGAAAGCCAGAATGAATGGAACCCCAAGGGGAAATTGAAACCCAAAGAGAAACTCTGGATTTGTTGCTATTTCAAATAAACTGGAGCAGAGTCAGAGGTGAATCAGTTCAAAACAGGATTCTGTGAGATCATCAGATCCAGAGCCAAAAGTAGCATAAAGCAGTTGTGTAGAAGGGTGATAGATTTTTCTTTTAAAGTAGGGACAATGGTCAATTGTGCACAGCTGGCTGAAAGATAGGAGAAAAATTGCCTGAAGATTGGATGCTGCAGTTGTCTTCACCAGACTATTTCCCTATTTTGCAATTTAGACAGCAATAGGAAGGTGTGTTTCTGCTGGCCGTATTATAATTTGGCTGAAGTAGCTCGTTGTCTTGGAGCCAGTATCCTTACAACTGGAAATCCAATACTCCACAAATAATTATCAATTATCTAATCAATAAACCTGCAAGCACTCCAAAAAATACATGTAGTTTGCTTGTTCTTAACTGGGTGACAGAGCAATTCAATTCTTTTTGGGGAAAAACAATTCTTGTAAAGAATTTAGAGCTCTACAGAATCTGTGCTTTATTGAAAAGTGGGGCTCCAATCCTGCCTGCAGGAAATACAATGTAGAGGTGATGTGAGCTTTAGGCTAAAATAAATCTTTGTATCCAGCTTCTTAGAAAAATAAAACAAAGTTTTCCTTTCCTGATTTTTTATTCATCAGGCATGATGGAACTGTTGTAAGAAATATCCATCTGGTTCAGTTCCAAGCTGGGAGAAAGGCACTGGAGACAAAATGGAGGCTGGAGGCTAATTGGAAAGAGGGTCCATTTATTGATGAACAGGACCACATGGGTTGTGGTTCTGGTGCAGCTGACCACATGAAGTTGAGAGTGGGGGGTATTTATACCTTCTTTTGGGCTTTGCACTTGAGCTTCCTGTTCCTGTGCAAGAACATATATTCTATTGGCTGTTGTCAGGGGTCATAGCTGGCTCTGTAGGTTTTCTGAGCTACGTTTGGTTGAAGTTTGGACTGATGCAATGAAGGGGCTTGTTGGGCAATTCCTATTGTGGTTGAGGGCTAATCCTACCTTTGTTCAGACCTTGCTGCAGGGAAGTTGCTTATGAATAGAGCTATCTATTTCTTTATCTCTTAAGTGCTGACATCTGCTGAGGGCTATTAAGAAAGGTGGTGGCTGCTTTCCAAGAGCATGTTTCTCCATTTCTCCCTTTAGGGAAATATAATATTCTGCCTTTTTAATATTTCTCAAAATATTTAATTCTTCTAGGAGAGGGGTGGGTGCTATTTCATTCTTCTAGGAGAGGGGTCGGTGCTAACTTTCTACAGAACCATTTTTGCAAAATGCAAATTCTTGTTTCCAGCAGCTCTGTTCTTCTTTGGAAAATCTAGTATCCTAGGAGTTTTTAGTCCATGTGCTCCTGACAATTACACTTTATTATTTTAAAGTATAGGTGGTCCTTGTTTAATAACCGCAATTAGGACTGGCAACTTGGCAGCTATGCAATGCCTAAATGGAGAATCACAGGACCATGACTGTACTTATAATTTTAGTTCACCTCTCCTTTTCCCCCAATCCCCCACCCTTTGGAATGCTTTCCCTGGTGCTGGGATAATTAGCAAGAAGGGAATGTATTTATATTAATTAGAGAGGAAGGGATTACAAGAGAGTAAGCAGGCACATAATGGGGAATATATATTGAGAGGATGTGCTAATTCCAATTGTTTGCTTAGCACACTCATGACTCTAAGCCCCAAGTCATTGAGGAGGCAATTGAAAGCTGACTATGTTAAATGATTAAAGTCTAATCGGTTACAGACCGCTATCTAATTGTTTCTTTAAATCTAAGTCAGGCTTCATTTAGCCTTGTGGTAGATGCAGTAGATCACCTGTTTCAAATTACATCCAATATCTTTTTAAAATTATATTCTTAGATTTAGTGAAAAAAATAACAATATTTCAGAAACAGAAAAAGATCCTGCAACCTCCATCACTTTTTTGCTTTATGATATTGACTTAATCTGATACAAGAGACACCATTTTAGTTCTTTAAAAAAGGTCTAAATCAGGGGTGGGTTCTAACTTACCTCGTTGCCGGTTCACTTCCTACCGTGCCGTGTGGGCGTGCGCGCTTCACGCGCATGCGCAGTGCTGAATATTCAGCTTCTGCGCATGCACAGAAGCAAAAAGCAGCTTCTGCGCATGCGCAGAAGCAAAAAACAAGATGGCGCCGCCTACGGCGCCACCGAGACAGCCGGTTCGGGGGCGTGTCCAGCCGGCCATCGCTGCCGGTTTGGCGAGTGGGGGAAAATTCCTGCTACCGGTTCTAAAGAACCGGTCCGAACCGGCAGGAACCCACCTCTGGTCTAAATCATAAGTTACTGAGTTTTTATTCTTTTATTCCATAAAGGTCTTGGCTTCAAATGGTATAGGGCAGGGGTGGGTTCTGGCTTACCTCGCTGCCGGTTCGCTTCCTCATGCGCTGCGTGGGCGCACGTGCCTTGTGCGCCACGCGCATGCGCAGTGCTAAAAACCCAGCTTCTGCGCATGCATAGAAGCAAAAAACAGCTTCTGCACATGCGCAGAAGCAAAAAACAAGATGGCGGCACCTACGCCACTGCCGAGAGAGCCGGTTTGGGGGCGTGTCCAGCCGGCCATTGCTGCCAGTTCAGCGAGCGGGGAGAAATTCCCGCTACCGGTTCTATAGAGCCGGTCCGAACCGGCAGGAACCCACCTCTGGTATAGGGCCGTGATGGTGAACCTATGGCACATTTCCGAACTTCCGGTAGGCCCGTTGGGCCCGTTTTTCGCCATCCACAGGCTCCCCCTGAAGCCTGGGGAGGGCAAAAAACGTCCCAACCGGCCTACCGGAAGTACGGAGGCTTCAGTGAGGCCTGTGCGCATGTGTGTGTGTGGGGCAGCGTGGGGGGGTTGTGCGCGCATGCGCGGGGGGAACAGCATTGCCTTATGGGTGTGGGCACGCACGCGCGCTATTGCGCATGCGCCCTTTTGGCACCCGAGCAAAAAAAGGTTTGCCATCACTGGTATAGGGCTTCCTGCCTGAGCAGGGGGTTGGACTAGAAGACCTCCAAGGTCCCTTCCTACTCTGTTATTCTATTCTGTTCTATCCTGTTCTGTTCTATATGCAACTTCAGCTATGTATGACAAAGAAGGTATTGTGAAGACATGGCAAAGAAAAAAAATTCTTGTGAAATATTTGTTCTCCATAGTTAAGGGGATATTAGGACATGCCTTATGCATGTTTTCTGAATTCTACTCAAGCTGCCCCAATCTGTATATAAATATGGGTAACCCCCAGCAGAATGCTAATATTGTAAAAGAACTAGAATTCTCAATCTGCAGTAATAAAGTATTATTTAAAAGCCCCCACACACATACACCATGAATTCTATTTCTATTATATTTTTAATCCTAGTAGAATTATAATGTTTTAATACACCAATCTTTAAATTATGTTTCAGGATTCTGCTTCTCTCTAGAAATTGTTTTACCAAGAAAGAAAAGTACTAGAGCGGGGGGAGGTTGTGTGTGGGGGTTGGGGACAGGAAGCAAATAATAATACTAAACTACATTAGCTCAAAGCCATTCAAACAGACCTATAGGTGAAAGTCATCTAATGCGGCATCTTCTACATTATTATTTAATACAGAGAAGCAGCATTTCATATTTTATTATGGAACTCTTCTCCCCTCTCGCTGGGGTTTTTTTTGGGGGGTGGGGGAGTAGGAGGCACATGCAGAGAATCTAAATTCATGTTAGAGAGGCAGGAAATTATATTTTTCTCCCCACAGAGAACTGGGCTTTGTTTTCTAGGTCACTGATTGTGGTGTTGAACAAGACAGATTTCTCCTTCCCTTGAAAATTGTAGAGTAGATGAGGCAGCTCCTGGCATGTCTTCAGTGTATATCATCATCTCCTTGCCATCTGGTGAGAGAACAGGCAAAGATAATCTATTGCAGTGGTTTTCAACCATGGCAACTTTAACATGTGTGGCAGGGGTGGGTTCCAACTTACCTCACTGCTGGTTCGCTCCCTCCTGCGCCGTGTGGATGCGCCGCGTGGGTGCGCCGCGTGGGCGCGCACACGCATGCACAGTAACAAAAAATCCAGGAAAAAAAACAAAGCCGAAAAAAATTTGGCAACTGCATGCACAGTGCCAGAAGTCGGCTTCTGCGCATGCTCAGAAGGAAAAATAAAATAAAATAAAAAATTCGAAAAAAAAATTGAAAAAAAAGATGGCGGCCCCCACGGACTGGCACCGACCGATCCAGTTCGGTGACGTCATTGTGACATCACCAGCGGGTCGCTACCAGTTCGGGAGAACCGGTCCGAACCGGGAGGAACCCACCCCTGATGTGTGGACTTCAAATTCCAGAGTTCTTCAGCCGCTATGAGGGCTTGGGAATTCGGGGAATTGAAGTCCACACATCTTAAAGTTGCCAAGGTTAAAAAACACTGATCTATTACATGAGATTCCTGGCCTTCTAGCCTGACAGAGGAAAGAGAGTCCTCGTGAAAAAGAATCTCAGGGAGGCTTATAACAACAGAACGAAAGGAAAGGATATCTAATAAAATCTAATTTAACTAGCTCAGTTCCCTGTATTTCTTGCATATCTTCCTATCCTTGCAAATCATTGCTGCAAACCTCACATACATTAAACAAAATGCGCAGCTGCTCCACAAGCAGATTATATCCATATTTTAACTATTATGCTATCCACATCTGCAGATGTTACATTTTAATATTCATTATGATTTCCTTTTCCTCATTTTTTGGGGAGATTGACATTTTATAGCACTCTTCAACACATCACTGTCATTCCTGTGTCCCTTTCTAAAATACTCGTTCAAGCATCCTCTCACTTCAGTTTTACTTTAAATCCTTTCATTATTATTTTAACCCCATTAATATATTTGGTGGTTCCTTGTTTTCTCTCTTCATATCCAAAATGTTATAGCAGTGTTGGCAAACCTTTTCGGCACTGAGTGCTGAAATGGGAGCACGCGCACGCGCGTACGCAAACCTGAAACCAGAAAAGCAGATGATCTTGTTTCTGGCGTGCATGTGCGCATGAAGACTGGCTGTCCGGTGTGCATGCGCTGGCTCTGCCTTGCCTTTCGGGGTCCTCGCACCTCCCTGCCTGCCCCCTTGCTCCCCGTCGGGGTGGCGGGACATCCCCACTGACGACCCGGTTCCCCAGCCCCGGACAGGGAGAGAAAGTTGGGTGGGGAATGCTGCCTTCCTCCGCTGGAAAGCCGGAGCCCCTTCCCGGCCTCGGAACAAGCCAGTGCAGCCCCCCCTCTCCCGCCACTTCTGCCAAGGGAGCGCGACTGCTTCCCAGCCGGCGCGCCTCTTATCGCTTACCGTGACCGCTTCCTGGCCGGCGTGCCTCCATGTGTGAGGAGCTGCGCTCTCTTCCGGCCCTCCTGGGGCAGCTTGTCTCCCCCATGGCAGCTTCTCCTCCTCCTGGCTGCTCCAGCATCCCATCCGGAAGCGGCAGTGCGAGAACCACCGCCACCGGGGGCGAGGGGGTGGCAGCGGTGAGGACAGACGGGCTGGGGCTTCCCTCCCTCCCCACACATCCCTCCCCGCGCATCCCTCCCCGCGCATCCAGGAGCGCCTGGCCAGCGTGGGAGCAAGGGGTGGCCTGCTGCCCCGCCCCCTGCTCCTGCCGCCGCCGCCGCCATGTGGTGGCAGGAGCAGCGGGCTTGGCAGCCGGCCGCCCAGCCAACAAGCGCTGCCCTGCTGCCCCGTGCGCCCAAGCCGGCCAGGCGCTCTGGACCACGGACGCGCATCAGTGCTGTGGGCTGGAGGCCTGGTGCCACGCAAGAAGCCCGCTCAGGCGGGGAGGGAGGGAAGCCTTGGCCCGCCTGTCCTGGCCGGCAGCTCTGCTCCCCTTCCTCTTCCGGGTTCCGGCACGCCCCCTCGCCCCTGGCGGCGGCGGTTCTCACGATGCCACTTCCCTGGCGGCGGCAGGAGCAGCGGGCGGGGCAGCTGGCCGCGCAGCCAGCAAGTGCTGCCCTGCTGCCCCGTGTGCCCGAGCTGGCCAGGTGCTCTGGACCTGTCAGCATTCCAGAAGAACCAAACTCCCATAAAAATCTCCGAGACAGGCATTTTCTCAAAGTTCCCATTTATTAGAGTAGGTATACTGGCATATCTGGGAAAACCCGAATCTAAGAGTTCCGGGTTTTCCCTCAGGAAATCAAAACCCCAAATCCACCCCCAGTCCTCAACTTACGACCAGAAGCGGGACCAAAATTTCCATTGCTAAGCAATGTAATTGTTACGTGAGTCATGCCTAATTTTACAACATTTTTTTGCCACAGTTGTTAAGCAAATCACTGCAGTAGTTCAGTGAATCATGCGGTCATTAAGGGGATCTAGCATCCCCCATTGACTTTGCTTGTTGGAAAACAGCTGGGAAGGTCTGGTACATGCCTTTTGCCAAGCACCTGAATTTTGATTACACGCTCATGGGAATGCTGCAACAGTTATAAGTGTGAGGACTGGCCATAAGTCAATTTTTTTTCGGTGCCATTGTATCTTTGAATGGTAACTAAATGAATGGTTGTAAGTGGGTGATTAGCAGTTAGTAGAACTATAAACAATTAGGCACCCACTAAACTTACATATTTCTCAACTAAAAGAAATCCTAATGTGTTTTTTTTCCCCCTTAAAGAGAAAATGAAAAAAGTGTAGTTAACACCAATAGGCTAATTTTCCTGACGGGTGATATGTGGCCTGATAGTACTACTGCTCTACCCAATTCATTTTTTAAAGAACAGTTGTGAATTGTGAGCCTCTTCTGGAATGATATTAGTAGGCAGCTGGTGGGTTGCATTTAAGTCAGGTTGGACACAAGTGATCTTTCAAAATTCTCCAACCAAATTTGAGTGGGTGATTTCTGTGAATATTTCCAAGGCAAGAAGAAACAGTATTTTCTGAACAACAGGCTGTTTAAGAGGTGACAGCAGCTTCACAATTGAAAAAGCCCAATAAAGGGAGGTTTTCCATGTTGTCTTCTTCCTTGTATTTAATTAAAGCTTAAAAGCTATAAACAACTGAAAAAATGGAATTTTCTAGGAATAAAAACCAGGACATTTATATATCTATTTTTGGCCATTTTATAAGCAAGCACAAAAATGCACCATCCATGAAAAATTCAGTGAAATTTTCTTCTCTGAATATTTTTCTAAAGTAAATTATCATTCATCAAAAATGAACGAGGAGTCCCGATAGGATAAAAAATGCAAGAGAATTTCTCTGCTGGCCTATATTTTAACTGTACAGTTGATTAGATAACTCTGATGCAGTGTAGTGCTGACAGGATGAAAATAGGAATCCCAAGAGGCCATGGGGAATTTAGTACTTAGGCCAGAAACGGTTGCCAACTGGTTCAAGTTTTAATTGTCTTCTCACATCTTGTTGTGGGTCACTTGGTGTTGTGTTGCAATCAGTTTTGTGCCTGACGCTCTTCCACAGAGTTTGTTTTGCACTCAGAAAAATTATTCCTTCTTTTTCTAATGCAAATTTTAGCCATTCTCTGTACTAGCCACCAGTAGTCATTCAACTTCAGGCAGACCAGATATGCTAACCCTATTCCTCCTCCTATGCTTATTACTCATATATATTTTAAGTAAGAGAAAAATGTTGAAACAGATTAGAGTTTTGGGCAGGGGCACATTTTGAAATTTGAGAGATGGTTTATTGGGTACACTCATCAAATACCTGATACGGAGGATTTTCCTATTCCTAGTGAGACTGCCATTAACTGTTATAAAATACCCATTTATTGAAGACTAACTAACATTTAGGATGCTCTGTTGCAACTTTTGTGGGGTTAACAGATAGTGTTGTAAATCGAGTGCCAGAGACAGGGGTATTTTTCCAATATGCTAGCTTCATCATTATTAATATTTAGTAAAATAATATTTTAAAACATCAGGTAGAACAGAATCTCATGCACCCCAAGGGTACAGTTGGCACCAGGGGTGGGTTCCACTTACCTTCCCTACCGGTTCGCATCGTGACGGAAGTGCGCGTTTTGCACGCGCGCACTCACTTTGCTCGCGTGCGTGCCTACATCACGTTGGGGGAATGCCCGAAGCCTCTACGCATGCACAGAAGCCTCTGCGCATGCACTGAAGGTTCTTTGCCAGCCGTGGCGACCAGAGAACCAGTTCGAGGGCGTGGACAGTCGGCCATCGCTGCTGGTTCGGCGAGCGGGTGCAAATTTCCGCCACCGGTACGGGAGAACCGGTCCGAACCGGCAGCAACCCACCATTGGTTGGCATCCACTCATAGGGCAGGTAAAGACATTCTCAGTGTGTCCTGTTACATACTCACAATGTCTTAAAGAGACCAATGAAATATCCAATGCAACCTACCTTATGATGTCTGCAAGTCCTGAAGGCATTTATAAATTGGTTGGTAAAGTAGCAAAATAAGAAGAATACTCTTATTTGCAATGGTACAGTGTATTCTGCCATTTCATTCTCTTATACCAGTGGTTCTCAACCTTCCTAATGTCGCGACCCCCGCCCCACCGCTGTGACCCCCTCCCCGTCCCCTCCCCGCGCGCGATGAGGTGACAAAGGGGGCGTGGCGGGCTAACACGTGCTTAGGCGACCCCTGTGAAAGGGTCGTTCGATCCCCAAAGGGGTCGCGACCCACAGGTTGAGAACCGCTGTCTTATACTCTTGTGTGTAGAAAACAAATATTGAGCTATAGTGACCAAAGTCCTCAAAAATGAAATTCTGCAACAATTTAGCTTGTTAATATTTAAATTAATGTGGGATACTCAGCACCTCCTTTAGTTATACAACTCTTTCCCCTTGAGGCTCCTTCAGACACATTGTCTCTTGCCCATCTGCTGTCTTTCTACATAGACTTCCAAATTGCTTTCCTACTCCACTTCTTTTTTAATGGTTTCATTTTTCATTTCTCTCCCTTCCTAAAATTAGTGTTTTCTAGCTCATTGTTTGTTTTGTTCTGCTTACATGAACCCTTGGGATATGTGCTCTTAGATCCTCAGCCTTCTGATTATCTCTTTTTGAACCTGGTGATGACCCATCCTTTCATGTGGGAAGGACTGGGGACATAGATGAGAGAATGGCAGCAGCTATAGCCACTTTCAGGTATTCACACTATTCATCCAGTGCCAGAAAAGACTGACAGATGGTATATCAATATCATCAGCGGTGGGTTGCTCCCGGTTCGGCCCGGTTCTTAGAGCTGGTAGCGGCAGCGGGAGGCTCCGCCCACCCACCCGGGATGCTTCTGCACGTGAACCAGTAGTAAAGGTTCTACTGAATATCATCCATTAAGCTATCATCTCTTATACATAGTGAAGTCATTATTAATGTGCTGCATGTGTGTGTCTTCTCTATTCCTCCTTTATTAGTAAAGAAAAAGATGACATCTTCCTATTCTTCTCCAGCACCAGTAGAATAATAATTCCCCGTGTTCTCCGGCTGCATGTAAATGGTCTCTTCCTTTCTAAAAGTCTTATCAATTCCCTCACAAGGTCCAGAACAGCTTCTTATAAACTGATGCCCTTAGCTGTATTTAGCTAACTCAATAATTCCCCGGCTAACATAGCAGCAAATTAGCAATAGCAATAGCAATAGCATTAGACTTATATACCGCTTCATAGTGCTTTACAGCCCTCTCTAAGCGGTTTACAGAGTCAGCATATTGCCCCCAACAATCTGGGTCCTCATTTTACCCACCTCAGAAGGATGGAAGGCTGAGTCAACCTTGAGCTGGTGAGATTTGAACCGCCGAATTGCAGCTAGCAGTCAGCTGAAGTAGCCTGTAGTGCTGCACTCTAACCACTGCGCCACCTTGGCTCTAATTGAGGAAGGATGATTCAGAGTTTCTCAGATGTTGATGTTTTCTGGGTTCTGTTTTGTTTTTATTTTTGTAATGTGTTATCTTTGCCATGTAGCCCTGCTGAGGCTTCTGACAATGTGAGTCTTAACTTAACTATTGCAATGCACACTACATGGGGCTGCACTTGAAAAGCATCTGGAAGCTCCAGTTGGTGCAAAATGCAGTAGCCCGTATGGTTTTGTGCAGACCTCGGTGTGCACATGTGTCACCTCTCCTGCAGGAGCTGCATTGGTTGCCAATTTGCTTCTGGGTGCAATTCAAGGTGCTGGTTGTCATCTTTAAAGCCCTTCATGGCTTGGGACCAGGTTATTTGAGGAACCATCTCTTGCCAGTCACTTCCACCTAGCCCATTAGAGCAGGGAGGCAAGGAATGTTGCATGTCCTGTACCATAAGGAGATACATCTGGCGGGACCAGCGGTGAGTTGCTCCCGGTTCGGCCTGGTTCGGTGAACCGGTAGCGGTGGCGGCAGTGGGAGGCTCCGCCCACCCGCCCGGGACGCTTCTGCGCATGCGCAGAAGCGGCGCGCGTGGGCGAACCGGTAGCAACAGGATTTAGAACCCACTACTGGGCGGGACCCAGAAGAAAGGCCTTCTCCATAGTGGCTCCCTCCCTCTGAAACATCATCCTTCTGGAAATTAGACTGGACCCCACTCTGACACCCTTTCGGAAGACCCTGAAGACGTGATTCTGCCAGTGGGTCTGGGGATCCCAGAGCAGGATGGAGCCCATTAAATGGGTGGTATGAGTGTGTGTTGTTGCCAAGGGGGGGTGGTGGTTATTATTTTTATTTTGTATTATTTTTATTTCTTTTATATTGTGTTTTATTTCCTGTAAGCCAACTTGAGTCACCATGAGCGAGTAGGCAGCAATATAAATTTTATTTTATTTTAAATTGTGACTTTCCAGATGTTGTCTGGGCACAGTTCCCATTATCCCTAGCCATTAAACGTATCCCCTGCTCCTGATAAAGTGTATGATGTTGGAGTGTTGCCAGAATTCAAGCATCTTCTTCCAGTGGAGCTTCAAGTTCCTGCTCACTTACCCTTAATTTAAATGCTGGCCCAGTCAAGCAGAAGCCACTCATGAATACATATTCTATCCAGAGTTCTCTGAAGAACATTTAAAGGGCATTTTTATCCCTGGGAAATGTAGAAGTTTCAATAAACGTTCTATGAAATAATAACCTAGCCAGTGTGTAGAAAGCTACCAACAGGCAGGCATTAAGCAGCACTTGGTTTTGATTTATGGCAGTGTTTCTCAATCTCAGCAGCTTTAAATTGCGAGGACTTCAACTCCCAGGATTCCTCAGTCAGCATGCTGGCTGGGGAATTCTGGTAGGTTAAAATCCACATTTTAAAGATGCTGAGGTTGAGAAACACTGGTTTATATTGTTGCATGTTGACTTTCCACTTTACAAGAACCATTTTTGTAGGCAAGAGTAATGGGCCAGATTCTCTTGTTAACTTCAAAGCTATAGGTCCATCTAACTCTTTTGCCTCTGATTAGTAACTAAAGATCATAGCAATACTACTTAGTGTTTTAGGATGCCAACTGATGATCCTCAAGGGATTAGATCACATTGAAATCAGTGAGACATAGACACATTTAGATTTCTTGGAAAATGTTTGCTTCCTTCACTTGACATTTATTTATTTAT
>QLTV01004082.1:3540995-3574154 GCA_003457575.1 Thermophis baileyi | reverse complement strand
ATGTGAACACCGGGGTCTGCACAAAACCATGTGGGCCGTTGCATTTTGCACCAACTGGAGCTTACGGATGCTCTTCAAGGGCAGCCCCATGTAGAGCGCGTTGCAATAGTCAAGACGGGAAGTGACTAGGGCATGAGTGACTGTGAGTAGGCATTGTTGGTCCAGGAAAGGGCGTAACTGGCACACAACCCGCAGTTGCGCGAAGGCCCTCCTGGCCACGACTGCCACCTGCTCTTCGAGCAGGAGTCGTGAGACCAGGAGAACCCCCAGATTACGCACAGGGTCTGTTTGGGGTAGTGCCACCCCATCCAAGGCCAAAGATGGCAATTCTCCCTGAGCCAACGAACTCCAAACCCAGAGCCACTCGATCTTGCCAGGGTTTAGTTTCAACCCGTTGCTCCCCATCCAGCCCCTAACAGCCTCCAGGCACTGCAAGAGGGAGGACACGGCATCACTTAACTCACCATGGGCCGAGACATACAGCTTTTTTACTCTCCATATTTTTTTACTCTCTCTCTGTTCTGCTGAGTGACTTTATTATTTATCTCTTCCTACTGAGTTGGCATGTCAGGTATGCTAACCTCTGAGATATGGCCAGTGAACATAAACAATTTGGTTTACTGGGCCACAGATACCTGACTGATTCTTCTCTCTACTGCCACTCAGGGTCACAGCCTGCTGTGAATGTTTTCTTCCAAGCAAATGGCCATTATCCTGGTGGCCTTGTGGACCAAATGAATTATGTTTATACTAGCCTTCTCTCTAGCTTGGTAACCATTGATTTCACTCTCACCAGAGTTAGATTTAGACCTTGCCAGTGCTTCTGATAGTAACATTTCTGATCCCAGCTAATTGGTGTGGCAATCCTGAATGCTGATTCTAGCTTTCAGGGAAGAGCTGTATACAAATTAGTAAGATTTTTTGTTTTTAGAAAACCATGGAAATTGATTTTGTCTGCACCTCATACTTCAATTAGCTTTATTCTAGTTTACCTGGCATAGCTTTCCCAAAGCAATTATAATCGAACCTAGAATTTGATGAAGACATTGAATGATTCCCCTTAGAATTTTCTAGTCCTAAGAAAACTATAATATCCAGGATGACCTAGAAGGGTACAACAATGGTTGTTTTATATTTCATAGATTCATCTTTTATTTATTTTCATCAAGAGGAAAGCTGTAAAACATTTTCTTATGCAGGCAGACAACCATAGGTTAACAAACTCTAACCAAATCACTAGATTTGATGGATTTTTCTGGCAATACTAGCAAAAAAAATTACTTTCATCATTGCTTGCAAATAAAAGAGAAATAGTGAACATTTTTTCAGACTGCTTTCTGTGAAAGAACGTCTAGTAAGATGGAATGTGCTTGGGACATGCAGAGCCCCTGCTGTTGAGATGACAAATAGCTTACAATTATTCCATTTTTCAGAATTGCCAAGTCACTCCCACTTCTTGAGCTTCTCCCCATGTCAGTTTGACAGATATTTTGGGTCATATTTATCTGGGAATCCTGCTTCATTATCATTGAGATAATATTTTTTTTTCTAAGTCTGCGTAAAGCTCATGGGAAATGTGACTGTAATTTAAAAACAGCAACAAGCCATAATGCTTTTCGGTGGTTGTGTTATGTAACAGCTGTGACTTTCTTGTTGTTAGCTGCGAAAGAGCTTTATTTGCAAAACCTTTCAAATGCTGTGCTAGTTTGTAGTTTATATTTCCAGCTCTTAGGATTGGAAATAAGAATTAAAGAGCTGAGAGTAGCATTTGCTGAAGAAGGCACACACGCACTAAGATTCGCTAGGATTTGGGAAGCATATTGGGTGCTGTTCTATCTCCTGCAGTTATTCTTTTCTGAACGACATTGTTTTTTTGATGCAGTCAAGCTTTTTTCCTCTCCCACCTCAAGCTTTTAAGGTTTTTAGCCCATGTCATTCTGACCTCTTCACTGAGCATGGGAAATCCATCTTCAGTTGTACCAGGGATGTCGTGTTTAACTGGGCCATCTGGAAAGTTTACTTGGGAAATTGAGATGAATCATTTTAGCTGCTGGAGAATTCGTAACTGCAGTTTTGGGCAGCAGATATACAGAAGAGCTTCCTGGGACAGTGTGGCATTATTGTAAGTAGAGCAGAGAATTAGGGGTCAAAATGGATCTCAAAGCTCATGGAATGTAGTGATGTTTATTTTAAACCTTGTTAAATTATGTAGCAATTTTTTTTTACAAAGTTATATGAAAAGCGAAAGATGTGGAAGCTTTGTAAGACCAGCAAATCAGTGGTGAAATCCAATTTTTTTTACTTCCGGTTCTGAGGGCGTGGCTTGGTGGGCATGGTGTGGCTTGGTGGGCATGGCAGGGGAAGGATACTGCAAAATCCCCATTCCCATCCCACTCTGGGGCCAGCCAGAGGTGGTATTTGCCGGTTCTTGAACTACTCAAAATTTCCGCTACCGGTTCTCCGAACTACTCAAAATTTCAGCTACTGGTTCTCTGAACTACTCAAAATTTCCGCTACCCGTTCTCCGAACTACTCAAAATTTCCGCTACCAGTTCTCCAGAACCTGCTGGATTTCACCCCTGCAGCAAATTAAGAAACAGTCGATGATGGTTATTTCTCAATAAATGTTTGCAACTTGATACAGCCAAATGTATATTCGGCTCCTAATTGGAAAAAAAAGAAGGGGAAAAAAAGGCGGGGGGGGGGGGAAGAGGAGAATATGAGACTTTGTTCAACTGTTGTTGACAGGGCAGAAACAGGTAGGCAGAAAGTGTCTGAAAATTAACTGAGACACTCCCTTGCCTCTTGATTTACCTCTCTGTCTGGTTTTGTTTCTCCATGTCTTGTTCTTTCCCTTCTCATGTGGATAATTCTCTCCTGCTCTCCTGTCTTCTTCCTTGCTGTTGCTGCTGGAAGGTTGAAGAGAAAAGTATTTGCTTTGGCAGGGGTGGGTTCTACTTACCTTCCCTACCGGTTCGCATCGCCATGGAAGTGCGCGTTTTGCATGTCACGTCGGGGAAATGACCGCATGCGCATGCGCAGAAGCCTTTGCGCATGCACAGAGGGTTCTTTGCAAGCCATTTTCCAGAAACGGCGACCAGAGAACCGGTTCAGGGGCTTGGACAGCCGGCCATTGCTGCTGGTTCGGCGAGCGGGGGCAAATTTCCGCCACCGGTACAGGCAAACCGGTCCGAACCAGCAGCAACCCACCACTGGCTTTTGGGTGTTCCTGTGTGTAAGAATGGTTTTTACATATGAGGCTAATTTTGTAAATAGGCCTTATTCGATAGGAAATTTAAACAATAGTTACTAATCAGCTTTTTTTCGTCCTACTCTATTTTTAGAACATGGATTCCAAATAGTATAATATAATGGTGTACAAATGGTACAATTGCATACATGGAGATACCAGCACATATGGACTGTTTGATCCACACAAACTCATACATACATGCATATACCTATATACATATATGCTCATGGAAAATATATATATTGAAAGAAGGAATTGGTTTCAGCTGGTATAGGCAATCTGTTGATATGTGGGGAAGTTGGTCATTGTACAGGAGGGTTGTATAGATTAAGTAGCATCAAATCAGTGTCAACTCTTAGTAACCATAAGATAGATTTTCTCCATGGTGATCTATCCCTAACCTGGTCTATCCATGTTTTCTAAAGGTGCACCCATGGCTACTATAATTGAATCAATCTACCTTGTTGATGGTCATCTTTTTCTTCTCTTTCCTTCCAACCTCCCCAGCATCAGAGCTTCTGCGGAGAACTAACTCTTCACATAATGTGTGCAAAATAGGATAATTTTCATTTTTAATATAGTTTATATTTTTATAATTATTGTTTTTATATTATTGTTTTATTTGGCTTTTGTATGCCTCCCACAATCACTTTTTGTGAGATGGGAAGCCATTAATTTGATAAATAAATAAAATAATTTGTCCCTGGTCAGTTGTGCCTCAAGTCTGGGTTGATTCGGCAGGACTAAAAGTGCTTGAGTGCTTCTTTCTTTAACTTCGGTTTGCATTTGATTTTACTACTACCAATATAATCAAAGTTATTTCATATAGACTCCCAGCAAATCTTTACCTTCTCAGGGCCAAGGAACTGTCATGTTAAAATGTATTATTTTGCTTCTGAGTGGCAGCATTGGCTTTGTTAAACAGCCTCTGGCTAAAAACTAGGCTAGCTCCTACTTCAGGTGCCTTCTGGAAATAGCTGAAAAAGAAGCTTTCCTGGAGGACATCTGGGACCTGATGATCGTGGTTTCTTTTATATGTTTTTAAGAGTATTATCACTTTAAGTCTCATATATGACCTTGACCAGTAATCTAGAATTATTTGTAGATTTTTATTCTGGATGGGGGTAGCTCCCCACATAAAAGGAGGCATGCTGTCAAAGCTTCCTTCACTTTCGATTACAATTGTGGCATTTGCTGACTAGAATCTATTTGGCATCTTGGTCCATAAAGGGGGATTATGAGGATTCTAGGATATGAAAAATGAAAATCAAGAATGGGCAATGTTTTTGCAGCCAGAAGCTGCATTTTTAGTTGTTGTTTTTTCCCCCAGGCTCCAACTTGTGGGCAGTACACTAATGAAACACTAACATCACCCTGAGAGCCGGGTGGATTTTTTTGCCTTCTGTTTGCATTTTGGAGACCTGTGGGATTTCCTCATCAATAAAGTAGATGTCTTATAATCATTACTGTCTCTTCTCCCAAGCTGCACTGAAGGCTGATAAGTACTAGAAAGAGGAGCTAAAAGCCCTGAACATGATATTTTTAGCAGCAGACAGATAAAATATGCAAATTTTAAAATTCTGTTTTATGCTGATGCATTTGTTGCTATGCCTCTTCAAGCTGTGTGGCTACTGTTTTATAGCTCTGAATATAGTGCCTTCGTTTTATTGTAAGCTGTTTTGAGACATTTTTCTCCATTGAAAACCAAAATGTTACCAACTGAGAATATGTAATATAAAATAAACGAAACTATCACTTCCCATAAGTGATTTGAAGACCAAGTTGGATGTTCTAATCCTCTGAGATTTCAGAACAGGAGGAATGGTTCATATGTATTTTTTCCTGCAGCACAAAGAGTTGCTCTGTGCAATTTTAGCTGTGAAAAAAGTTGTGGAGGAAAGTGATACTTTTCCATTTCCCCATTATCCCCTTTTTAGGGATGGGATGCTGAGAGTATCCTCCTGCTCAGTATATGAAGTGAAGAGGTCAAGGGAGTCCGTTTCTATGTTTTTGCAGCATCTTTTCTTCTGATAAGGAGGCACTTAAGACCATCCTGAGTTGTAGGGCATACAGTATGGGTGCTAATGGTGACAGGACTGCCTTAATATTGATTTTTAATTTGGGGTATTATTTGTATTTATACTTTATTCATGGAGATTTATGTATTATCTTTTGTAGTATTTCAGCCTGTTTTTAATTCTGTGGAATATCAGCAGATTCTTGATCTACCGATTCCCATATAAAATCTGATTGCACCCTAAATCACCATATGTTGCTTCAGCCATGAAAGCCAGTTGGGTGACTTTGGGCCTGTCACATTCTCTCAGCCCAACCGATTTCACGGGGATGTTGCTGTAGGAAAAATAGGAGGAGGAAGGTGAATTGGATATGTTCACTGCCTTGAGATTTTGTATAAATAATAAAGGCTGGATACAAATAAGTACAAAATAAAAATAAAATAAAAAATAAATCTTTGAAAATGGTCTGTAAGGGCAGCAATTTTTCGCCATTTATACCTCATGCGCTCCATTCTGTTCTTCAAAATCTTCAGTTCAGACCAAGGTCCAACTGTGATACCTATTCTATTTACATATTTTATTAGATAGTTAAAATGTCATTGTGGCTCCTTAATTGTAATTGGCTACAAGATTTCACTTAGCATTCAGTTAGGTGCAGAGAAAGTATGCATGATACTGCTTTTCCTTCAAGCCAAGAACCAATACTAAGAGCACCATCTAGTGGAATATAACAACAGGTAATCATTTCACATATTTTTTTCCCCTTTAACTTGGAAGTAGAGTGAAGTTATTTTAATTGCTCAAGCATTCTGAGATATGCTCTCATAGCAGCTGTAACTAGTAAGAATACTTTTGGTTATGAACTCTTGAGGATGGAATTAATTTTAGGTCATACTCAAAACAGACGAGGCACTAATAAAAGAGAATATATTAGTTCAGGGTTGAAATGTGGGGTCTTTGGTGCTCTCTCAGCTCGGTTGTTTTCTTGAAGATGTTTAATTACCCAAAATAAGGTAACATCATCAGTGCATAGGCACATAGCAGGATGAGGCACTCCTGCTGTGTCAGGATGCCATGTTGTTGCTGGTGCTGCTGCTATTACAGCTGATGGGGTATTTTTTTTTTGTACTAAAATGCTACTGACACTGAGTCATAAATGCACAGCACTTTACAGATTCATAAGGAGAGAGGGGAGAGATACCTGATTTCAGTTTTAAGAAGTTGAGAGATAACAGAAAAGGAATCGTAATAGCTTTGCTGGATCAGACTCAAAGCCTGTCTAGAACAGTTTCCAGATCACCCAAAATACAGTATAATATGTGCAAGTAGCGTGGAACTCTAGAGGGGGTATCAGGAAAGCTAAAGTTCAAAATAAGCAGTTGTTGGTGGAGGAATTTCAAAATGACTTCATTAGGTATGTTCAGAATGAGGGGAAAAGAAAGAATAAGAATACCAGCTGTTCAGTGAAGTTAGCAAAACAAACAGATAATAAAAGATAAATCTATTCAGCTTCCATTTTGGTTCGGTGTTGCTGGAGAAGGCTGTACATGTTCCATGTACTGTATGTGTTACAATAATTTAACTGTCAACATAGCATTTCACAAAATGCTTCATAACTGCCTTTCAAACTAGTTAAATGTGGACAAGAGCATGATAGTTAAGTTTATCCCTTTTCTAGATTGGCAGACCTTTCAGAAACTCATTCATGCCCAGTAGCCTCATGGCTTGACTACTGCAATGAATATGAGACTTGAAGACCACCTGGAAACTTCAACTGGTCCGAAGTGCAGCAACACAGGCAGTGAGGAGCATGCCTTGGTATGCCTATGAAGTACCTGTTTCATGAGCTACACTGGTTGCCAGTTTGCTTTTGGGTGAGATTCAAGGTGTTGGTGGTGACTTATAAACCCCTACATGATATATGGCCCAGTTACCTGAGGGACTGCCTTTCTCTTATGGTGTCAACCTGGCCATCGATCAGGATCTATCAGAAACATGTCTTCTCTGTTGAGGTCCTTGTCCTCTGAAATGAGGTTCCTCTTGAGATCCAAGTGGCTCCCATCCTGATGGTGATTCAGAGGGCCTTAAAAACCTAGTTCTTCTTCCAGGTTTTAGGGTACAATGATTGAATCCCCTTATAGGATGCATGCATATTGCTCTTGGATGGATTCACTATCTTATTCACTGTTTTTATTTCGATTGTATATTGTTTGTTTTTATTTGTTGAGCTGCTTAAAGTCAGTTGGAGTTGGGAGGTGTCCAAATCAAAATAACAACAATAACAATAACAAGAGTATATAGTTAGCTCAGAAATCTTATTTAGCTATATTACTATGTGAGATGGGCAGCTGTACAATGTGATAAGTAAATAAAATTTAAAGAGAGCTCATCAGTAATTTTTCATCAAATTGGAATGAGGTATCAGGTTGGTGATACAAAGTTTGATCCTATCCTATATTCTTTAATATTTTTATTAATAATTTTGATAAAGATGAGGATGAAGTACTTATCAGATTTTGTCATATTCTTTTCCTAGACAAAAAGAAATGAAATTCAGAGCAGTATGATCTTAAATCATATTTTTATTTGTTTGTTTGTTTGTTTGTTTATTTATTAGAATTTGTCAAACAAAAGTGAGAACAAGAATAAAAGAAAAAAATACAATGACAGGGACGATAGGCACGTTAGTGTACTTATGCACACCCCCTCTACTGACCACTTAAGTATGAAGTAAGGTCCACGGAAGTCAATTTGTGACTGAAACTCTGAAAATTTGTAGCTGAGACAACTGGATCAGGTGGAGCATTCCAGACTTTGACAACTCTATTACAGAAATTATATTTCTTACAGTCAAGTTTAAAACGATTTACATTGAGTTTAAAGCGGTTGTTCGCGCGTGTATTAGCAATAGCAATAGCACTTAGACTTATATACCGCTTTACAGTGCTTTACAGCCCTCTCTAAGCGGTTCAGAGAGTCAGCATATTGCCCCCAACAATCTGGGTCCTCATTTTACCCACCTCGGAAGGATGGAAGGCTGAGTCAACCTTGAGCCAGTGAGATTTGAACCGCCGAACTGCAGCTAGCAGTCAGCTGAAGTAGACTGCAGTACCGCACTCTAACCACTGTGCCACCTCGGCTATTATTGCGATTAAAACAGAAAAAGTCATTTACAGGTAAAGCATTACTATGTATAATTTTGTATGCAATACCTAAGTCTGACCACAAGCGACACAGTTCTAAGTTATCCAAACCGAGAATTTCGAGCCTAGTAGCATAGGGAATTCTATTGTGTACAGAAGAGTGCAAAACTTTTCTTGTGAAATACTTCTGAACCCGCTCGATTGTATTGATGTCAGATATATGGTGGGGATCTTTGCTGTGGCTTTCTGCTATTTCTTTCTTTTATTCCTGTCCTAACATTTATGCATGTAGTTATTGTGGAAGTACTAGAAAAGCACAAAAACAAATGAAAAAAAAATACGGGAGACAGGACAGAAACAGTAGGTGAAACAGAACAAACAGGAAGAGGAACTGAAGGATTGTGGATGTTTTGTCTTAAGCTGTCAAGGGGAAAGAAACCTAAATGAAAAATTAGGGCAGGAAATAAAGAATATTTGGGTCAATCAACAGGCCAAACATTTGGCCTAAAAAGTTAGCGGAAAATGAGGTTGGAATAAGGATGTGAGAAAATGGAAGGCAGATTGGCAGACTGGCAGAAGCTGCAAAGGAAGACCAACTGGACAGAGAGTCAACAGGAAGAGGACTAAGACATTATAGTTTGGGTATTGTCAGTGAAAGCCTGACTTGGAACAGTTATACCTATGCCAATGCATTTTAGTGATTAAAGAGAATAAGATATAAAACTACCAAAGAGACTAATGTTCAAGTATCTTCAGCCATGGAATTTCACTGAGTGATTTTAGGCTGATCAGACTAAGTAACGTCGTGGGAATAATACTAGAGAAGAAAATGCTTTGTACAACTGATTGACTGATTGATTACTATCAAGTTAAGGTTGATTGTTAATGACCACATAGATTTTCTTTAGGAGGATCTGTCTTTAACCTGGTTTTTCAGGTCTTCCGTTAGGAAGGTACCCATTGCTATTGTAATTGAATCCATTTACCTTTCTGTTGGTCATCCTCTACATCTCTTTCCTTCCACCTTTCCCAGCACTATAAACATCTCCAGAGAGCTGAGTCTTAACGCATAATGTGTTCAAAGTCTAATAATTTGAGCCTGTTCCTTTGTGCCTTTGATTGAGATCTCTGGGTTGATTTGTTTGATTATATACTTGTTTGCGGATGTTTTGGCATTTCATTGTATTCTCAAAAGATTTCTCTCTTTTTTTTAATATGATTTTTATTCAGACTTTTAAAAAAGATTAAAAACTAATCCAAACGAATCCAAAGTAAGGAGGGGAAAAAAAAAAGAGAAGACCAAAAGTGGAAGAAAAGAAAAAAGTTTTAAGAAAACAGAAAAGAAAAAAAATACAAAAAAGGGGCTTCTAATATTCTTCACAAAAGTTATAAATATAATTATATTTTAATCTCTCTCTCTCTAACAGTATTCTCAGGAGCCTTCTACAACATCAAAATTCAGAAGTGTCAGTACTCTTTCTAGTCTGCTTCCTCAAATTCCAGTTTTTTGTGTCACAGGAAAAAAACATTGCCTGCACAATTCTGATCTTTGTAGATATAGTCACATCTCTCTATCTAAATATCTTTTCCAAGACCTTCATTGCTTCTCTACTGAGTTCTTGTCTGTGTCATATTTTAAGACTCCTGCTTCTTTTGTACTTTTGATAGTTGTCAGAAAAAAGGCGGAAGCTATCCACCTCTTCAACACCTTCAATTGTCAGTTCTAAAGCTAGTTACTATACCTGTTATTATTTTAGCAATCTTTATTTTTAATCTTAGTCCCATTTTTTCACTAGGCTCCTTGATTTGAGAGCCAGTGTGGTCTAGTGGTTAAGGCAGCAGGCTGGAAAGTGGGAGATTGTGAGTCCTGTCTTAACCATGAAAGCTTGCTGGTTGACCTTGGGCCAGTCATTCTTTCTCAGCCCAACTCACCTCACACAATGGTTGTTGTGAGGAAAATAGGAGGAGGAAGATGGGTTGGATATGTTTGCCATCTTGAGTTATTTGTAAAAATAATAAAGGCAAGATACAAATAAATAAAAATAAAATAAAATAATAATTACTAGAGCTTGCATATCGTTTGCCTTTTCAGCTATTTTTGTTGTGTCATCAGCATAGCATAAGTTGTTGATGCTTCCTTCTCCAGTTTTGAAACCATGCTCATCTTCTTCCAATCCAATAAGGGGACAGTCTACAGTCTTGTTTCACTCTTTTTCCATCAGATCATGGCTTTCTGACCCATGTATAGGCTTTGTATGAGAACAAGGAGATGCACTAATGAGGATTCCCCTTTTTCTAAGCACATACCACAACTTGACATGATCAACACACGTTAGCCAAAGACTTTTCTATTAACAGAGAAGCACATAGTGAGTTCTTTTTTTATATTCTTTGGCTTTCTCAATTATCTCAATAATGTCTCTTATTCCTTGGCCTCTTCTAAAGCCATCTTAAACATGTGGCATCTCCCTTTCTATGTAGGTCTCTAATCTGCATTGGATGATCCTTTTGGCTAACATGTGAAATTAAGGATACTGTATAATGATTTGCTTACACTTATAAATAATATAAATCTAATAAATAGATAAATGATAGAGGTCATGGGGAAGCAACATACTTCCTTGAACAGGTATGAATAGTGATGGAACCATACTTTGTTAGATAATATTGACAGATAATATTGTCCTCATCTTTCACCAGTGAGCAGCTTCAAATGATTCTTCAGAAGAACCATTTCACAGAATAAAATCCTCTAGGACAGTGATGGTGAACCTATGGCACGTGGAGCCATATCTGAGGGGACGCGAGGCGTTGCCCTATGTCAGCTCCAGCACTGGCCAGCTGATTTTCGGCCTTCTTTTCGGCCTTTTTCATTCTCCCCAGGTTTCAGGAAAGCCTCCTGAAGCCTGGGGATGGCGAAAACAGCCCAACGGGCCAACCGGAAGTTCACTTGTGTGCTCACCCCCAGCCTCCTTTTTGCTGCCAGAGGTCTTCAGGAACTTCTTCGGCTTTGGACAGTTGCAGCCAGGCCTCGCACACCTCGGCCCGTTTCTTCTGCAGCTGGCACGGCTTTCCTGCAGGCCTCTGTAGCCGACAACAGAGCTCCGGATCGATCCGGAGCCCTGTTATCGGCTGCAGAGGCCTTCAGGAAAGCTTTGCCGACTGCAGAAGAAATGGGGCGAGGTGTGCGAAGCCTGGTTGCAACTATCTGAAGGTAAGTAGTAGGGCAGCTCCACTTCCGTTTCGTTTCCGAACTTCCGATTGGCCCGTTGGGCCATTTTTCGCCGTCCCCAGGCTTGCTTCAGTGAGGCCGGGGTGCATGCGGGGGGGGGGGGCACAGGGGGTTGTGCACGCATGCATGGGGGGGCATTGCATTATGGGTGTGGGCACACGCACGCACGCTATCGTGCGCGTGCGCACTCTTTTGGCACCCGAGCCAAAAAAGGTTCGTCATCACTGCTCTAGGATGATTGGTGACATTTCTTGTTTAATTGTCTTGGAATAGGTTCATGAATTTCATTCACAGAGCAAAGGCACCATTTTTGAATTTTCTCTCAGATCTGTATGAAGTTTATTGCAGGGAATTACAGACTCCTGCTGATTCAAGATAGCATAAAGTACCAATCTTACTACTGTACTGTTATTTCACCAAAGGGATGCAGAACGTTTTGCAGCCTTGAAGCGTTAAATATTTGCATTCTTGTTGAAATAGGCTAGTGTGTTCCCCTCTCTCACCCAGCACTCTTTTTCTAAATAGTCAAAAGTCTCTTGGGAAGATTATGTCTTGCTGTTTGTTTCCAACTTCAAATAATCAGAACTTTGTTACTATGGGCCATGCTTTGCATACAGTAATCATTCTTTCTGTTATATTTTTATCTTCAACCCATCACTGTATTGAACTAGTTACCAAATGTTTTGCAAAGCTTTGTCTCATGCAAGTGATGCTGCATCCAGGAGGGAATCCATATTTTGTTAAACACTATCTGCAATAATTAAAATTCTATGGAATATAGGAGGAAAGAGAGTTACTCATATAAACTACCATGTTGCAATGAATGAAGATTTCACCTTTAGCTTTATGAGAGTTACTGGGATAACGTCTTGCAAACATTACTCTCAATGTAATGCATTCAATCTGTTGTGTTTTAGGGATTGGTTATTGTAATTATTAGTAGCTGATTAGTATTAGTGCTCTTTTTTATTCCCTTTCTCCCATGATTTGCGTGCAACACCCATGGAAACCCAAACAAGCAAGCAAAGATTATACTGATTAGGGACTGGAAGTTTCCATCAGTTCCAAAGAAGTTTCAAAAGTGGGTGAAGAAGTAGATGGTAGGGTTAGGGGTTAGGGTTAGAGTGCAACAAGTCCAGTTAAGTAACTTCTTCAAAAAGGTGTTCCACTCTGAAGGAAAATTGAATCTCTCCTGCTATGGGAATAAGATGAGCCCCTTAGTGATCAAATAATATAATGACTGTTGCAAATATTTTATATTTATTCTTATCCCTTATTTTTCTCTGGGCAATGATTTTCTGTTCTGAAAGAGACATTGCCCCCTGGAATCTTGCTATAGCAGCAGGCTTGAAAGTTTGAATAAATGAGTCAAAATAAATGCTAGAAATTTATTTTATTTTCTTCTTTTCTTTTCTTTCTCCCTATGATACTTAGGCAAAGTTCTGAGCAGGCAGATGTTACTGATCTGATTGCAAAGTTCTGATTGGCTGATAATTACTTTCAGGCATCAATGTTCCTTCTGACATTGAAAATCGCTGCGTGGTAGTTGGAAACTGCCGCGCGGCAATTTCCTGTCAGGTGTGCGGCTGCGCGCAATGTTCCCTCTGACATTGAAAATCGCTGTGTGGCAGTTGGAAACTGCCGTGCGGCGATTCCCTGTCACATGTGCGGCCGCGCAGCCGCGTAGCTTAGAGGGAACATTGTCAGGCATTAGATTTGCAAACTTGCCCATGAACCTATGATCCTTGCATCCTGATGATCAAAATGGTCAGAATACCCTGGATCAGTTTCAAATGTGTTTTAAAATAGAATTAGAGATGTTGAAAAGCAGAAAAGCTGTTTGTCTGGAAGTGCCTTAGATAAACTGGCTGAAGATTGTATGTGTGTACATTCACACTCATTCACTAATATAGCTTTGTAACTACACCAAATTCTCAAACAAAATGCCTGTAGACAAAGTGTTTCTCCCACCTACCGCCATGTGTGATGATATGGAATTTTTTCATATAATAGAATTTCCCTTTGGATTAAATTTTATTTCTTTATCTTTTTTTTAGGAGGAATGACTTCCTCTCACTTCTATGATTATGGTAGTTCCAAGACATCAGACAGAAGCAATGGCTCCCTTTACACCTCTCTATTTTCTGATGAACTCTATACAGCACCTCAAGATTCCTCTTATTTCACCGGAAATCTTTCCAGGGAGGAAAGTCATGTTACCCCTTCAGAGAGCACTGAGGGAATTCATGCCCAAGGTGGGCTGTTTAGCTCTGATTCAGGAATAGAGATGACCCCAGCAGAATCCACTGATGTCAACAAGATTTTAGCTGATCCAGCGGAACAGATGAAATCAGAATCCTACAAGTACATGGACATCAGTAGATCAGAAGAGATTAAATACCAAGAGAGCTGTGATACAGTCAAGGAAGACGTGAGTCCTCTCAGCTTGATTAATAAAGGAGTGGAGGACAAGATTGGAGCAAAAGTGATATCATTTGATGAAAAACATGAGTCTAAAGGGGGCTCATCTTTTCTACTGGACCACCAGTATAGCCCTTCAGAAACATCACAAGTCAAGATTACACTGACGGAAATAGAAACTATGGAGGTGCCTGTATCAAAGGAGAAAACTCCTGAAAAACAAGAAGCTGGTCTCAAACCAAGTCATGAAATAGTTCCTACAGTGACAGTATCTGAGCCAGAAGATGACAGCCCAGGCTCAATTACGCCACCTTCTTCAGGAACAGGTAAAAAATGATTACATACCAGAGTACAATAAAAAATAATTTCGGGGATGAGGAAGATTTGCAGATAACAAAAACCCCTCCCTTTTTACAACCCTTAATTAGGGATAGAGTCAGGGTGACTGGATGGAACTGAGCATTTACTGGCCGGATGCCCTTCCTGATGCCACGTGGAATTCTTAGCAGATAGCATACACTAATATCTGCAATTAACTTTTCTAATAAGAGTACTTTACAGGTGGATGGAATTGGAACTCCTAAATTCTTAGTGATGGCCATGATGGTTGGAGAATTCTGGGTATTGAAGACATACATCTGGGGATTACCCAAATAATTCATAAATTATACATTGCACCCTATGATATAGAGAAACCTCAATCCACAGCAACACTCAACATTTTGTTCCTCCTGCAGATGCCCTGAGCGTGTAGGGCAGCGGTTCTCAACCTGTGGGTCGCGACCCCTTTGGGGGTCGAACGACCATTTCACAGGGGTCGCCGCACACGTTAGCCCGCCATTTTGGTGCCACCGTCACTGCAGGAGTGAAAAGGTCCCGGTTCGGCCGTGCCTGCGGGTCGCCGGACAGCTGGTAGCCCGGACGCCGCCATTTGGGTTCTTCTACCCTCTGTGCATGCGCAGAATGCTTTGCGCATGCGCAGAGGGTAGAAGAACCCAAATGGCGGCGTCCGGGCGAAGTCTCCCACTTCCTGGTCACCTCATCCCGTGGGGGGGGGGGGTGGGGGTTGCGGGGGCAGGGGGAGGTCGCGGCGGCGGGGGGGGTCACGGGGGGGTCGCGGCATTAGAAAGGTTGAGAACCACTGGTGTAGGGGAAAGGATGGCTGGAAACTCACAACTATTTCCTTCCATTAAAGTACCCAATATTATGTTCTATGAGGGCCACTACAATGGGTAGTTTTATTGCCATGGTACAATAAAGATAAGTGGTACTGGCAGTCAGGGGTGGGTTCCACTTACTTTCCCTACCGGTTCGCATCGCGACGGAAGTGCATGTTTTGCGCGCGCGCAAGTGAAGCAAGCACATGCGCCTACATCACTTCACAGAAATGACCCTCTGTGCATGCGCAGAAGCCTTTGCGCATACGCAGAGGGGTTTTTTTTGCAAGCCGCGGCGACTGGAGGACCGGTTCGGGAGCGTGGACCGCTGGACATTGCTGCCGGTTTGGTGAGCGGCGGCAAATTTCCGCTACCGGTTCTATAGAACCGGTCCGAACTGGCAGCAACTCACCATTGCTGGCAGTGCTTTTAGTATCTAAATCCTTTCCTTTGAATTTAAGGACATTATGATGTAGAAAAGCTCTATGCCAGGGTATTCAACCTTGGCAACTTTAAGACTTGTGGACTTTAATTCCCAAAATTCCCCAGCCGGCCATCTTTAACTCTGGCTTATTAAACAGCAGTGGAGATCTTTTTCTCCACTGGTTTGAAAAGATGCTGCAGCTCCAGAAATCATTAAAAGGGGAAGTGAAATTAAAACCAAAATCTGTCTCAAGGGAAGATCCCAAGCACATCTAATAATAGGTTGTGGAATTGTTTTGTCTCCATTTAGATCCATGGACAATTTTTTCCTGCAAAAGTTAGCCATTCTCATTTAGCAAGCAAGAGAGGGGAAGTAATTGGCAACTGCCCACAAAGTTGACGCATTTATTTTATGGAATATAAAATATTAACTTATATGGAATATGACACTAAGCAGCAAAGCCTATACTAAAAAAAGAGAGATGTCTTATGCTTTGTTATGTGTCACATATACAAATTACAGTCCCATTTTATACTAGCTTTCCCCATCTTAAAAGCTTTTATGAGTCATGCCACCTGTACTCTGTTTTCAGCAATATGTTTTCACACATTAAAACACCCACTTTTATATTTTGTACAAACCATGTATTTTTTGAAACTTGCTTATTATTTGCAAATTGTTAGGAGTGAAGTCATGCCTCCTTATGAGGGAGAAACATCAGCACTAGACATGAAAAAACAATCCAATCTAGAAATAATACAGAAAGCCCATTGTGTTTGCTCTAGAGCTTGTGGGTTGGAAGGTACTGTACATGAATAAGTACATTATATGATTGCTTCCTGAAGAGATAAAATTGGATTTTTGCTAACCAGAATTTTTATCCTTCTCTTTCCCTCATGTTTATGTTTCTCTTTTATTGCATTCCTTCTTCTTTCCTAACTTGGAACAATTTCCTTGAAATTCCAGAACCATCTGGTTCTGAGTCTCAAGGTAAGGGCAGCCTTTCTGAAGATGAACTTATTAATGCCATTAAAGAAGCAAAGGGCTTCCCATTTAAGCATCCTGAAGGCCAAGGACCACAAACTGTTGTACCAGAAAAACAAGATAAGAAAAACAAGTTGACAGAATTTCCAGCAGGAAGTGCTCCCTTGGATAATGAAGCAAGCAGTGCTGAATCTGGTGATTCTGAAATAGAATTGGTATCAGAAGACCCCCTAGCTGCTGAAGAGGTTCTCCATTCCAACTACATGACCTTCAGTCATGCTGGAGGCCCTCCACCTTCCCCAGCCTCTCCTTCAATACAGTATAGCATCCTGAGGGAAGAACGTGAAGCTGAACTGGACAGTGAGCTCATAATTGAATCATGTGATGCTTCATCAGCCTCTGAGGAGAGCCCTAAACGGGAGCATGACTCTCCCTTAATGAAGCCAATTATTATGGACATTATCGAAGAAGAAAATCACACTAGGAATGAAGGCACCAGGGCTTCGGATTACAATTTAAGTGGCTCCAAGGAAAGCAGAATGAATAGGGAAAATCTAGCAGACTCAGCCTCCTACTTGAAGTGTTCCTTCGCCGCATCTAAAGTCCATGCTGATACCGTGTCTTCGTCTACCATCAGTAGTGAAGAAATAAAGGACAAAGTAGCTCAGAAGAAATCAGTTGAAGTGGCAACGACTGCTACTGGAAAGAAATCACCATCCAAGGATTCATTGACAGGAAGTCCCTGGTCTTCACCACCACTGCCATTTTTAAATAAGCAAAAAGGTAATGCTGTCCATTTTTATTGCCAAAAATATGGGGACTTTGGCTATCTATGAGAATAGATGATGAAAACACTGCTGATCTGGAAGAATCAGGAACAGCAAGGGTCTGCCTCCTTATAGATAGGATTTCAAAACAAACCATTTAACTGGGGGCCAGGAATATTGTTAAGAGTTGATTAAGACATGGGGTGAATATTGGAAATGGCTATTTGTGATGCAGTTATTGCAGAAGTTCAGTTTATTGTGGCTTTGGTAGCATGAAACATCACAATAACAGTTTGGTTTTATGCAAGTGAAAATACCTTCAGTCACCACATTTGCAAGAAACTCACTTTCAGAAAATTAATGTTATTGGGGAACTTAATATGCAACAGACTGATTATCTCCACTAATTAAAAATTCAATTTACATCTTATTTTGCCCCCTCTCCCCATTAGTTAGTTCAAAGAGACTTACTACTGTATTTGTTTAAAAGTTAGGTATTTAAAGAAGTCTAATAATTATTTTAAAATATATTGGGTAGAATTAAAAAAAATACAATGTAGAGAAGTGATACCGTAGAAGAATGAACAACTTTATTACAGAGAAAAAATGATTATCTTTAATCAGCATCCCTAATGGGCCACTAAAAATAATCTTTAAGCATGCAAGTGTTTGTATAAAAGGAGTAGCTTGAAATATCTCATTTAGATCTGGGCCATAGAACAGACCCATATAAGAATACAACAATGAAATATAGGTAACATACATAAATGATGTAGACAAGGGGTCCCCAATCACCAGGCTGTGGCCCAATACCTAGCCGCAGCCTGTTTGGAAATGGACCACATAAGTGGCGGCTGAGCACGTGAAGGTCCTCTTGCGTGAGCAGTGGTTGCTAGCACTTGCACACAAAACTCGACTCACATGAGTGGTGGGTGCTTGGGCTAGCGCATGAAGCTCCATTTGCATAAGTAGTGGGGGCGTGCGCCTGGAGCTTACACAGAACCATCCCCTCTCCCCCCCACCCCAATGCCAGGCCACCAAGCCAGAATGGTTGGGGAATGCTGATGTAGATCCTTATATCAATTACTGGATTTTACTTGGGAAGTACATATTCAATCTGCATAATTCAAATGTTTCATGCATTATGGGAGACTTCAAACAAGCCAGAGCACAAAATGATTTATAAAGCACAGAATGGGGGGAAACAAGATTGTGGTACACCCTAATACCTCTCTCAATGGAGAAGAAGGCAAAAAGAATTTTTTTCCCACCAATTGCCCATGAACTCTTATTTGCTAAATCCAAGACGAGGCTACCTTTTTTTAAAATTTCTTTTTGTTCCTGTACTCACACAAAAGGAGTGTGAGGGGAGATTGAATGTTAATGGGTGCAGGCACAATGAACAGCTGAGTTTTTAGATTTTTTTTTTGATGAGAAAGAGCATCAGAGGCAGATAATTTGAGAAAAATCTCTACAGGTGATTATGTTAAATTTCATTATTGCTTCATCTTCATTTTCTCCTCCTCCTCCTCCTCCTCCTCCTCCTCAGTACAATCTATATCCATCACATACAATTTACATCCATGAGCACCTACTTACCAGTGGTGAAATCCAAATTTTTTTACTACCGGTTCTGGGGACGTGGCTTGGTGGGCGTGGTGTGGCTTGGTGGGCGTGGCAGGGGAAGGATACTGCAAAATCTCCATTCCCACCCCACTCCAGGGGAAGGATACTGCAAAATCTCCATTTCCACCCCACTCCAAGGGAAGGATTCTGCAAAATCCCCATTCCCTCCCCACTCCTGGGGGAAGGATATTGCAAAATCTCCATTCCCACCCCACTCTGGGGCCAGCCAGAGGTCGTATTTGCCGGTTCTCCAAACTATTCAAAATTTCCACTACTGGTTCTCCAGAACATGTCAGAACCTGCTGGATTTCACCCCTGCTACTTACACTTCTCAGGTTCCTTAGTGGCAGTGTGATATATGTGCTTAAATTATTTGTAAATCAAGTGTACACAGTAAGTGAAAAATTACAGAGATGACTTCTGAAAAGATCCCAAATGATCAGATTTGTGGAGACTGACATAAAATGCTATGAGACCCAGTTTGGTGTAGTGGTTAAGGCATTAGGCTCCAAATCAGGAGATTGTGAGTTCTAGTTCTACCTTAATTATGAAGCCAGCTGGGTGACCTTGGACCAGTCACTCTCTCTCAGCCCTAGGAAGAAGGAGACAATGGCAAACTACTTCTGAGCATTTTGTCAGGAAATCTGCAGGAACTTGTCTAGGTAGTGGCCAGACGTTAATGGTGACTTGAAGGTACCCACCACTCCAAACTGTTTGCCTTCATATGAATGCCTCTTGAATCATACCCTCCCCCCCAAAAAAAGGTAAGCAGGCCAGACTTAATAAGTGGTTCTATGGGAGACCAGCAGGATTTGCTATAGTTGTAGGTTAATTGAAAGCCTGGCAAAAACATTTCCATGTTTTTCCAATCTTTTTCCAATTCCAGGGTGACTTTACTTATCTGAATACCATGTTTGTTATTATTTTTGCTGATATATATCCTAGAATGAAGGGAAATCACTTGCAGAAAAGGGCCTCTACTGACACTAACAAACATATTGTGGAACCACTGTATTTTGTCATTTCCTTCTTAATTTTATCTGGAAAACAAATGATAGAAGAAACTGTGGGGGAATACAAGGTTTCAGATGGAAGGTTAAGTTCTCAGGACACCATAAAATAAATGTATTTATTTGTTTGATTTACTATATATGGCTGCCCATATATCACAAAAGCAACCCTGGATAGTTTACAATTAGAACAATAAAAATAAAGCATAACAAATTCCCATAATAGAATAACAGGTAATCCATTGCATATTCCATTCAAGACCTTTCATTTCTGAATGTACTTATCCCACCATCAGACCCAATGCCTGGGGGAAGAACCAGGTTCTAATGGAAGGCCACTGAGGTCAGGACCATCTGAATATCAGAGGGAATGTTATTCCGTAGGGAAGCTGCTACGATAGAGAAAGTATGCCTCCTAGATTACCCCTGTTCACATTTTATAGAAGGGACCCAGAGCATGTTCACTCTACCAGATCTAATGGGACAAGTAGAGATTATTGGAAACATTCCTGCAAATAAATCAATCCTGTATGAAGAGGTTTATAAATGATAGCACCTTGAACTAAACTTGGAAGTTTGTAGGAAGCCAATGCAGCTTACTTATAACAATGTGCATCAATAAGTATTTGTGCCACAGCATTCTGGACCAATTGCTGCTTTCAAGTAGTTTCCATGTATGGTGTGACCAAGTCATGAATGACCATGACCAGGTCTCCTGATTCAGGAAATGGCACAATTGGTATATAAGACTGATTAATGGTCCTCCTGGCCAGAACTGTCACCTGTTTTTCCAGTCGGAGCCAAGAAGACCAACAGTTGTGTGCCAGTTCTGTCTGAAAGAATGCAACCCCAACCAGAACTAAAGATGCTGTAGCTCCTAAATCTGGAGACCACAAGCCCACAGCCACTTGGTTTTACTTGGATTTAGCCAAACCCTCTTCTTCCCTATCTGTGCCCTCATAGCTTCTGGAGATGAATAACTGGGTGATATCGATGATGCTCGACCATGAGTTTCCTCACCCCAGCAGTTTCATGTTGCTCTTCAATAGGAATGGACAGAATAGAGCCCTAAGGTACCCCACAAAAATGGATTTGGAGCTAGATCTATCTAACTATGTCAATCAAATGAATTTCCACCATGATTCAGTAGTTTTAAAGGGATAGTTCCAAGAACAAAATAATAAATGAATTCCTTTGGGAAATCTAATATATTTTCTAGAGCTTTCCCTGATGTTTGACAAGATTTCCTTTGTAAGCTTATTTTGAAATGTAGCCAAGATATAATCTAACGTGTGTCTTCATAGACAAAATGTCTGTTGGAAACTCTTACCAATAATTACTGCTTAGTGTTATTCATTAGTCAGAATATAATAGTTGCTATCAGTTCTTCCTTTAAAAAAATCCTATATTTTCTCTGATGAGCTAAAGGTGAAGTAATCATGGCTCTTCTCCAGTTTGTCATTGTGTACTAACTTGGCAAGAATTTCTATAATTCTTTGATAGTAGTCAGCCATGACAGACTGACAGAAAAACAATTACTGTCCCTGGTCCAGAGGTGGGTTGCTCCCAGTTCGGACCGGTTCTTTAGAACTGGTAGCGGGAATTTCCCACAGTTCGCCAAACCGGGAGCGATCGCCGGTTGGCCACCCCCACGAACCGGGCCTCTCAGCGGCACCATAGGTGCCACCAGTTTTTTGCTTCTGTGCATGCGCAGAAGCTGGGTTTTCAGCACTGCGCATATGCGTGCGCCCGCTCGAAGCACGCGCGGCGCGGGAGGAAACGAACCGGTGGCAAGGTAAGTTAGAACCCACCCCTGCCCTGGTCACGTGATCAGCATTTGTGACTTTCTCAGCCGGACAAGCAAAGTCAAGGGAGGAAGCTGAACTCTGAAATTCACTTAACAACCGCAGTGATTTGCTTACCAACCATGGCAAAAAAAAGGTTGTAAAATCAGGCACAACTCACTTAAGTACCACCTTGCTTAGCAACGGAAATTCTGGTTCCAATTGTGCTCATATGTCAAGGACTACCTGTACTAAAGTTCTACATATATGGGACTGAATTAGATGTAACAGCTAAATCATGGTTTGCCATTAAACACAATATGAGATGAAAATGGAAAGATTGTTCAACTGGAAGAGCCCAATACTTTGGACATTTAACACATCAGACAGAAATTCAATAGATGCATCCTTTCTCAGAATTGAGATAGGAATGCTGCATCTGATAAATAAACGTCTGTATCAAGCAATGGTTGAAAGCATAACTCTCATTCAGATTACAAAAACAACAACTCTGTCTACCTGAACTTTGCTGATCTGTTTGTAAACAAACAACACCACAATATACCACATACCACAAACAAACTGTAATTCAAAAAGGACACTGGTTTGTATTCACAATGTTTTTTGGGGGAAGTTTCTACTTTTGAACTGTTTGTTTGGGTCATCAAAACTTTGTTCTCTTTTACCTTCCAATATCAAAGATTTTCAGGGAGAGGGGAAAATATGTACAAAAGAAAATCAATTTGAATTTAGTAAAAGCAACAGTATTGGAGTGTTTGAATTTTTCCTCTGGTTTAAAAGTGTACATGGAATAGTTGCTCAAATGCAAATGTATAATCTGGAATTTGGAGGGATGAGGAATGGGGTTTGCTTGATACACTGTTAAAATTAGATCTGTCATCCCACTCTCTATACATATTTTGGTATAAGCTTGAATAATGGAACACAGTGAGCAAAGTGTCTTATCCCTTGGGGGAGGGTATCCTTTTTACTCCTTGCAAAGCCCAGATTTACCTTTCTCCTGTTAAATCATGCCTATGTTTATGTATATAAACTCAGCAGAAGATGCTACAAAAAGAAGATACTAGGAGTATACTAGTATACTAGAAACACCTTTGCTACCACAGGGTTGTCATGTTGCTATGGAGAAAAAATGCTGCAGCATCATAGTCGGCTTCATTTCAGAGGTTGCCCAAGAGATAAATTTATTTGGAGTGGCTTTTTTGTTGTTGTTGTTGCAGTGATGTTGAAATAATACCAGAATCCCTTTCCTGTTAAATAAAAGAAAAATATGAATGGGTTATTTTTGAGAGGGAGAATAGCATGTATTGCTAGAATATTTGGGAAATGCCAGAGGCTGACTTGTTCAGCTACATGTTTCTAAGCATGACAGCAAAACTCTAATGGAGCCTGAAGCAAGGATCTGTTAGCTTAATTTCGTACTGCCATCTGCTGTGAGTGCTCCCTCATTTTGCCCCACCTACCTCCATCTGGCTTATTTCTTTATCATCTCCTAATAAACGCTGCAAAGAGGTTCCCAATTTCTCAAAAAAGGTATTCAGAATCTCTTCAGAAGGAATCCTTTTCTCATTCATTTTTGTATGAGGCCAGTATTAGACCATGCAGACTGGGGAATTCTGGGAATTGAACGCCACTCATGATCAAGCTGCCAAGGTTGCAAAACACTGTACTAGAATATAAGGGTGGCCATAAGTCCTACTTTAACAGAGAACAGGTCTCAGTTTTAGAAATCTATCAGAGGACAGTCTTGTAGGCTGTCCAGTCCAATTCCAGTTTATAAAGACCAGGCCCATCAATGTACCATGAACATTTAGCTTCTAAATCAGCAAATTGAGCAGAGAGGTACATGCTATTGGTATTTTGTTTTGAGAGTGAAACTGTAAAATTTTCTGTTGCTAGGGCAAGGCAGCTGTCTCAAGTGAGAAACCACACATTTTGAAAAATTCCCAGATGCTCAAAACCACCATTCTGTATTTGAGACGGTAATTTTTCACACAAAACAGAACATTTTGTAGGTCAGCACTCTAATTAATTCGAAACAAAATATTTTCTAGATCCCTAGCTCGTATGCTTTATAATTGCAGTCTTTCCCTCCATAGTTAGATATGATGGTTCCCTATGGTAATTAACTCTAAATTTACATTTTATCTGTACAATTGTAAGAGAAGGACTGGCAGAACGAGGGGGCAGAGTAAAAGAGAGATTGGTCTAGAATCCTTATGTAGCCACAAACAAATTTAGTCCAGCCCCCCCTTGATTGCCATTAACCCTTATCTAACTATAACTGGTTGCTGACCATTAGTTGAGAAGATTCCTGTGCATAGGTTTTTAGCGATAAATCCATTAAATTGTACCTTCACATGTGGACTTGGTCTTTTGCATCTGACAACAATAGATTAGTACATATTATACATTACCCTTTTATTCTGGCACTGCATTTCATGACAATGAGTAAATGGTCACCTTATACAGAATTTGAGAAACACATTAGTTTCACACATGCAAGGGAGACTGTTAGGTTTTATTGTCACCCCATCGATGTATTTAAGAATGATCATCCTTCCTTCCTTCCTTTTGCTAATGACTTTATTCCTAGATACAGGACTCTGATGGACTCACAGTCTAATGGCATTTCCATTTTCCACAGTGCACTTCAACATCACTGCAGTTTTATTCATTATTGTAGTAGTGACAGTGTTATTGTTTCCTGTTACACATCTTTCCATCACTAATAAATTCTCTTTTGGTGGAAGAATTCAAGAAAGTATAGGAACATTTCTTTCTGCATGGGATTGAAAATATCAACTTTAATTGGATTCCAGTCTGTCCATGAAGCCACTACATAATTGCAATAGTTCAAATGAAAACTTACTGGACTCTCACAAGTAATAGAGTTTATACATGAAATTCTCCACCTATATAGCAATAGCACTTAGACTTATATACCGCTTTACAGTGCTTTACAGCACTCTCTAAGCGGTTCACAGAGTCAGCATATTGCCCCCAACAATCTGGGTCCTCATTTTACCCACCTCAGAAGGATGGAAGGCTGAGTCAACCTTGAGCTGGTGAGATTTGAACCGCTGAACTGCTGAACAGTCAGCTGAAGTAGCCTGCAGTACTGCACTCTAACCACTGCGCCACCTCGGCTCAGTGTCAGAGAGATGTTTACTCAAATGGTGGAGTACATGTATGTACACTATGTACTGTATGTAGCTCAAGGTTGAACTATTGGGTCCTTGGTGCTCTCTGAGTTTGGTTGTTAGGCTACAGATATTTCATTATCCAACTAAGTAACACTAATATATACAACATATATACATATATAGTTTTAGTGTATTATTCTTTATGGCATATAGAATTAGAAAGGAATGCTATCCAAGATCTGATTAAGTACAGACAGCAAGAAGGGGTTACTTCATTCTGTAACATTACCAATGCAAATGTTGGGCTCCTTCGTAAAATTTGTAAATAAGGGGATTACATGATTAAAAAATCAAGTTTCCTCCCCCAACAGCTTACAGTAATACACATTATGTCTGGGACAGATGTGCCAAAACCCATTTAAAATATGAAAATTGCATGAGAATGAAGTAGCTTCTGAGTTGGCCAGGATGGAAAAGCACTTTTATATATACTTTGCTTGCTTTGCAATTTCGGTATATCAGATTGTTTAGTATGTACTTGACTCACTACCACAAGTCATTTTGTTGCTGTGCAGATAAACTGATATTGTTGTTTGTGCTTTCTTCAGCACTGTTCTGTTTTTATAGCAAATGGAGGGGGGCACTTCCACTTGAGAGTTTTGTACTTTGTGAAAATAGCTCTGGGCCTCGGTGTTCCTGAAATATTAGTAGTGATGGAGAATTGAGTGGATGGATCCCAATTTAGTTGAGGTGTAATTAAAGCAGCTATAAATTAGGGTTTGTTTTATTTGCTGTTCTGTGTTAAGGTTCTATAACTTAATTTCTTAATAGATCATCTTCAGAATGCATCTGAAGGTCTAGGGAATGAAAAAAAATAATAACTGTGTGGGTATGGTTTATGTGAATTAATTTACAGGGAATTTATTTATAGCAGTTTCTTGGGCAGGAATTAAATTGGGGTTTTGTTTCAAGATGGTTCTGAATTAGAGAACAAGATTTATAATTATGCATCTGCTTATTCTGTAAGAAGCAACACTTAGATACCAAATTATTAGACAACGTTTCTCAATGGATGAGACACACATCTAATGCATCTACAAATGCAAGGTGAGGGCAGGAGTTTATGACCCATTTCATGGCTAGGAATTTACTACAGAAAGGTGCAGATTACAAAATATAAATGGAGCCCCCATTTTGCTAATGCTTAGACTGTTATGCTCTGCTTATATATCTTGTATATTCATCTACAATATTTCCTAGGTATCCCTGAATTGGGGGTCAGATGAGTTTCCTGGTGACCAAAAGATACAGATAACAGATAACAGATTAACAGAGTTGGAAGGGACCTTGTAGGCCATCTAGTCCAACCCCCCACCCAAGCAGGAGACCCTACACCATTTCTGACAAATGGCAGTCCAATCTCTTCTTGAAAGCCTCCAGTGATGAAGGTTCCACAACTTCCGAAGGCAAGCTGTTCCATTGGTTGATTGTTCTCACTGTCAGAAAATTTCTCCTTACCATAACCAGAGGCTTGTACTGAGAGCTGTTCCAATATAGATATAGAAACAGTTGTTTCCTTGAGCAGAAACATGCAATTTAGGCAGCAAATGATACCAGAGATACATCAGAAAACCATCAGAATAGCCTGGAACTATTTCTGATGTATTTAGAATGAGTTTGAATCAGGGGTGAAATTCTCCCGGTTCGGGCATGCCTGCCGGTCGTCAGAGAGCCAGTAGCGACGGCAGCGCTAGGCTTCGCCCACCCGCCTGGATGCCACCATTTGGGTTCTTTTACCCTCTGTGCATGCTCAAAGCGTTCTGCGCATGCACAGAGGGTAAAAGAACCCAAATGGCGGCGTCCGGGCGGGTGGGCGAAGCCTTGTGCTGCTGTCGCTACCGGCTCTCCGACAACCGGCAGGCACGCCCGAACCGGGAGCATTTCACCCCTGGTTTGAATGGATTGGCAGATAAAAGACTGGCTGTCTCCAAGTGTTCTATATCTAAAGGCAGTGCTTTCCATTTTTTTAAATTAACTTTTGTAAATTTCAATAGCCAAATAATCAACTATTTGTTTTAGTCTTTGGAGCAACAGGCAGTAGATGTCTTTTATGTGGCAGGTCTTTGAGATGTTGAAGATAGCTTTGTCTTCACTTCTCCAGGCTAAATATCCATCTTTTCCAGCCAACCCTCAAGCACATTCTCAGGTCCTACAATTCCTTGACTGCCATTCTCTGGACATGTTTCAATATGCATCTGTCAGGGTTCCAAGTAACAGACCCAATGCAATCAAAACTCCGAGGCCAAGGCGCTCCTCAAAGTCCAAATTTATTAGGCATGTCATATTGGCACATCTGGTGAAAACCCGACTCTGAAGGTCCCGAGGTTTTCCCACCCAAATTAAAAATCAAAGTTCTTCCCCCCAGTCCACATGTCCATCACATGGTCCAACCAGGTCACAGTCCCAACTCCAGTTGGTTTCAGTCCACGCCTCCCCAGCACCTGGTGAGAACGTCCTTGGTTCCCAAGAGAAAGAATTTTTATTTTGGCTACAAGTCCCCAGCTATCTCTACTCCTCCCTCCCATTCCCACAGCTCCAACCAGCCTTGCTGTGGCAGCCCTGAAGATGCTCCAAAATGGCTTCAGGGTTGACAGCATCTTTAAAATATAGGACCTATACTCCAGTTGCAGCCTGACCAATGAAGAATCTAGCGTTCTGGATATGATTTGGATGCTGTGCCTCTATTATTTTTATCTTTAAGCAGCATTTTTGGTGCTAAAGGCAGTAAGGTCAGTCCACAGGAATCTGGAGATACATTATTTTAGTCCTCACTCTCAAATTCTTTCAAAACCCTGCTCCTAATTGGATTGTTTTGAGGAGTGACCAGAAATAATTCATAAAGACAGCGTCAGTATGCTTGTAAAATAATCAATACTAATGCAGTACTTCTGGTAGCCAATAATTTTAGATGAAGTGAGAGTAGCTCAGTCACCCACTTTCATAATGAATAGGATGTCTGGATGAATAGGTTTAATACTGTAACCCTTTTGTATTGTATGTTAACTCATTTCAAGTCATTTGAAAGGCTCTTTTATACATTTTCTGAACGTGTAGAGGAGGGTTCTAACTGTTTCAGACAGAATTTATGCCTATACACGCGTGAATGTGTAATCTTCCTATGTAGGCCAAGACTCATTCTTTGTTGAATCTTAATTTGTGCAAGTTGCCAATGTTTGTATAATTTAATGTTTATTTAATTAATGATTAATACAATCACAATGGATAGGATAAATCATAGTGATTGGTTTCATATTGTGCATTAAGGCACAATCAAACAAACCTCATAATAGTTTAGAGTAATGTGTCAATCCATTCTCAGCATATATATCAGAAATATATATATATATATGAAATATATATTCAAAATTCCAACCCTTTACGTATTTACTGAATATATAAAAAGTTTACAAATTTATTTCAAAAAATTGAAGAAAGGGAAGTTCTGTTGGGTAGTCTCAGGTTGATTCTAGTTTCCAGCATTTAATAAGCATCATTTCTCTGATATTGATGCTGAAAAGATATATTAGGACTTTTTCATGCTGTTATTGTTCACTCTGCAAATTCTCAGAAAAACTTGAAAGTGATCTATCCTTTATCTTAAATTCTGCCAACTTGAAATACTAAAAAATAAAAAATTGCCTTAAAAGATAAAAAGCAAACTCCTGTACTCCAAATTTAATTTTGCAGCTATTTCATAGCTTAAAATAAATCCAGTGCTATTGGAACATTGGAACACATCCTGAATAAGAGAGAGGTAAATCAGCTATGTACCCTTATCCAAAATATCACATGTTATGTGCCATGTTAGCAGCAAGGATCAACTACAACTCTAGCAGGCTTCACCATTTAAAACCCGTGCCTTTTAGCAAATTTCCATGTTCTCAGAAATATTTAAAGAAGTTTGAGATAATTTCTTAATACAGAGTTTTATTAAGCTGCTTTTTGTTACAATAGGCATCTTGAACATATTTCCATCCTTCTAAAGGGAAATACACTAAGTAGTTTCTTATAGTTCTGTAGACATATCATATCTCATTAGTTGAGCAGAATTCAAATTTTGGAGTCAATTAATACTGTGTGTTATTACTGTTTTAAAGAAAGATGGAACAAGTTTTATTAGCATTTTTTTTCTCTAATTCAAGGATAATAGGTAGCACTTTAACTCAGAGGTAGAGGAAGACCCAAAATCATTTTTATATAGCAGAAGATGCAAAGATGTGTCTCTTGATATTAGGGCAACAGGTCTTCTTTTCTCATTAGTTTTGTTCCCTACAAATACAAGTACTGTTGAATTGGTTTCACTTTTCTTTTTCTTTTTACTTATTGTCTCCCTACTGCATTGCAGTGGGTAGGTTCTTACCAAGTGTTCTCATTTGTCATGGTGGTGGAGACAATTTGTTCTCATTCCAAGAGAACAACCCCCCCCATTTTATTGCCAGAAAGAATGTTATGATATATAGCCACGTTATAGGCATTACGGCTTGAGAAAAATTTATTGTCATTGACGGCCAAAATTATAAAGTTGAGACAGAGAGAGAGAGAGAGAGAGAGAGAGAGAGAGAGCAATTGCTGCAGGCCAAGGGTAAGCCAAAAGAAAATTAAAAAAGCACTCCTAAAATACACTTAGCATAGTTTGCAGCTATAAATAGGATAGCAATGTGTGAAGGGGAATTTTATTTCAGCCTCAAAATAAATATAGGTAGTCCTCAGTTAACGATGGTAATTGGAACTGAAAGGTCCTGGACTGGATGTGAACAGAGGACCCTATTTAAGATTCTGCTTTCCTTTGCTTAGACAATCACTAAAGATTGTCTTCAAAATATGCTACGTTTCCTCTAGTGGTTCATCACTATCTTGAACTTGAAAATAATCAGGGTGACATAAACATTTAGGATTTCATTTATTAAGCTTTTTTGGGATAGTCAAAAGACAGAATCAGACAAAACAGGCTCAGATCATAGTCACTGATTGTCAATTATTATTATTATTATTTTTTGCTTCCATGGAAACATGTTTAGAATTAATCAAGACTTCAAAAGGTTTTCTGTTCACCTTTTTTTGCCTACAAGCTTTCCGAGAACCAAAGTGTCTTACATTCACAGTGTTCGTGTGGATCAGTGGAATGCTCAGAGCAGGAAGTCATAGTAATGGATCCCTGACAAAGGGATGCCTGGCTTCCGGTTGAACATGAACACTTTTCCTTCAATTAAATATTCCCAGTTCCTTAAATTTGTTTGATTTCCTTTTAATTCTTTGATAATTTTCTTTATTCTTCATTTGAATCTGTTTCAATTTCTCTGGACCTTTCTTAAGAGTATGGTAATTAGAACTGGAAATTGTACTCAAGGTTGGGTCTGACCAATACAGAATTATTAGTTCCCATACTTTGGAAAATATAATCACCACAATGCAGCCTGGATGCATCATAAATGGCTGTCATTTGTCCCTTTGGAATGCACCATGCAGATTGCTTACTCATACTTAATTTATAGTTGACTATTCCATCATATTTTTTTATAACTATCATAGTATACCATATTATCTCCACATGTAGCACTCCAATATTATTTGGATGATCTCGGTAGCCTATATAACTTCCTGGTATCATGGATCTAAACCAGTGGCATTATTTTTCATTTTTTCACATGGAAATGTGTTTCAATTTGGGAGATATAATAGAATTCTTTATTGGCCAAGTGTGATTGGACACACAAGGAATTTGTCTTTGGTGCATATGCTCTCAGTGTACATAAAAAGACAAGATACATTCGTCAAGAATCATGAGGTACAACACTTAATGATTGTCATAGGGTACAAATAAGCAATCAGGAAACAATCAATATTAATATAAAATGTAAGGATACAAGCAACAAGTTACAGTCATACAGTCATAAGTGGGAGGAGATGGGTGATAGGGCCAATTCTATGCTTACTTCTTGAATTTAGACACTGTCCCTTCCATCTTCTGTAGATCTCATATATCACCTTTTCTCCAAAATGCCACAGAACCTTTAAACGGTTTGGCGCTTATTTGCAATCTGAGCTAATTGTCGGTCTGTTCGGGTGCCTCTCCACAAGAAAAGCTAGAAAAATATTTTCTAGAAGCTGCATGGGAAAGAGTTGTCCATCGGTGAGAATTCCTGTTATTTCCTACCTTCCATCTCCTGAGATTCTCAGCCTTGACTCATCAATCTGAAGGTTGACTATGCTGCACCCAATGGCTATTTCTGTTTTCCAGTCACTGCCATTGAGTAGCAAATATGAGATCACACAAGAAAGACGGAGTAGAACCGGAACATTAGTTGGAATGCTCTGCTACTGGTTAACTCTAGGAAAGGAAGAAAATACTGGTGAACTCAAGAGGATCCTTGGTAGCTGAAATATGAAGATTCTCATGCCATGGCATGAATGCATTTCCAAGGGTATGGAGAAGAGAAAAATGGATGTTGATTTTGTAGGAAGTGTCCTCCTGTATGGAAGCATGTTTCATGATCCAGATAGGTCCTTTCAGCAATGCTCCAGCAATTCATCATCTTTCCCTTCCTCTGCTGTAGGCATAGTTCTTATCGAAACAAAAACAGAACAGTGAAAAACTAGATAGATGGAAAGCCTCTTTCTATCAGTGAAAAATTTTGATGCAGCAAAAATATTCCCTTGAATCCATTTGAGTTTATTTATGAGTTACTCCCGCCTTCTACAGTTCCGATCTCTTTCTCCCCTGATATTCCCTAGTTATGTGGTATAGACATTGGGGAGATATAGTTGTCAGCGTTCCCTACTTACTTACTTACTTACTTACTTACTTACTTACTTACTTACTTACTTACTTAACTTACTTAACTTACTTACTTACTTATTTATTTATTTATTTATTTATTATTTCCCCACAAAAAACAACACAGAGCCTCATCCCCCCCCCCATCCTTCTTCTCTTTAAATAGCACCGAGGCGGCTACTCTGGATTTTGCAGGTTGGATGAACTCCCGGGCCAGGTTGGTGTCGATGTACTTCCTCAGCTTGGCCATCTCTTTTGGGGTCATTGAGTACATCTTTGGCTTAGGGAGTTTAGCCCCGGGTTCATCCAATGGCTGCAGACAGAATCAGCAAAGGTCACCTCGTCTTCAGCTCCCGCAGAACTCTCTGTCCAGCTTCTCCCAGTGAATGAAACTGCCCTTTTCTTCACAAAGGCTTTGATTAGGTGCATGATTACAAGATATTCCTAGCAGTTATTGTTAGAACACCGAGATCTCATAAAGACAGCGATTGGCACTGTTTCCTTGCAGAATAGTTCTGAGTGTGATATGGGACAGAGTGGAAAGTTTGTGAGCAACATGCCACTTCTCAGTGCCTGCCAATTCCTGAAATGTACTTTAGAATAGAATGACCTGGAAGGGACCTTGGAGGTCTTCTAGTCCAGCCCCCTGCTCAAGCAGGAGAACATATACCATTTCAGATAAGTTACTGTCTAGTCTCTTCTTAAAAACATCCAATGATGGAGCGCCCAAAATTTCTGAAGGCAAGCTGTTCCACTGGCTAACTGTCCTCACTGTTAGGAAGTTTCTCCTTAATTCCAGGTTGCTTCTCTCCTTGATTAGTTTCCATCCATTGTTTCTTGTCCTGCCTACTGGTGCTTTGGAGAATAATTTGACCCCCTCTTCTTTGTGGCAGTCCCTCAAATACTGGAATACTGCTATCATGTCACCCTTAATTCTTCTTTTCTTTAGACTAGCCAAACCCAAATCCTACAGCGGTTCTTCATATGTTTTAGTCTCCAGGCTTTTGATCATCTTAGTTGCTCTTCTCTGAACTTTTTCCAAAGTCTCAACATCTTTTTTGTAGTATGGTGACCAAAATTGGTTGCAGTATTCCAGGTGTGGTCTTACTAGGTTTTTATAAAGCGATACTAATACTACACATGATCTTGATTCTATGCCTCTGTTTATATATTTATAAGGAAGATTGTTGGGGGCAAGATGCTGACTCTGTAAACCGCTTAGAGCGGGCTGTAAAGCACTGTGAAGCAGTATATAAGTCTAAGCGCTATTGCTATTAAGAAACGGTTATCAAATAATCTTCAGATTGTTGGGGGCAATATGCTGTAAACAGGTAAAGC
>QLTV01004082.1:3528407-3540920 GCA_003457575.1 Thermophis baileyi | reverse complement strand
TGTAGCCAGCTACAAATCAATTTGGTGGTGATGTTGTCTATTGCACATTTTTCTAGCTTACCAAGAAGAAGGTTGTGTTCTACTTTTTCAAATGGCTTACTGAAATCTAAGTATACTATGTTCACAGCATTTTGCTGGTCTACTAATTTAGTCACTTTATCAAAGAATGAAATAAGATTGGTTTGGCATGATCTGTTTTTAACAAACCCATGCTGGCTACTAGTTATAACTTTGTTTCTAGATGTTTGCAGATCTGTTTTTTGATTATCTTTTCCAGGATCTTCCCAGGTATTGATGTTAGACTGATTGGTCTGTAGTTTCCTGGGTCTGTTTTTTCCCCTTTCTTAAAGATGGGACCCACATCAGCCCTTTTCCAATCCTTAGGTACTTACCCAGTGCTCCAGGATTTTTGAAAGATATGGTACAATGGTTCTGAGATAACATCTGCCAGCTCCTTCAGACCTCTGGGATGTAATCTGTCAGCTCCCGGTGATTTATATTTGTCAAGGTCAAATAAGATCATGCCAACATTCAATGGCAAAATGCTAAAAATCAGTGGTACATTGCCTGTATTTTTAAAAAGAAATCAGAAATAAAACTCCCATTTTACTTTTAAACATTTTCCTAAACCCTGAAAGAAATAGAAAAGGCATTGGGCAAAAATTCCATCCTGGTCTTCTCTAATATGCTCTGTAACTTTTATTTATTTTATTATTTATTAATTAAAAAATTTGTATGGGGAAGTAACAACTCACTTAACTGCAAAAAACAAAAACAAAAACCCACCTCTAATCTAAGATTTTGATTGCCTGAACTGAAACCACTTGAATGTCACCACTTGAGTTCATGCTAACAAGATGCCTTTATTCATTATCCAGCTTTTCTAAAATCAGTTTTGGAAGTATGGGCACAATACAATAATCACATCTCCTTATTCAGTTTTGTATGATTGAAATGTGCAAATGAGCAGCTCTGGGTGGCCTAACAACTTTTAAATTATATTTTTTGTCTTGATTTTGTGTGCAGCGCTTCTGAGCTCAGGGTTGGTTTTCATATACCTTGAAAATGAAAGTCTTTTGATATAACTCTTACTATTTGCATTGATGGGTTCATTATTTTCAGAAACTTTTCTATAGTACAGCCTTGCAATTCCCAGAGAGCATGACCAATGCCTGAAAATTTGAGGAGATTCACTAATTGGGGAATGTTACTACAGTATAATGAATAATTATTTCCTTAGCAAAGCAAGAACTATGCTGGGTCTCAGACATGCTGTAAGAGCCTTCTGCGTCACTGCATCTATTATATTACCATCAGTAGAACTTGTCAAAATCCTAAGAAGAGGCTATTCGTAAAACAAAGAGGGAGATATTCATAAAACAAGAATGTCAGACCATCTCTATATCTCAGTGATGTTGTTGTTTTTTTTTAAAGGTGTCCCATTAAGCTACAACCTTTTTGGAATTCCACAATAAGAACATGATAATGCAAAGTCAAGCTGTCCACAAGAGTCATTGTCTACAATGACTGTTTTTCATGCAGAACAAATCATGGTACATTTTGAACAATCTTATTCCAAATGGCCAATTGTAATCAAGGTATGCTAAAACTGGTTTCATCACTGCATCCAATCAGTAGTCAAGACTACTGCATGATGATAGAGTAACTTCTCTAAGTTGCTGAACACGTCCAGCTTATTCTAGCATTTCCTTTGATCTTGGAAAACAGCATTCTCATCTACACATTGGGTGGCTAATATAGACATTGTTGCTGTATCACTGCAGAGAAATATTAATGTGAGTCATGAGTTTTATGCTGGCAAAGATATATATATTTCAATGTTTCCCCATCTAGCATTTTTACTTCTGCACCGGTCCGTACAGAATGAATAGGTAAATTAGTCCTTAGTCTAGTCTGTGTCATTTTTGAATATAATCATAAATTCAATTTGCCCTTGTTTCCTTTAGTCTACATTTTTAAAAAAAATCAAATTTATAAAATTGTACTTGCAAATAGTGGAATATTAGAATAACCATACAATTGCCCATGCTATTTTAAAAAAAATATTTGTTCTATATATCAAAAGGGTCACTGCATTAATCCTGAGAGCATTTTTCTTATTTGTTTATTGTTTTTCAATAATCAGAGAAAAATCATGTGAATATTGAATACTTCTGAATGAGTCATGCTTGTCTTCTTTTATTCATTAGGGCTACTTTTCCCAATAGAGTGGCTTTTCAGAACCAGATAATGACATGGCTCTTTGTAGGGCATAAAATAAAAATATTAAGAATTTATGTTATGTGTTGAAGTACCTTTACTCTTCTAAATAATTTATCATTAAATTCATGTAAGCACAATTGTTGTAAGTTCATTGTTGAGTAGATCTTTCAGAGCCTGCAGTTTTAACAATGTCATGGTCAACATCTCTTACTGAGATGCTGATTCAGTGGCTGAGATTCCTGCATGCCCTGCTGGCTTAATACAATATAAACTAGCAAATGGAATTTGAGACAGCTCCAACAGTGACAGTCCAAGTCATTACTTAGCATTGCACTTATTATGTGCCCTTCCTGGGCCTATTGCAGCTGCTTAGACCTTTGTTTTCTCTTAATGAGGTGGCTCCATGTGACTAATTGGGGGGGGGGAGGAGGAGAAGCTTTGAAAAGCACTTCACTCATTTCAGTTATTCATTGCGGCTTAGATTTACTGTTCAGAAATTACAAGAGTCAAAGTAACATGTATTTGCCAGTATACACTCAGCTAGAGCAATTGGAAGGCCAGGTGCTCAGTCCAGCCCAAAGATGCTTTGTCTATCCTACCCAGCATGGATCTGAATGTCCAATACTTCTCCATTAGTCAGCACCAAAGACATTTCCTTTTGAGGAATTAGAATCAGGCCTGTCAAACTGGCGGCCCGCAGCCCATCACGCGCAGGCCACACCCACCCCGGCTTGGCAAAGGCAAAAACCATCATGATACGTCACAATATGTCACGTGACGCGATCGAGTTTGGCACCGTGAATTAGATGCAAGCTAAATAATGTCCACTAAAATAACCAAAGAAAAGCTGAGACAACTTGCTCCCCAGGTATACTTGAGTAGTTGAATACTATGCATGAGAAACCAGTGGGACTTACTGCCAGGGTGGCTCTTTGTATTCTCACTTTTTGAATGTGGGTGTTAAATAACAAACCACAGAATCATCAGAATTCTTCCCAGAATATGCTAAATCACCGTTAACAAATGATAATTTTAAAGCCAAACCAAACAGCCAAATTATGTCTTAGCAGTTTGTGTAAAATAGGCCCTGCAAACTATAATGTGACCTGTTTTGGCTTAACATATTGCGTGTATTAAATTATTATGATTTGGTAATGACCACAACCTTAGACCGAGCCTATTGTATAAACACAGCCATAGAAATGTAAATTTAATTAATTTGATTTTGATGCTGCAAATGATTCTGGGTAGTTCACAATACAATGTATGATACCTCCCACCCCCAAAAAAACCAACCCCCCTCTTGAACCCACCACCCAAAACCAAATAAGAAATAAGAACAAGATAAACAGATCAACTGAATACAAGGAATTTTAGCATTCTTGTCTTAAAACATTGGGGCAATTCTTAGTAGGTTATGCTAAAATAATACTTCTAATTGCATATACAGTACTGTATGTCAAAATCTGTTGTGCTAGAGAGATCTGTTCAGCAAACCAGAGGTAAGTAAATAAGCAAGCCTTGCTATATCAAGACATAAATCTCTCTGATCTCACTGCATCCCACACTAACAACTTTCAGATCCAGCCCATCTGGTTTCCCAGGACACCATTTAAATCTCCACTGCTATCTCTAGAATAATTGCAACACTTAAAAAAAAAAAAAACCCTTGCCAGCTGTCTAACTCCCACCAGTTGCTTTATCCGCCCTTCTCTTCTTATTGTAGCAAAATTTATTTTCAACTGTTACAGACAGGGGATGTTGATGTTGATGTTGATGATGATGATGATGGACAAAAGAATCTGGGAATTCAGCAGTTAACCCCAATCTGCTCTAAGAACAGAGTTATTAAATTGCCCTATTCCTTTTCATAGAAACAATCAGCGGTGGGTTGCTCCCGGTTCGGCCCGGTTCTGCGAACATGGTAGCGGCGGCAGTGGGAGGCTCCGCCCACTCGCCCGGGACGTCGCACGAGTGAGCAAGCGCTCACGAGCGAACCGGTAGCGACGGGGTTTAGAACCCACTACTGAAACAATATGTAAATCTTCACGGGTTAGCAGGCCCCTCCAGGACAAGACAAATAATGAGCCAATTCTGAGGTGCATAGTGATGCTCCATTTCCACATCTAAGAATGTGGTCATTACAGTCTCCTTCCCCTTTCCTTTCTCAATCCTTCATCTAACCTCCCTTCCCATCTGCTGAGTCCTGCTAGTCACAGAAGAGAGGAGGGAGAGTGGGGAAGAGAACAGGCCTAGATCAAGAGTCCCATACAGTATTCTCAGGGGTGGGTTCCAACTTATCTCGCTGCCAGTTCGCTCCCTCCCGCACCGCGTGGGCGCGCCGTGTGGGCGCACGCGTGCATGCGCAGTAACAAAAAATCTGGGGAAAAAAAGCTGAAAAAAAGATGGCGACCACATGCACAGTGCCGGAAGTCGGCTTCTGCACATGCTCAGAAGGAAATAAAAAATAAAAAAATTCAAAAAAATTCAAAAAAATTCAAAAAAAAGATGGTGGCCCCCATGGACCAGCACCGACCGATCTGGTTTGGTGACATCATCATGATGTCACCAGCGGGCCGCTACCGGTTCGGGAGAACCGGTCCGAACCGGGAGGAACCCACCCCTGAGTATTCTGTACTGTTTGTTAGTATCACAATGCACTTGAAAGAGGAGAATGTGGTGTTCAGAGATCAATGGATTCCTTCTCAGCCAGTCTCAGTCAGGATGGCTAGTAGGCAGGATTACAGAACTGATACTCCAGCAATACAGATTCCCAACTGTTGAATTAAAGGCATAAGTACAAAATCTATGTGAGGCTAGGATCTCATGCATGTATGAATCAATTCTTTGTATGGGCAAGTTTGTTTCCTTGTTTCCTTAAAATTAGCTGCCTAGAGTTACAATACTGCTAGATACCATGAAATAACTGTGGGAAGTATCCTATTTATTAATTCTAGCTGAGTTAGATAAATTTCAGGCTATCTGAAAGAAATTCTGACATTGAGTCAGTAAGCCTAAGACTTATTACTATGGGAAGATACATTCACATAGAGAGTCTGTGATGTGTGTTTATGTATATGGGTGTATGTGTCGTATACAGTACTAAGGTATATACCTTGGCAATGAACGTTACAAAGTAGAATAGATTCAATATATGTCAATATGGTATCTGAAGTGATCTGAACTGATGTGATGCATGTATGATGCATAAATGCATTTCCCCCCATGTTACTTTACATGGCAGGCCAGAAATAGATTCAAACTATACAGGACACAACAACAGCATGAAATTTTGAAATTTCTTAATCTGCCAGGTTTTTTTTTCATGCCAAAATAAGATTTGATAGGAATTGTTGTTTTGGTCTTGCTTTTAGAAATCAAGCTGTTCAAAACCTGGTCCCCCGGATTTGTTCATTCAATATTAATCAACTATCACTTGCTTTTTGTGTGATTTTCATATTTCCCTCACTCAAAGGCATGCTCATAAAGTGCATAAAGTGTAATAAAGATACATTTCATATTGTGGTAATCATAATTGTGTTTTTTAAAACCTTTCTCTGGTTTGGGTGAAAGATTTCAATATAGTAATATGTAATGTATGTAAGGGGCGTGCATAAGTGCACCAACGTGCCTACCGTCCCTGTCCTAATGTCCCTTTTTATTCATATCCATTTCATGTATTAATAACCATGTTTATACCTATATCTGTTATCTAATACATGCTTGACAAAATAAATAAATAAAATAAAATAAAAAATAAAATAGTCCTTTTGATAAATTATGCTAATCTGAAGATATGCATGCCTTGTGGGAAGTACTTTGTCCTACCATTCATCATAGCTACATTCACTCAGTTCCTTTCCCCCCTTCCCAATAGCCTGAAAATAAATGAGAAGTAGCTCAGAATAAAAAAAAAAATGCATATTTGACAGTAAAATTAAGGTGATTTTTTCCCCCATAAGTTAAGGATGGAAAGCATTCAAAAGCAGAATAACAATGAAGACAGAGCAGAAATTGCAACCCAATCATGATAGAGCAGTGTTTTTCAAACTTGGCAATTTTAAGATATAGGGACTTCAACTCCCAGAATTCCCTATCCAGCCATGCCAAGTTTGAGAAGCACTGTGGCAGAGACACAAAAAGCTTCTGCAAAAGAAATATTTTTAAGGTTTGGACAGACAGACTTTGTTGTAAGGCAACTCCAGAAATAAGATAGCACTGCTAGGAAGGCTTGTTAGTATGTTTTAGTATTACAAACTGGAAGGAGGACAATAAAGCCTCTAGCAGAAAAGGGAAGTCTACAACAAAAATAACTAAAATATTCTTTAAAGATACCCAGGACTGGTTATTTGAAGGATGCCTCAACTCACATGAGCCTTTCCAAACATTGGAACTATGTATTTTCAGTGTTTTTTAATCTCAGCGACTTTTATGATATGTGGACTTGAACTCCCAGAATTCCCCAGCCAGCCATACCAAGTTTGAGATGCATTGTGGTAAGACACAAAAGCTGGCTGGGGGATTCTGGGAGTCCAAGTCCACACATCTTAAACTTGCTGAAGTAGAGAAACACTATATTAAGTTGTTTCACTGCAATATCCAGAAAATGAACCTGTTTCTGGGATTAATCTAAGATCAAGGTAGATTCCTACCCTCAGCCCAACAGGAAGCAACCTACACCCATTTTTGTTCAGCCACACATCCAAACTAGTATTTTCTGACTTGTGCCAACCAGGGGTGGGTTCTACTTACCTTCCCTACTGGTTCGCATTGCGTTGGAAGTGCGCGTTTTGCACACGCGCGCACTTTGCTCACGCGCCCCCTCATCCTGTCGCACAAATGACCCTCTGCGCATGCGCAGAGGGTTCTTTGCAAGCTGCTTTCAAGGAGCGGCGACCGGAGAACCAGTTCGGGGGCATGGCCGGCCGGCCATCGCTACCGGTTCGGTGAGCGGGGGCTAATTTCCACCATCAGTATGGAAGAACCGGTCCGAACTGGCAGCAACCCACCATGGGTGCCAACTCAAGTAGTGCTGTCCAGTTTGCTTGTTGCAGTTCTTTTCACTATTGACTAAGGCCTGTGCTCCAACCGGCTACTCTGCACTCTGGCAGGAACATACCCTCCTATCTGGTTGTTGATGGCTATCTTTTATGACCATTTGTTTTGCAAGTTTAGCAGTAGAAGGGTGAAAAACTAGACTTTAAAAATAAGACCCCAGTGAAACCATGCCATTTCTTTTTTGTTTTAAAACCATGTGCAACTGACAAGAATTTTACCTAAATGACTGAGAAAATTACAAAACTGTGATTGATTGATTGATTGATTGATGGACTGATTGGACTGGGAGAGGTAGGCAAGTAGGTAATCCATCAACAAGGGCCACAGGGAACCTGTTCCGCACAAACATCAGATTATCACAATGGCCAAAGCAGAGGAAGAGACAGAAATCCAAAAAGGGATTTCTTAAGCTGACTTCATTTCCAGATGGTTTAAGCACAAAAGTCAAGTTTCTGAAAGTGGCAATGCAGAAAAGCATCAAGAAAGCATACATGTCACTTATTCAACAGTCTTTAATTGTACTCACACATTGTATTAAACAAAAATTGCTTAATATTACATGTTCTCACAAGTGGGTACAAATAATGAGCTGGTCATGGCTTGGTCAGTTATGCTTAGTGGGTTACAGTTGTAGACCCTGGCTTTTTCTTCCAGGAAGAAATGGGAGAACAGAACTATGATTTATTTTTGGCTTTTTAATGACTACTTCTGGGAGGGTAAAATTCAGAGCCCCATGTTCATATGTCAACCTAAGCTTGGCTAATTAAGTTAGGAATGGCTCATTAGATGTACTTACTTACAGTGCAAGCCAATTAATACTAAAAGTATGATTGCATGCTAGAACTATCAGGTACAGGCGCTTTGTTACTATGGTTTTAAATTTAAGTTGTGGTGATGAAGTTTAGATTTGCATTGATACATAGACCTCTTATTATAATTCTTGGTATTTTAAGCAAGCCAGACTAATTTCTGTTGTGCCCACAAGTTTTGGTATATAAATAAGCAGAGGTAAAGTTGTCATATTTGGTCCCCTTTTTAATGATGGACAATTGACCATTTTAGCTCCAAACCAGGTAGTTAATCCTAGATATGATGTGCTGTGATGGTAGTTTAAGAATCTAGATCAGATTCACTCTTGTTTTATTCACTCGAGAAGCGGTAAAGTGGTAAGGTGAAAATATGCTGCATGATGTCAATATCTGTGGTTTGCTGGTTTTACATATTTTCATGGATTATGCTGAAAGAAGAGGAAAAGGTAACAGGTGTATAATTTAATGATAAAAACAAAGTCACACTTCAGGACAAATTGATTAGTATGGTCCAGATCTGATGTTGAATTTGCTACCCTGCCATTCAGTCTTGTGTTCTGTAAATACGATAGAAAGGAAAAGCAGAGACAGATAAGCAGGAGAGCAATAGTGAAATCGGCAGCCTGGACAAATAAATACCACAGAAACACTCCATCTTTAAAATTTATCTTCCCCCCCCCCAAAAAGAGAGTCTAGTAGAATCGCATATTTTCCAACTAACCAATTAATAAAAACAAACAATTTCATGCCTTGATAAAAACTGTTGGTCAGAAAAGGTGCTTCCCAAACCCTGATTTTGTTGTAACCGTCGATTAACGCAATTCTATTTCTGCTAAATTTATCAAGAAATCTCTGGGAGAAAAACAGTCCCTGTTGAATAAACACGGAGGAAGCCACACCCATCTCCCCACTGCACTTCTCCCTGCTACCCTCCCCCCATCCACACCCCATTTGTTTTTGTTCTTCTGCTGTCTGCATTAGTTCGATCTTTTGACAGCTCAACAGCCTTCAATCAGCACTATTATTATTGTTGTTGTTGTCGTTATTGGTTTGCAAAGCAGCTGCTGCATCTCTCCCCCCCCCTTTGACAAAAAAGACGGGTCCCCAGAGCAATCGCAGCATCCTTTTGCTGATTTGCTGCAGTGGAGACCGCAGCCCTTACAATATGCCCTCCCCCACCCTCGCCTGCTCTGCTTAGCAGCATCTCTCGGTTGCCAGTATAAGGGGGTGAAAAGCAGCAGCTTGAGAGACCCGGTCACCCTTTCTATGTTTTGGAATGCTGGAGTGAAGTGGGGAAAAAGGACAGTACCCAAGCAGAAGATACAGAGCCGGCCGTTCTTTCTTTTCCGCTTGCAAGATGCAAGCCAGTGCTGATTCTACGAAGATGGACTGTCTCTGGAGCAACTGGAGAGGCCAGGGTAGTTTTTTTTCTACTCTAATTCTGCATGCATAGAAATATTTGCAAAGGGGATGGCAGAAACACCTCGGAAAGGCTGTATAGTTTTGGTATCATCATCATCATCATCATCATCATCATCATCATCATCATCATCATTTTTATAACATTTCTGGAGTCTGTTCCTTTTCTGCACATTTTTATTCGGGCTGTGTTTTTCCCCCCATTTAAAGCAAAAAAAAAAAAGAGAGAGAGAGAGAGAGAGAGAGAAAACTCAACCCAATAATGTTCTTTGCATCCTTTTGCTTTCTTTCTCCCATACATCTTTTTTACAAATGCTACATTGCTTCTGTCTCTGAGTCAGCCAGCCAGCCTGCCTATTGCTGATCTCTAAGTACCCCCATCGGCAATTTAGGAGATCACCCATCTGAGTGGCTGGGAGGCAGCCATGGAGGTTGGGGTTTTGTTTCTGGTGTCGGCTGTACTGTAGTTTTGTCAGTTTTGGAGTAAGCTTCAGTGTGTTGCGTTGGGGGGCAGTGAGACACACCCATTCTGAAATCCCTACTTGTCGTTCTCCAAAGACCATTGTGACAGTGTGAGAACTCCACTTGATGCTGAAGCTCACAGGTCTAGCTGTCTTACCTTCTTTTTTTATTCTGTATCTTTGCCTTCATTATTGCCAGTCATTTAGGGTACTGTAGATGTGAGGGGGAAAAACAACATATCAAAATATATTGTGATAATTTACAGGGGAAAAACCAGAAGCAAACAATAATACCTTTCCCTTTTTGTCATACTTCCCATTGGGTGTGGCTGACTACCTTCTCTTTGCCTAATACAGCTTTTCAGCCATTTTTATGCAGACTTCATTGCTACCGATAACGTCCCTTTGTTTTGGTAATAGAAAAATGCTGTATGATCTGTTCAGTAATCCTATATGCAGCCTGCCAATGTTTTTAGATCTTACTTTATTTTATAATATTGTATTATTTGGAAAGGCCCTTCTTGTCATTTAACATATAGTTCTAATAGCTACTGTTTGTAATGTCTCCCTATTACCAGAATAAGATTTATATTTGGGTTACATGAGATAAATAAGGGCCTCTGTGTATGTGTTGACTAAAAATGTCATAACTACAGAGAGAGCAGGGGAAAGGTATCACATTATTAACTAGACTATTATTATCCCATACATGGTTAAATTGGGTTGATCTTGGTATAGATCTATAAAGAATTCTCAGTCTAGGATGTTGCACCTCTGGTTTTTAAAAAGTACATTTATTAAATAACGTGTCTCAAGCCAACAAAAGCATTTCCAGAAAATGCTTCTTTGCTGAATATAAATTAATACAATCTGTTTATAAAGGAATTTGTATTTAATATTTGTTTTTATAATATGGGGGTATATTTTAAAAAATATGAATGCACGTGATGTTACATACTGATACTTTCCCTTTACATATAAGATACTCTTCATTAACATTTTCCTTAGATTGTCCATAGAGAATCATATAGTTATTAAATAAACTGTTGAATTACAGTAAGCTTGACTTATAGTATAATACTATGTTTATCTATTCAGAAGTAACCCCTGTTGAGTTTCTAGAGGAATTTATGTAGTGCTAGATCTTTTAAATCAAATTTTGGGCAATCTGCTGTTGTGAGTATAATGCCATTTATTTGCAATAGCTAATACTGCTCAAAATAGACTGGATTGCTACAGACTATAGTATACTCTCTGAAATTGATTAAGGTGGAATAAACTTTTAATACCTTTTGTTGAACAAACAAATGTAACAAAAACAGCTGTTTGGGTTTTCAAATAGAGCTACAATTTCCTAAAATACCTAGTGATAAATACTAAATTTAACAAAGCAGAATATTTTAAAACTCAGAGTGAACGAAAAACTATATTTGTTTAGATTTGCATTATAGACATTTTTACAGTCTTTTTTAAAATAAATATAAAATATTGGTGGAAAATCACATACAAAAATAGATTAAAATACAGGATTAAGAGAAATTGGAATTGTGTCTAGAGATATGACTGAACAAATGGATGGAGCAAAGAATATAACAAAAGACAAACACATGAAGCAAACCAAGATTTCAGGATACGTTTTCATCCAAACTGCTCATCTGTTGAGATTTCAGTCTTACACCTGAAAGGATTGAAATAGATACAATAGCATCATGGTAGAAATTCAGGTTACATTGAAGTTTGATGGACAGTTTGAGGCCATCAAAAACCTGAATGTGTTGTTGCATCATCCAAAAAATTTGATTTAGGATATTCAAGAATTGGATTTGGATGAAAACATCTTTCCAAACATCATTTTTTGTCAGACATCTATATTATGTTTTAAACTATAAGCAAGTTTTAGAATTTTAAGGATCTATAGAAACAAGATGGAGAAGAGAGATTTATCTGCAATCAATAAGGACATACGGTACTCTATCGCTACATACACAAATGAAGTATCTTCAGGCTATTTATGGGACCAGTAAATGTTATACCACACATTCTGTAATGTTTTTCCTTCTACCTTTGTTATATTGAATGGCTTGGGACAATGAGGATTGTAATCAGAAAATACCCAAACAGTACCAAAATTGGCAAGGCTAGATTAAGGAATTGTTAATGACGGATTGGTTATTGAAAACAACCAGTCTTGTAGTTAGCAGATTTAAAAACTTCATTTGTAATTCTCCAAATAATTTCAAAGTGTTCCAAGGAAATGAGAAATTTAAAATTAAATAAAAACAATCATCTATTTTTTTTTTAAAAAAAAGTCCCCCCCCCAGTCAGATATCATTAATATAATGGAGCCAAAATAATGTGAGTAGATAAAAACCTTTTCTCAGTCTACAATTACAGCTATTAAAATTGTTTTTTTGCGATTAATCTTCCATTGACTAATCAATTCAAATTTAAATGATTAAAGCTCAGTTATTGATATTTCCAAATGTCTAGCTTTCAGTGTATTTTCTGTGTTCTATTTTTATATAATATAATATATAATATAA
>QLTV01004082.1:3505184-3524243 GCA_003457575.1 Thermophis baileyi | reverse complement strand
TCTCTCTCTCTCTCTCTCTCTCTCTCTCTCTCTCTCTCTCTCTCTCTCTCTCTCTCTCTCTCTCTCTCTCTCATATAATTTTCAGAACAGTTTGCTTGTTGGTATTTCCTATCTATGCAGCCTCATAAGTTCAGCCTTGTCTCCATGGTACACAGGCTCATAAGGGAGATGAACTCTTGTCTATGTTGTACAGAAGCCTCACAAAGTCCTCTTCATTTCTTCTGATTCACGAATTCACACATCAGAAATGAGACTTGGTGGTTTGGCAGGCCCTTTCTCCCAAAATCTGCTGTGGTGCTTACATCTGAATGTCGCTTACTGTTAGAGAGAAGGGAAAAAGACCTCTGAGACCTTTTGAACTAGCCCCTCTTTTCTGCTCCAGCAACTCTTCTATATGCAGTAGTTAACCAATATTAATCTTCTGCTATAGATCTGGAATAAGCTTTTCTTGCTATGTGTCAAATTTCTGGTATAGGTACATAAGCAAAAGTGGTAAATAACAACTGTGGTGGTTCCCTTTAATGAGAGCCAGATGCCAAGCTCACTTGCAATAATGTTTTCAAAATATTATCTGTAGTGTAGTGCAGCGGTGGGTTGCTCCCGGTTCGCCCCGGTTCTAAGAACAGGTAGCGCCGGCGGCGGGAGGCTCCACCCACCCACCCGGGACGCTTCTGCGCATGCACAGAAGTGTCACGAGTGTACGCGAGCGCACGCATGAGCGCGCGAACCGGTAGTAAAGGGTTTTAGAATCCACTATTGGTGTAGTGCATTGTACTTGGATCAGGAAGACCTGATTCAAACCCTCACTTGACAGTAGAACTCCCTGGATAATTTGAAACTCTTCCTTCTGGCACAGCCAAGATTATGTCATAGAATTGTTACAGGAGAAGGATGAGGACACTGCGTGCACATTGAACTCTCAGAAAGAAAAAAAGGCTATAAACAAAATAAATAAATTAGTGCCACTTGTTGGACATTGGAGAAGGGTTTGACATAGAAGAGTTAGATGGTAATTCTATGCACTCCCTGAATAATTTGGAGAACAGATTAATAGAGTTGGAAGGGACCTTGTAGGTCATCTAGTCCAACCCCCTGCTCAAGCAGGAGACATAGAACATATATGTACTGCCTTTGAGATCTTGACACATTTTAGGTCCCAGGTACACTAAGCACGGATCTTGAAAACTTCCACTCAGATTTGAAATGTGAAATATGCTTATGGTTTAAAAATGAAATTAATTCATCAAAAATATTTTATACTTTTGGGGCCCTCAAGGAATGTTCTATTTTTGCTTTTTAATTGATTGGTCACTTTGAAAAAATATATAAACAAGCACATGACAAAAGCTGAAAAAAGATATAATACAGACAAATGATTCAGAAATTTCCACGGGGGAGGGCCTTCTCTGTGGCTGCTCCGGCCCTCTGGAACCAGCTGCCCCCTGAGATCCGGACCACCCCCACACTGCTGGCCTTCCGGAAAGCGGTGAAGACCTGGCTCTTCCTGCAGGCTTGGGGCCGTTGATCTCGCCTCTATAATTGGCGAGGTCCGGCCATGAAACGGTATGTATGAGTTTTTAACTGTTTTTAATTGTTTTTATTATGGTTTCTTTTAATGGTTTTTTATATTGTTGTGAGCCGCCCAGAGTCCCTTGGGAGTTGGGCGGCATACAAATTTAATAAATAATAATAATAATAATAATGTCATGGAGGTTATAGTTTACTAACATATTACTTAGTTAGGAATAGTTAGAATATATTATAGAGAGTCCTCCTATTTCCAGAAGTAACATCTTAACGTCCATTTACTCCTGGTTCCTACCATCTATGTCAGTCCCACCAAATAGACCAGACCAAGAATCACCTCCATAGGAAGGCTAAAACTACTTTTATTGAGAATTTTGCAAGTCTGATTGCGATATACTTCCTCCCCTTTTTATACCCTTGAATTAAGGAGGTGTCTCTGAACTACATTACACATATTTGCTACTTGATTTGGACTTAAGCTATATTGTTCTCCTTGGTCTATTTCTGTCCTTGCCCACTGCAATCTGTCTCCATGTCAGCTCCTTGGAGTAGCCAAGACAAGAAGCACAAACCATGACTATTAACACTACATTTATTCTAAAGTTACAGTAATAGAATCTTACACGCCTAAAAGCACTTCTCTGCTCCTTCACTTTTACTTTCCAAAAAAATAGGAAGGACCATTCTGAGATGCTTTCCACCCTACTTTTCCTTCTGAGGACTGAGATACCTTTTGCATGATGGTTGCCTACTAAGTTGCAGCTCTTTCTCCTATCTCCCGAGGACATTCCCATAGACCCGTGGTGGCGAACCTATGGCACGCGTGCCAGAGGTGGCACATAGAGCCCTCTCTGTGGGCACGCGAGCCGTCGCCCCAGCTCAGTTCTGCTGTGCATGCGCGCGTGCCTCCCACCAGCCAGCTGGTCTTCGGGTCTCTGCCGCGCATGCGCTGGGGCCGGGGCGCATGCAGGGGGCCATGTGCACATGCATGGGGACGCATGCGGGGGGGCACGTGTGCATGCATGGGGGCTGTGCGTGCATTGCATTTTGGGGGTGCGCGCATTCACACACGTGCTAACACGCTTTGGGCACTCGGTCCGGAAAAGGTTAGCCATCACTGCCATAGACCATTACACTCCTACCTTCTTAAAATGTAACTTCTAATTTTACTCAAAATTTTGAGTAGAAAGATTTGTCAAAAGCCTTTTCAAAGTCTAAATATATGTTGTCAACTGGCTCATCGCTAATATCATGCCTCTTCGCACTCTCAAATAACATCCACTCTTCCTTGCCTCACTCACTCTCTCTACGCATGCTAAGCAGCCAGTGACTCAGGAGGGGAAATGTCTGGTTTGGTGGTGCTGTGCCTACTACAGGTAGTCCTCAACTTATGACTGCATTCGAGCCCAACATTTCTGTTGTTAAGTGAAACATTTGTTTTGCCCCATTTTACTACCTTTCTTGCCACAGTTGTTAAGTGAATCACTGCAGTTGTTAAGTTAGTAACACAGTTGTGAAGTGAAATCTGGCTTCCCCATTGACTTTGCTTGTCAGAAGGTCGCAAAAGGTGATCACATGACCCCAGGACACTGGAACTGTCATAAACATGAGTCAGTTGCCAAGCATTTTGATCACATGACCATGAGGATGTGGCAATGGTTGTACTTGTGAAAAACAGTCATAAGTCATTTTTTTTCAGTGCTGTTGTAATTTCAAATGGTCACTAAATGAACTGTTGTAAGTTGAGGACTACCTGTAGTAGTAGGTACCTGCCCCAACCCAGAAAAATGACACTGGCAAGGGGGTCCAGAGTGCAGGCCAGACCAGGCAATCTTCTTGGTCCCTACTCAATCTAGACAGACAGAAGAGAGGGGCCAGGGATCTCAGCAGCAAATAATCTTTCAAATGCCTTGTCTATGGAGATTCTCAGTCATCCAGGTCATGGTTGTCCCAAGGGTGCTTTTTCAAGAGGCAACTGGACTTTCTGGTTTTTCTTTGTAGATGTTTCACTTCTCATCTTCTTGGATGATGCTTCTTGGATGAGAAATGAAACATCTTAAAAACAAACAAACAAGAAAGTCCAGTTGCCTCTTGAAAAAGCATCTTTGGGACATTCAAACGCCTTGTCCCCTGCTTTCTCAGAATTGTTTGCAGTTCTGATAATTTCCAAGCTAGTTCTAATGACTCATTTAGCGTTTTACATATTCCAGATAATTTCTTTGCTTATGTCAGAATATTTCTCCAAAATGATTCTGCTCATTCTGTCAGACCTTCTAGAGTGGACTTACTCAAGTTCTTACCACCTCGGGAGGTGAGAGGAATGTAGATCAGAAAGCAGGGCTTTTCTGTGGTAGCTTCAGCAGTTTGGGATACCTTGCCCTAATGATGCTCTTGGTGCCCTCATTTCTGACATTTTGCACTGCTGTGGAAACAATTTTATTCAGGTAGCTTTTGAAGTATAATGCTAATTGGCTGCCATTTTTTCTTTCTTTCATGTCTTCCTACATTATTGGAGATATTACTTTATGTTAGACGTGGATTGGTTTTATTTTATTGTATGAGTTATTTTTATGTTTTTGTACACCACATCAATCTGATCATATAGATAGTATAAAAATGTCGTACATCAATAAATGTACAATAAATGTAAAATAGGTGGCAGTCTAATAAATAAATAATAAATAAATAAATGCACACAATCCGATCTATTTTGTTGTTCAGAGATAGCAGGTCTCTGTGTCTTGAAGTAATCTTTGGCATGATCACTCGGTATATTGGACAAGATCTCAGGGACGCACTAGTTTCTCCTTTTGATGCCTTTAGGCATTAACTAAAAACCTATCATTCTTGAGTAATGAGAAAACTATACAACTATCATACCCTATTGCCCATTATTAACCATCTCTGTTGCTTATTTCATCTCACTGCTGGTCATCTGATTTCTCTCCAAATTAGTGGGTAAAAAAGTCTACCTCATTAAGAGGGGGAAATTTTTATGTATCAGAGCAACTATGGGTAGCTTAAATATGTCCCCCTCATGAGCTTAGGACAGAGTGAAGGCAACATTACTGAGATATGACAGAAAAAGGTTGTTCATAGAACATGTTTGTGCCATGCTTAGAACAGATGGAGAAGGGTGGTCATTTAGATGTATCTTTTGATGGGAAGGTTATCTATTCTTACTGCTGTTGTTAATTGCTGTATTCTGTTCTTTTGTTATTCCTTTTGATTATGGTCATGAGGTACTTTGAAGACAGAGAGAGATATATACTTGCATTTGTGATCCACAAAGTGGATGATTCACGAACATCCCAAAGTATGGTTAGATTTCCTATAACCAATTTATGGCTCCAGCTGATTAAAATAGGCACCCATAGTCTTAGTTTCAAGAAATGGTTGGGATGATAAATGTCAGGATGAGCATGATTGATATATTCCCTTCGGGTTCATTTTTTTGTAATTCAAATAGCTTTTAATCACAGTAAATCATCCTGACCCACTTTTGCAAACTTAATTCACTGCCATGTGTGATCGTTAGTTGAATTGTGACAAGTAGACAAAAATGCAGACAGTTCATCAGGATTCCTAAGTTAATAGAATTGTTTAAAGAAGGATATGTACCCCAAAAACAAGATAATACTTTGCATAAAATGTGTATCAAGAAACAATGGCTATGATTTCAATAGAAATCTAACACCATATTGATGCAAATTATGCGTATTGTTTGTAAAAGTTTTGTAAAGTTATGCCTGCTTCCCTCCTCCCTTCACATTCTTGAATTCCAAGGGATTCACAAATCTTGTTCTGATCAGCATAGCCTAATCTAATACGAAATCTGGAACTTCATTAATTGGTTAGTGATCTTTTGAGAGCACAGTGCCTCCTTAATAAAATGACTAATCACAATATACAAATAAAAATTATTGGGGGAGGCGGGAATAGGAATTAAAGGACATATCCATGGACATAGGTGTCTACAGATACTGTATTGGAACATAGGCTCTGACTGGTTTTTTTTTCCCAATAGTCCCACTTTCAGTGTGCTCTGTCCAGTTAAGTTGAAGAACATCTCTACTCTCTATATTGTTGTTGTTAGTGTACTAGGTTCTCCTGCTTTATTCATGTAGACAATGCATTTTCCATCTTCCACAAGTTTGACAATTTCATGGTAATTTGATCTCCTCATATCCATAAGCAACCAAGAGTCTCCTCTATAAACTTCCCTGAAAGTGTGTCCTGAAGTTAATGGTTAAATTTGTATCTTCAATAAAACTATTTTTGGAAAAGCCCCGATCTTTCTTTATTGTTTTCCTGTTATTTTTCCTGGATATTTTCGACCTTAATTAAACAATCTAAATTTACTCCCACAGTTCTTTGTTTTTGGAAAATGTACTAATTTCTAGAACAAAGCAAGTAAATAGCATATTTGAGCTAAATCCCTCTAGCTCTTTGTGTTCCTGAATGATTATTGTTTGAAAGCACAGAAATAGTTTGCCAATGTGCATGAGGATTCATGTCCTAAGCAAGCAGAATTTACACTTTTAAAATAATTTTATGCATTAAAGCAGGGGTGTCAAACTCAAGGCCCGCGGGGCCACCCTGGAAATAGTGATGCCTCTGCCAGTGAAAACGGAGCTCGGGAGGGCCGCACACAGCCCTCCCGGGCTCCGTTTTTACTGGCAGAGGGCTGCAGGACGCTGTTGTGGCTGAAAACGGAATCTGGGAGGGCCACACACAGCCCTTCCAGGCTCTGTTTTTGCTGGCAGAGGGCTGCAGGAGGATGCCCACAGCCCCGCCTGGGCCACCACAGGTGCCCCCTGACACAAGTGACATCAAGCTGGCCATGCCCACCCTGGCCATGCCCATCCGGCCCCCCAAGGTCAAACACAACCGTGATGCGGCCCTCAATGAAATCGAGTTTGGCACCCCTGCATTAAAGCATAGCAGAAGAAGAAAGCACAAAAAGGTATTAAAATCTTGGTTATCTTCCCAATGAAATAATACAAATTAATTTCAGTGGGCACTCTAACTCTGCATAGGTTTGGACTGCTAGGCATTCTTTATACTCCTATAATCATTTAATCGGGCTGCAACTGTACCATAATGTTCAATATGCATGAATTTTTAATGGCAGTCTCTGATGATACAATTTGAGAATTTATTGTTTGCCTTTCATCCTCCAGCTATTGATCTCTTATACTGGCGTGACATCAAGCAGACTGGGATCATGTTTGGAAGCATCCTGCTGTTATTGTTCTCCCTAACCCAGTTCAGTGTTGTCAGTGTAATTGCTTACTTGGCATTAGCAGCTCTCTCAGCCACCATCAGCTTCAGAATCTACAAATCAGTGCTACAGGCTGTGCAAAAAACCGATGAAGGACACCCATTCAAGTGAGTGATCTCTGGTTGTTTCTAAGTGCAACAATTGGTAAAAAGTTAAAAGTATTTTTAGAGAAATAAAGTGGGAAATAAATTCCTACTTTGATCATTACCCATTTCATTTCTTGAATTGACTGAATACAATTGAATTGTTTGCCAACTCAATTAGCAATCACTAGTATTTCACATTAACCTTTGGGCTAAATATCCATATATGTATGTTTAAGGTTTAACTGGCCAACTGTTGACCTTGGTTGGATGGGATCAGTCAAGTCAAAAGGAAAGAGACTCCAGACTGTGTGATGTTCCTGCCTCATTTATAGACAGCCCAAATTTAAACATTAGATTTGACTGCTTTCATCCAAACAAAAATCGTTAAGGAGGAAAAGCTGCCCAGTATCATTGATGATAAACCTTAAGATCCAACCTTCTTCAAGCTTTTCTCAACTTCATATGGACAACAATCATATATATAAAATTTGCTGGCAATATGGATCAGGAATCAGATACCAGCCCTGTGAATGGCTAGTAATAGTTTTTATTTATCCAGGCTTTTCTGGATCCATTTACACTACATTTGCCCCTGAAATTAACACTTTATCCTCTTTATTTTTTTGTCCAGTTGAAAACTAACTTCTCTAAACAGAATATATGGTATAAAAATAAGAGAGAAATGAATTTAAATAAATAAATGAAATATGATCAAAGAGGCTTTCTGTCCCTATAATAGGCATGTTTTCATCTGCAACCAAAGATTCCATATAAGAGAGAATAATTCAGCTGGTGAAATCTGAATTAGGCTTTTTCTTTTTCAACAGAAGCTACTTGGAAATGGAAATGTCTCTCTCCCAGGAACAGATTCAGAAATACACAGATTGCCTCCAGTCCTACGTGAACAGCACAGTCAAAGAGCTTAGGCGGCTTTTTCTGGTCCAGGATCTGGTAGATTCCTTAAAGGTAGGTGACCCACCAAGCAAGCATGGGGATTTAGAGAAGGGAGAACTTGTGATGGAAGAGCTACATTCCCAGAGTTCTCAAATTAATTCCTTTAAGGTTTTCAAAGGATATCATCATGGCTGGTACTGGAGAAGTAAATAAAATATTTCTTTTAAGAAAATCAATATATAATTAACAAGTAGGATTCGATGTCATGAGGTATCATAGTGATCAGATTGATGCTTAAAAAAAGATCAGTTTGTAATTATAACAAGTTCTTATTGCAATCAGCTTGAATTGAATCTTTTTTTCCCTGCACTGTTTCTTGTTAGCTCTCAGAATGTGTTATAATGTGGTTTAAAAACCTCAGTTCTATAAACTCTGTCATGTAGCAGATATGTTAATTTTGCCCAACTCTTCTTCTACAGACTTTGAGGTAAAAAAAAAATATCTCCCTTTCCAAACACTGAAAATCTGGCTCAACATACTCTAGGATTTGAGAGCCCAGAGTTCACATCTTTTTTCATTCTTGTTCATTTTATTTATGTATGAATAAAATGAACATGAATGAGCAGCATTCCATTTTTTTTAACAGGAGCTCAAGGCAGTTCTTAGGGAGTTTCCCCCCTCCCCCATTTTCATCTCTACATTAACTTTGCAGCTTTCTATGGCTGGGAGTGGAGTCCTAGTCCATACCCACTAGAACACACTAGCTCTCAGTTAAAAGGAATAAAATTCAGGGCTTTTTAAAGTGGAAGTTTAAAATTTTAGGGCATAATAGTAGAGTATTAAACTAATCATTTTTTAGAAATTGGATGAACATTAACGTTATTTAAAAGCAAGCAAGAATTAAAAATATGCTGATTTAGAATGCAATCCCAGGGTCAGTGAAATATGTACAAATGGCCATATTATTTCTCAGATACCATGCTCAATATAAGCTATCCCCCCCACCACCACCACATCTCCTTGCAATGACACAGAAATGCCAATTTACTTGGTAACATGATAGTTTTATTTCTTCCTTCGCTTGCAAGGAAGAGAAAAATGTGGGGGAGTTATGTAGCTCTAAGGATTCAGAAAAATACGAAATGCTTGCTTTCCTTCCTTCCTTCCTCCCTCCCTCCCTCCCTCCCTCCTTTCCTCCTTCTAGACATTCAAGACAAGATTTAGATTTATTCCCTATTAACTACTGACCACAAAGCTTTGGTTACACCAGAATGTTCATCTCAAAAATGTAATTAAATGTATTTAATAAAAAATAATGGACAAACTGAAGTATTACATCTAAACTTTCCAATATCCCTTATTATTATGTTGGTAGTCTGGTGTGATTGTGGAAATTTAATTATTGTATTATTTCCAATTCAGTTTGCAGTACTAATGTGGTTGTTGACTTACGTTGGAGCTCTCTTCAATGGCCTAACTCTCCTGATAATGGGTAAAATTAATCATTTCTTTTAATTTGTATCACGATAGCAATAGCACTTAGCAATAGCACTTAGACTTATATACCGCTTTACAGTGCTTTACAGCACTCTCTAAGCGGTTCACAGAGTCAGCATATTGCCCCCAACAATCTGGGTCCTCATTTTACCCACCTCAGAAGGATGGAAGGCTGAGTCAACCTTCGACGATAACTTTGTGGTCAAAATAGATTGAACAGTTTCAGTGAAATATGTCTCTCTCTCTTTGTCAATTGTTGTTTTTTTTTTTTTTGGCAATTTCTTGAAAGTACATGTTTGTTGTTTAACATTTCTGGTACTTTCAAATTTATTTTCATGGCTGATATGCCCATAACGATGATAAGAGTTTTAATTCAGGAGACTCAGATTTTATTCTTACATTATATTTCCAATCTCTTTTTTTCCTCAGTTCCCTTAATCTCAATTTCTCAGATTCACATATTAAAGTAATTATAATAGTACAATTATAATAGTAAAGTAATTACCATGTTATCCCATCCTCTGTACTTGCTCTGTATAATAATATATTAGATTATTGTACATCTTCATACATCACATTGTTTCAATACAATGATTATTTGTTCAGTATAGATTTAAGATTACGGTATTAACAGTCTAATATTTAGATAACTTAGACTATTCATTAAAAAAGAGGCATTACATCAATATTAATTACAGTTTAGAATGTCCATGTTAATGAGCGTAATTTACCATTTTTTACAACAATGTAGCAAGGAAGGGACCTGTCAAATCCTGTGAATTCAGGAAACAATAACCACTTGGATTTTTATAAATAACTCAGTTGCTAAAATAGGATAGTAGAATCTTGAAAAGGAATAGTAATCATTCTTCAGCTTTGTTATGCCTTTTAATGGTGAGCACAAGTGTGTACTATACTGCAAATATGCTTAAAGCATTTTTCCCCCTCTTCTGTCTAGCTGTGGTCTCAATGTTTACTCTACCTGTGGTATATGACAAGTATCAGGTATGTAAGAAAGTTTAATTTATGGATTTCATTTTGATCAGTAGTACCTACCGGTATATAAATGAATAAGGAGCTAGGGGCAAGATCAGTAGTAGCCATTATCAGTTTGTAATATGCATATTTGTCCCACTGATATCTTTGTACATGTGCAGGTTATTCAAGTTCCTGTGTGGTTTGAACTGTTTGTTTTGTTTTGTTTTGTTTTGTTTATTGTCATTGCACCTCGCACAACGAAATTAAATGCCATCTTCAGTGTACATTATAACTATAAAAATAAAACACAAACACACATCCTTCACATTCTGTACAATTGAACTGAAAACCCGATATTGCATTAATATTGCACTATACAGTAGAATTCAATATAGTTACTACCCTGGGATAGAAGCTGTTTTTCAGCCTTTGTCCTTGTTTTTATTATCCTGTACCGTCTGCCAGATGGTAATAATTCAAAAAAAGGGTGCCCAGGATGAGATGGATCTTTAAGAATGTTTTGAACTTTCTTAAGGCAGCGGGAGCTATAAAGCTCTTCCAAAGACCATATGTTGGTCAAAAGCATTTGTAATTAGTTAACCTCAATATTGGGAACTCTCAGGTAGTATAATCTCTGCTGGGCCCTTAACACCCAGAAACTTAAAACTGGCCACTTGCTCCACTCCGTCTCCATTGATAAGCAAGGGCTGGATGTCTGATCCATTCCTTCTATAGTCCACTATAAGCTCCTTGGTCTCATTGGTGTTAAGGACCAAGTTATTGTCTCCACCCCACGAAAGCAACTGTTCCACCTCATCTCAATAGGCAGACTCATCCCTCCCGGAGATGAGTCCCACCACTGTTGTATCATCTGCAAATTTAGTAATAGTATTACTAGCATTAGTGGGAATGCAGTCATGCACATAAAGAGTACAGAGTAAGGGACTCAACACGCAACCCTGTGGTGTACCAGTGTTAAGAATAAGGGCTGAAGAGATATGATTACCTAATCTGACACTCTGAGAGTGGCCAGACAGGAAATCCATAATCCAAAGGCAGATTGAATAAGAAAGCCCAAGATCCATAAGTTTAGACACTAGTCTATGTGGAAGTTGTAAAATCTGTTTAGGATTACAAGGAGAAAAGTGTAAAAGGTGACAACAGACTCATGATGGTGGTTGAGATAGGGCCATAAAAGCCCTGTCATATACATGTATGAAGCAACATGCATAGCCCCAGAGGTGGACTTTGATTGCATTGCTAAAATTGCCATCTTGGCTTTTTTTTGCCGCCAATACATACCTGGTAGATTCCAGGAAATATCATGTTAATCTGCTGTAGCAAAAATAGTTTTGTCTCATTTCAAATGTTTCCAGGTTTTTGTTTTGTTTTGTTTTGTATCAGCTTTTGTGGACTAAAGTCCACTTGAAAAATACAGCATGATGCCTTAAGTTGTTGGTTCATGTTTGCATGTGTGTTTGTTTATACACACTTCATTGTTGGAAAACATGTCTGTATGTCTCTTGTGTTCTTGAAAAAAGAGAGAAATTAAATGTGAAGATATAAACTATGATAATTATCTTAACACTTAATGCATGTAAAAAAAAATCTCAATTACCATTCACAAAGTGATGAATTAATAGCACAAGCATCCTGGTGTGTGGATGGGTAATGGGATAAAATCGTGCTAGTTCATTTTGGTTCATCTATGAACTTCCAGATAATTCATATATCAGTAGTTTGATACTGAAAGTCTCCTTGAAGTTCATTCATTCAGCAATAGTTACCATAATAAGACTATCTGGGAGATTGAAATCTTCTCCCAATAGATTCTGTATATTGCCGTTTTAAGTGTCAATTTGTGAGTTCAGTCTGTTTTCTCCCAAGTAAATGATTACAAGATTGCAGCTTCAGATACCAGTTTTTTACATTTGTTTATTACCTGGTTTGGGTTTATCCCTGATGCATAATTAATAATTAATTAATGATAATATAATCCATAGGATTGGAAAATAATTTATACTTGATACTGAGTGTATTTTTCCTATTTTGATTGATTGCAACAATATTTTCATAAAGGTTGCTGCAAATTTTAACTGTTTGGAGAGTATGGCAGACAAACATGTTAAGAACTTGGTAAAATCACCTCTATAAAATATAATAATGCATACATCAATATAGTTGATTCCCCATTGATTTATTTCTTCTTTCTTTTTCAGGCACAGATTGATCAATACTTGGGGCTTGTGAGGACCCAAATAAATACTGTTGTGGCAAAGTGAGTATTGTAGTCAAGTTATTTAATACCAGGATGAATAGAATACTGTTGCTAGATTTCTATATGATTAGTATTAGGGACACAGAAGTCTGTGTCCTACAGTTAGTTAGGGTAGCAACTACTTAGCAACAAGAAAGTTACCCCTCCACCCCCCATCTCCCAAAAAGACAACTAATATAAAGAAAGGTTTTGGATAGTGACTTCTTCCTTACTTCAGCTGAGGTTAGGTATTAAAATATCTGTATTTTAATTTGAAGTCAGTTTTGCATCTGGCTCCAATTTGCAGTTTGAGCAATGTGTACAGTATTTCTTGCAGATTTAAAATGTATTGTCCTGATTTAGGATATAATGACAATATTACATTAAGTTGGCTATTGAAGGAGTGATAACTATAGCTCTATGGTTGATCATATGCTCCTGCATTGTTCCAGATCACTCCATTATTTTTAATACCCCAAATTTCCCAAAAATCTTTTGTGATTCACCCTCTTATAACTATTAGAGATAACACCTCCTTAAAAATTCCTTATACATCTACAGCAAAATGTTTCCTGCTGCCCTGGAAAATAATTATTCCTCTAAATTTCATCTGTTGATGTACTTTCTTTTAGGGGTGTGCGATGCTCCAGAAATAATTCAAAAAATGATTCCTCAGAGATTGTGAAACTGTCCAGGTTTTAAATAGAAAAGAAGCTCTTTCCATTTATGATGACTGTAGCTCATAATGAATGTTTCCGAGTGAAAGAAATTCTACCTGAGGATTAGTTTCAAGCAGAGAAAATTAATTATGTAGTGAAATAGCTATTCTGCATGTCTAATTTTTGTTTTTTTGTAATCCTATTTTTCAACCTCCAGAATCCAAGCAAAAATCCCAGGCGCTAAGAGGAAGGCTGAGTAAAAGTAGCAGCAAGAATCTATCAACTACAGGAGTGAATGATAAGAAAGTCTGGGATGAAAACAGCTCTGTTCTTTTTACTTATAATTTATTATTCATCTCTCTTTTTCTCGCTTGCTCTCTCTCTCTCTCTCTCTCTGGGTGAAGGCAGATGTCAAATAGAAAAACTCACAGTGTTGCAGCATGCCCGACAATCCTAGGTTGAGCCTGGCTTTCTCTGAAATTCACAAGCAAAACAACAGGCATAAATGCCACGAAAATGGGCTCAGCTACCTGCCTTTAGTTTCTTCTTCCCTATTCTTCAGGCTGGCTTTCCAGCTATCCAAAATAATGAGAGCACTGCAAAAATGTTCATGAATTTTTGTTCATTTCTTTTTATATAGCTATCTATATATCCACACAACATACCACTTCTTTGAAAATGTAAAGTTATTTTAGGGATTGCGAAGAGAACATTTGGGTGACATCATGAGAAAGCAGCCAATCAGCACTGTGCACAGCCAGCTTCTGCTTCAAATTTGCAGAACTATTTTTTTTTCTTTTCCAGTTCCATCCTGGGGGGGTGAAAAAGGATGTTTGGATTCAATGTAGTGAGGGTGCTGCTGGAATGACACCATTGCTCTGAACGTGTTATATTTGTCTTCACTCTTCTTTCTTTCAAACACCATGATCTCAGATATGTGAAATAATGAAACAGCTTCTCTCCCCCACACTTCTCCTGCTGTTTCTGTACTATCTTAGACTATTTGCAATCATGTGTGTCAAGCACTAAAGTATAGTAAAGAGAAAAGTGTTCTAGGTGTGGTTCTTGTGTTGCTTCTTAAGTGCATGATGGTGAGAACCTAAAGTTACTATTGAACTTTCTATTTTTTATTATCTAGTGCTTCTACTATTATTTCTTCTATCAGCATCGCTTAAATAACTCTGAATGTTACATGTGGCTAGGGCTTTCCTGCTTAGTGCACTGATGCAGTTTTGCTTCTACGTCCACTGGGTTTGCTGGTTGGCTTTATCTTGACTATTTAGAATCATAGACTGAGTCTTCAAGTGTCATTGTTTCTCTTTTGGCACATCTAATTAAAAAACAAGCCAAGGAGCAATCAGTGCTTAAATGGCATAATTCATTTTGTATAACTCTCTTAAGAAATTGAAAATAAAACCTACACACCCAGTACCTTTTGTTTTGTTTTCTTTTTTGGTTTTTTTTTATTTTTTTATTTGCTCTTCAAGGATCAGTGGTCTGATTACATGTATGGGAAAATTAAAACTTCCAGCTTGTAATATGTATCACAAATTTGTATGACGTTCTCTGTAGGATTTAATTATGGATTCTTAAATATTTGCACTTATGTACTTGATACTGAATGCAGAAATAAATGTTACTAAATGTTAAAAGGAAGGTCTTCTTGCCATTTTGCTGACAGTCATTATCACATAAATACTATGAATGTATATATTGTACTGCTTTCTGCCTATCACAAAATTGCTAATAGCTCTTGGATTCTGCTGAGGAATCTGCCTTTAACAGGTAACATTTTCTGAGCAGCACTGGGACTAGATAATATCTTTCAGAAATCCAGTTTTATTGATTCCAGTTGCCAAGGGAGCCAGTTCATAACTGGAGCTGGAGATTGCTATGTCAAATATGATTTACAGACGTACATGCCAGTACAATAGACATGCCCATTTTTATCACATTGGTGTTTTGTGACTCAGTGAGTCACTGAGAGAAACATAGAATTGCAGTCTCAAGAATGTATTAAATGTTTTTGGAATCATGGCTTTTTAATAAATTGGACAATTTCGTATGTTTATCAAGAAAAAGATCCCATTTTGTAAATAGGAACATGAAAAATTGCCTTACAAGCCAGACCATGGGTATGTCTAATTCAGAATTGTTTACACTGACTGGAAGTAGGTTAAAGGCTCACTTTTTCTAGATGTTACCTGAAGAAACTGGGGATTAAACTTGGAGTTTTGGAAGGAAAGGATATAAATCCATTGAATACTGTAAATACTGTAAACATTTTCCCCAAGTTTCTTCAACTGTGTAATGTAACATGGTTTAATTTTCAGCCCATGCTCTGGATCACTGGTCCCCAATCTTTCTGGCACCAGAGACTGGTTTCGTGGAAGACAATTTTTTCACGTCCCGACTGGTCGTGGTTTCGCACGCAACCTAGATCTTGCAGATGCGCAAATGCAGCTTCGTTCACTTGCTGCCACTTGCATGGCCCAGTATCTAATAGGATACAGACTGGTATCGGTCCACTGCTCAGGGGTTGGGGACCTCTGCTCTAGATTACACACAAGAATCTCGACAATACGGTTAAAATTTATGAAAAAATATACTATCATTGCAATCAGTACAAATATATTTTTCGTCAAAGATGAGCGTTGCAAAAGTTTCTATTAGTTTTCCAAGCAGTTATTTTCAGTAATAAAATGAGGATAGATTGTGGTGTTTGTTTTTGTACCTATTATGCACAGCAGCAATTAAATGCTGTCATCTAGTTCAGGAGCTGACCAAGAAGTATGTCTTCTCAAAAAAAATGTTGAATAAGGTTCTTCCATCCTTGTTCTGCTTCAGCAATGAAGCAGATTTCTGTTTGTACCTGGAGCATGGGGTAAAGGAAGGAAGGAGAGAGGTGGCGGGGATGTTTTATTTGGAGACAGGTACTGGCAAGAAAGTGCTTCTGATACTTCTCTCCCAGTTTCTCCTCCCCCCTGGCAAAAATGTGGGCACAGAATAACCAATTTCATTACTGGTTATCAACTTCCTTTCTTATCCCTTTGGTTTTTTCCCTTTGGTGGGGGGGAACAGGGTTTTCTTGGCACCCCAAAGATCTTCCCATTCTTCTTTCTCATCATAACCTTTCCTCAATTGGTTGACAAGTGGAAGAGATGACAATTTGGTACAGTGGGGAAAGCCCTGATCCTCCTGCTGCCAATAGGCAAACAGCTCCCCAAAATCAATCTAGAACCAGAGCTGGGTCTACTGTGTCCTCAGATGGCCAATAGAAACAGGGCAACCCATCACCAGCAAACTTACCTCTATGCCATTCAGCACAGACTGCACTAAGCTTGTGTCAACCAGTATAAGGGAGCATCACTGCAGAAACAAAACAGGAAGACATGTGCACAAGCTACATCCACAGTAGGATGAAAGTCAGCTGAAGGCAATAACCAATGTTCATGTCCTTTGTTTCTTGAAGCATCAGCAGTCTCTAGTTAGCAGTTGGTACAGAAGAGCCCTGAAGATGTCGTCATGTCTGCGTCTAATACAAAAATCTGTTTTGATATAACCGTCAGAGGGTCTATTGTGGGTTTCCCCTCCACTGGAAGTACATGAGCTACAGGAATATCCAGAGAGAAGTGAAAAAGCCAAGATGGCTGCTGTGCCTGTACAACTGGAGCTTACCCCCTTTTAATATGTGTTGCATGCAAAGGAATAATCACATGACTGTAGACAGCTTCTTGATCTTTTTGCTACCCCTCATCCCAGGGATGGTTATAGATAATAGGCCATCTCAGCACCAGCCCCATTCTTTCTCTCCCTAGAAGTACCAAAATACCATATCCTACTGACATTCCATAAAGTAGCCAAAACTGCGTTGTTTTGGCATGCATTTATCCTTAAGGGCCCCTCTCGAATAAATTTCTCAAATGAGGTGCCTAGGTGAACCATTGAAGTAACTTTCATTTTAAAACAGATTTTATGCAAAGTATAATGGATTTGATTGCATTTCTAAAAAGTATCAGCTAAAAATGCATTCACAGTTCTGTGCAATACCCATTTTATCATTTTATAGCTCATTCCTAAATTAACTATAGACATATAGGAAATCACATAAACAAGACTGCAATTCCAGCAACTATCTGGAAACAAAAATGCCTTTAGATGTACATTATTATTATTTACGTAAACCCTGATATAAGTAATTATTTAAACGCAAGAAAGGAAAACATGCTTATAACTGATTGGTTACTGACTCATAAGAATTCCTCGATTCTTTCATAATATTTATTAAAGGGCCCTCTCCAGTGTTGCAACCCCCCCCCAAGTATATTGCAGTTTTTCGGTTCCAAATGAGGGGAATAAAAAAAAAAGATAAAGAGCATTCTTTTAATCCGCTCCTGTCATTTTTTCTCGGCGGCTTTGGAACAGCAACATCGGGCGGGTCTCGCGAGGCACGCGCAGGCCAGCCGCCTCCGGTTGTCATAGTAACCGCCCGCGCGGTCTGGCTCGGGGTGAGGGGGATGATGGCGCCTCCTCCTCACTCGTCCCGCTGTTCCGAGTCTGCGGTGGCGGCGCTGAAGCATCTGCAAGGCGTGGGTGAGCGGTCTCCGCGGTTGCTTTGGCAGAGCTGTGAGGCTCTCGTGTTTGGAAGCTTGCGCGTGGATGGTGGCTCGTGGCCATCTTGAAAGTGCGAGTGAGAGGGACTCCAACGTGGGAAGAGAGCTGGTGGCGTTCCCGCGGGGAGGGGAGAAAGAATCGCTGCTTCCTTGGACTGGGAGAAGGGAATGATTCGCCAGTCCACCTTTTCAGCATGTCTTAATATTGCCTTCTCCTCTCCTCTCCTCTCTCTCTCCCCCCCTCCCTCCTCTCCCTCTCCCTCCTGTCTTCCTGTGAAATGTAAACGCACAGCAATAAGGCAATAAATGTTGTCACTATTCTCCCCCCCCCCCAAGGATTAAACCTAGATCAGTTATAGCCTTGGTGAGGGGATGGCATCCTCTTACATGTATCATCCATGAATTCACCTTGCCCCTGCCCCCTCCTAATCTCTTTAGAAATAGGGGCTCGGCTCTAGGATCACCTGAGCCAATGAACTTGGCAACATGGGAGGAATCCGAATTTTGGGAATTTTATACTGTGGAGGAGCAAAGATTGGACATTTTATATGGAAACACGAGGTATTCTTGATTGCAGGGCTTTCTAATGTTGGGTGAGAAAATATACTGAGATAATTTATAGTAAAAAACACATTCTTCGGCTCAGTCTTTGTAAACAGCAACGGCTAGTCGTACCACAAATAATCACAACAATTTAACACAAATAGTTTTCACAGAAGATAACATTGAAAAAGCAGTACGCAGCCTAAAACCATCTCTGTCAATCGGACCTGATGGACTATGTGTATACTTCCTAAAAAAGCTCTCCACAGCTATGGCTGAACTACTAAGCATAATCTTTGAAAAATCCTTCAGGACAAGCTCCCTACCAAACCTATGGTCACTAGCCACGGTCATCCCCATCTTCAAAAGAGATCCCAGCCTAGTTGAAAATTACAGACCAATCTCTTTATGCTGCGTCACCTGCAAAGTCATGGAATCAATCATAAACCAATCCATTACCCTCCACCTAGAAACTAACAACCTAGTCTCAAACAAGCAATTCGGTTTCAGGAAAAAATTATCCTGCAATCTACAACTACTACACTGCAAAAACATATGGATCTACATAGACTTCTGTAAAGCCTTCGACTCAGTGGTACACGACAAACTACTTCTGAAACTAAAATCCTACGGCATCTCTGGACCCCTACATAACTGGATAGCTGCGTTCCTGTCAAACAGACAACAAGTGGGCAAAATAGGGAGCGCCCTATCAGATCCC
>QLTV01004082.1:3487663-3505164 GCA_003457575.1 Thermophis baileyi | reverse complement strand
GTAGTTCATAAAATCATCCACTACAATGTCCTACCTGTCAATGACTACTTCAGCTTCAACCACAAAAATACACGAGCACACAACAGATACAAACTCAAATTGAACCGCTCCACACTTGACTGCAGAAAATACAACTTCAGCAACAGAGTGGTTAATGCCTGGAACTCACTACCTGACTCTGTGGTTTCCTCCCCAAATCCCCAAAACTTTACCCTTAGACTGTCTACTGTTGACCTCACCCCATTCCTAAGAGGTCAGTAAGGGGCGTGCCTACTGTCCCTGTCCAAACGTTCCCTTTTATTTGTACCCATCTTATGTATATAAATAATGTTATATCTATGTATATTACCAAATACGTACTTGACAAATAAAATAAATACTTGAAAAAAAAATACTTGAAAAAAAAACCTGCTGCAAATTGTGCATTTGATTTATTTTTCAAAAAGATGTGTGGAATTTTAACATATTGTAACATAGAGTCTTATGTATTCAAGCCTGCTGTTTTCAGTTTCTTTTGAATAATGTTTACTCCCTGAGAATAAGCAACATCCAATGCAGTAAAGATTTTTACTTTAAATTGAGAAGCTAAGAGGTCGATGTTTATGTGATCCCAGTGTTATTCAAGATTATCAGTAGCAAGAATGGCCTTATGGTTTGGGGGCATTTTTTGATAAGGCAGTTGAAATTATTCTGCAGACAATGAATTCTGCAGGAGGTATCTAAAATCTTAAAATAATTGGAAACAAAATTGAAAACCATTGGAAACAAATATGGGACCGTATTGTTGAAAAAAGTGCATTGGTCAAATGTTTAAAAAGCCTGCAATTTTTGAGAAATTAGATTGAAGCCAGCTATACCAAAGCATCATTTCTGAGAACATAAATTTTACATTCAGAATCTACGGAATTAGGATTAGAATTCAGTTACAGGAAGAAATAACTGTCGTTGTTTCATTTCAGTGGATATAGCAATTAGAAGTTACAACATCTGAAAATTACTAACAGTGGACAATACTGTAAATGTGTTTCAAGTCACATTTCAAATTGAAAATTGAAAATTATGACTCATCTCATTAATTTTATTATTTTTGCAATGAGAAAGAGGGCATATTTCTAACATTCCAAAGATATAATGCAAACTAATTGTCTAGGACAGGGGTGTCAAACTCAATTTCATTGAGGGCTGCATCAGCATTGTGTTTGACCTTGGGGGGGCAGGTTGGGCGTGGCCAGGTCGACGTCACTCATCTTGGGGGCGCCTATGGTGGCTCGAGTGCTCTACCAGCGAAAACAGTCTCCTGAGTCCTGTTTTGGCTGCGACGGCCTCCTGCAACCCTCTCCCAGCGAAAACGGAGCCCGAGAGCATGCAGCCCTCCCAAGCTCCGTTTTCACTTGGAGAGGCACTGCGGGCCAGTCCTTCACTGTTTCCAGGGTGGCCCCACAGGCCAGATCTAAGCACCCCATGGGCCGGATCCGGCCCCCAGGCCTTGAGTTTGACACCCCTGGTCTAGGAACAATGTGACAGAAATGTATAGCTAATGCAATTTTGTCTGAGTCTGTTTGAGCTACACAGATAATGTACATGTTAATTTTAGGATCTTCTTCCTCAACAATCTGACAATGAACTAATTAGAAAGCTTTCTCATTCCTTTCCTTCTCATTGTCTTTATCCTATGCCTTTCTCTGCTGAACCCAGAAGTCTTGATCCTCCAACCATATATGGTATACTTGATGAATATATTGTCACATGGAGAGACATAAATCAAGTCTATAATACTTCAGATGTTGCTTGTTCTTATTTATTTAGACATTAAAAATGGAGATTTGCATTTATTATTCATTATGAACTAAAATTTTCATTTGCTTACTGACATACACATATCCCCATACATATTTCACCAGTTTACATTTTATCTGACCAGACTTAGTGCATTATCGTTAATTATTTGCAATGAGACTTAAGCATTAAATTTCACAAGCATGGCCAGTTGTAGCCTAGTATTCTTACTATGCTTCCTGGCATTTTGCACTTGAGTATTATTTTCTCATCTAGTTCATAATCCCTTGTTCTGAGAACTTGTGTTTGAAAACCGTATTTTGTTTTCTCTTTAAAGTCATCTTTATTCTGATATTATTTTAATTGCTGTATATGGGGAAACCTTTCAAAACAAAAATGTTGCCTCTATGGCAGGCTGTGAGTCTCACTTTCTCCATTTTTTCATGCACTGACCATCAGGAGGCACCATAGTTTCATCCTTATTGAGAGCTATCATACATGGACAGCCAACCGTTATTCTGTGGACTTCAGACCTTCTACTTAGAATTGAACTCAAAGATCTTGACACTTAAATGAATATATACAGTGCATGAGCTTTAGGAACTATTTAGAACTACTCAGTGGTTTGCAAGAAAGGGTACATAGAAGCTATCAGAATGGTATATAGTCTACCTTCCCCTAAGCTCTCAGAGAAGAGAGAGATTGCATCATGTGCCATCTGGGGATTGAAGACATAAAAACATATACATGGAGAAGTGGACAACATTAAATCAGTCTTTTGTCTAATGATTTCCTGGTCAACATTGTCAATACCAAAACTGATGTCAATGGGTGAGGGTGCAACAATTGTTGACTCACCTCAGATATCAGTCCATTCTAGCAAGTTTTTAGATATTTTCCTAGCAATGTGGTAGGTAGTTTGGCCACATCCCAAGTCTATTTTGGGAATTCAGATTTTGCTGAATGCCAGAATTCAACAATCTCTGAATTCTAAATTCCAGAGTAACAAGGATTGGTCCTAGATGACCACTCTTTGCTCTCAGATTCTGTGGTGCTTGCTGGTTTACAAAGAAGTTAGGGAAGCTGAAGGAGCAGAAGCAATACCTAGAGTAATGGAAAAGAAACATAACGAACCATAGGTTTTCATTATAGTAACAAGAGCAATGAAGCATCAGCATTTCTCTGCCCTCATGAGCAGAGTATCATCCAATGATCCTATTAAAGGTGAACTTTCTGAGAGGAATTGTTTGCATTTTGCTAAACAAATTGCAAATTTCTTTAAACAAATAGCCCATCTAGCAGTTCAAAACATGTAAATGCCAGTAGATTAATAGGTACCACTTCAGTGGGAAGGTAACAGCACAGAACGCTGTTACCTTTGGCATATACCATTCTGGCTACATGACCATGGATAATGTCTTTGGACAACGCTGGCTCCCTCATCCAAGAAATGGAGATGAGCACTGTTCCCTAGAGTCAGACACAACTGTACAGGGAAACCTTTACTTTTATCTTAAACAAATTGGTCATATTAGTTCAGTTCTTGACATCTGGGATGTTTTCAGCTTGTAGACTTCTAATATTGTAGACAGGCTGCATGACTATGGCTACATCATTTTTTCAAGCAGTAAGAAGTGGGAGTGAGCTGCTGGATTCAAAAGATAATCAGAGTCTCTTTGAAAGAGGGAGTGGTGTCTGCTGTCTTGACAATAATACTGGTATTCCCCCCTCTTAATCCAAAAGTAATAAGCAAATTGAACAAGTCTCCATCTTTATTTTTTTAGAGAAAGATTTGGAAAAAGAGGCTGGACTTAGGCTGCAGATGATCCTAGAACAGTGATGGCAAACCTTTTTGGTGCCGAGTGCCCAAAGCGCAAGCACAAGCGCGAACCCCCAAAATGCAATGTGAGTGCCCCCCCATGTATGTGGCCCCCCCATTTTTGGCTTCCAGGTTGGTGCAGGAGGCTTTCTAGGCCCAAAATGGGGCGTGGGGGGCTCACGCGCCCCCCCCTGTGCCCTGTTTTGGCTTCCAGGTTGGTGCAGGAGCCTTCCAGGCCCAAAACAGGGCACGGGGGGCGTGCACATGTGCGCGAACCCCCAAAATGCAATGCAAGTGCCCCACGCATGCGCCCTGCCCCCCGCGCATGCGCGGCTAAGACCCGAAGATCAGCTGGCCAGCGGCAGGCGCATGCGGTGGAGCTGGGTTGGGGCGACGGCTGGCGTGCCGGCAGAGAGAGCTCTGCGTGCCACCTGTGGCACGCATGCCATAGGTTCGCCATCACGGTCCTAGAAGAAATAGAGTATCCCTGGCAGATAGGGTTCAGGACCAGATATGAAACTTGAAGCTTGCAGTGGTCACTTTTGTGGCTGACTTTCTTCAGAACTTAAATGGAGGGAATGTGGTCCTGGTTCTCTCAGTTCTCTCTCAGCAACATCCTATATAACTGACCAAGACATCCTTCTGAACGATTCGCAAGAGCACTTCCTGAATCAGAAGTACATTGGATACTTAAAGGGGAAATCTGTTAAGTCCTTGGCCATACCAATGTCAGGTGCTGCATGACTCAGCCCTCTCTCCCATGTGTGAGAGTTGTATTTCATGGTTTCTCAAAATGTCAGTAAAAACTGTGTGAGAAGTATATTCAGAGGGGGTGGTATAGTAATTTGCTACATAGTTAGAAAAGAAAGAGAAGATTAGGAACCTGTTTCTATAAATAGGACTAGTTCTTGAATCACTGAAATTCTTCAGTATTACATATTCAGAATTCCTTCATTTTCTTGTTGATTTATCAAAATCTATTTGAATGGATAAAGCTTGACAATATTATTTAACATACATATAGCACCATTTGCAGCATATTGCAGCATATTGAACTACTTGCCCCACCCCCTTTTGAGTGTGCTGGCTTGGTCTCTTCTGTCCTTACACAATAGGTCCCATCAATGATTATTTGGCTGAGAACTCCCAGAATTCACTCTGCAACTAAAATGTGAAACTAATAACCGTGAAGTTAACTTCCAAGTTGCAAAGCATTATTTTACTTAATGTAATGTGAAAACTGAAAAGTGTTTTGAAGTCAGGTTTCCTTGTTCTTCCTTTTTGTTTAGAAAAACAGCTTCAGAATGAAGGACTACTATTCAACAAAGAAACTGTCCAGCACCTTGAAGATGCTGTTAAAGCCATTAAAAAATTGGTAATATGAAAATCTAAAAAAGTATTGCCTTTAGATATTTAAAAAGTACATGTATTGTGATTACAAAATTTGGGTTAGACCTGAATAGTCTTGAATCTATGGATGAATATTTGTGTACTGGATGTACTATGTTGCTGTAAAGAGAAGATCTGTGCTAGGATAATGGTGAGCTTTAAAAAAAAAACCTTGCACACAATGTACCTTACAACTCATCCTCTCTCCTATGCCCTCTGTTCAACTTGCTTTTCCAGGCGGTGCTGAATTCAAATCTGATTTCAAAATCTTAATATTCTATTAAGCTTGCTGAGTATATTTAGTCATGCCATTATCTCCCACAGTCTGGAGTGGGGGGAGAGGAAAGAATACAGGTATTCCTCGACTTATGACCATAATTGAGCCCAGAATTACAGTCATAACTCATGGTAGTCATTAAGCGGGTCACCATGTGATCGCACCTGATTTTATGACCTTTTATGTGGCAGTCATTAAGCAAATGCTGTGGTCATTAAGCAAACGATATGGTCGTTAAATACATGCATTTTAGCCAATGGGCATTTTTTTGATGGAAACTGGAAATAAATGCCAGTTTCTGAGAGAAAAAAAGCCAAAAATCATGGTAATATGACTGTAGGATACTATAGATCAGTGGTTCTCAACCTTCCTAATGCGGCGACCCCCGCCCTGCCGCCGTGACCCCCGCCCCACCACCTCCCCATGCGCGATGAGGTGACAAAGGGGGCATGGCACCAAGATGGCGGGCTAGCGCGCGCTTAGGCGACCCCTGTGAAAGGGTCATTTGACCCCCAAAGGGGTTGCGACCCACAGGTTGAGAACCGCTGCTATAGATAGTTGTAAGTGTGGGCCAGTTGCCAAGTGCTCAAAATGTGATCATGTGACCTTGGGGAAGGGCAGCCATTGGAATTTCAAAACTGGGTCATAAATAGTTCTGGAGAAGTCCACTGTAACTTCAAATTGCCTTGCCCCATTTACTGAAATTTATTACAGATCTAAGCAATGATTCTTTTATACAAACTTTATCACTAAGAAAAAAAAGTCTGTACCTACATTTAGGAAAGATATGGCCATCAGATTTTTCCCTTTGTCATATATCTGTCAATTTTTAGGAAAAGGAAAGAAAAGATACAATTGAATTGTTGGAAGAAGAGACCATAAAAAACTGTAATCTCCGTATCAGAGTCAAGAGTTTCCCAGCAATTGTTATGAAAGAATTTGAAGGTATTTTTATCTTAAAGTAAAATGCATTGGAGAATGCAACATATGATTAATTTGTTAATTATGATAATTTATTTTAAGAACTATGCAGTTTGACAGACAGCTTTACATAACTTGTTTTGATTAAAATCTGAATTTGGATAATAGAAATTGAGCTATAATTTTTAAGTATAAAAAGAGGAAACTAAGAAACAATATATAAATAGTTTTACCGATATTATTTATACCTGGTTTAGAAAAAAATGTGAAACCAATACATACCTGGGGTTTACATACTACTTAATCCCCACTAACATTATCTCCAAACTGATCTGAAAAAAAGGATTAAGTTTTAATAACCTACTGTTCAAGACAACAACTTCTTTTAAACTCTTATTAATGATCTGAAAGGATGAGTCCTATAGAAGACCAGAGAAAGTTTGTGATGGAGTGAATTACCAGTATGTTGTTTGGCCTTAATGCATTTAAATATTACCAAGATTTTCCAAGTATTGGAAGTATAGGAATATACCTATGGATCCTTTGCTTGTTTGCTTCAATCTTTGGCCGAAGAGGTATTAGAATAAGTGAAGGTGAATATGGAAAAATAACTTTGCTTTACAAGAGGATCAAGAAATTCATGGAACACGAAACATTGTTCACCATACTGCATATATTTGAAGCTCCATATGTGGAGTTAATAGATCATTCAATATTATCTGGCAAATAATAAAAGAAGTCTATGTTTTTATATTCCAGCTTTCAAGACATCAGTATTTTCAAGGACTTGTTTCTGTGGAAACGGATCTATGCAGTATTACTGAAATATCTAGATAGAATGAAGACTCAATCCAAGTACCACTTCAGTGTGGCTAGCCTTTAGAGTCAGTGCTTTATCTGGGCCTTATTTCCCTATGACTTTTATAATTTCTAGATGATTCATTTGGCACTTCAAGTTATCACAGAGATCTGGTAATTTATAGAAAATTGAAAATGGATTTAATATTTTATTTCTTTCTGTCTTTCTGTTTTAAAATTCCTTATTTTAGAACTTGTGGCTGCTGCCCATCGATTTCATCTTAACAAGTTAAGAGAAGTAGAAGCTTCTATGAATGAAACTATTGCTGCAGTACAAGAGGTGTACACAAAGCAAATGTTTTCTGAAGAACAAAATGAAACACTGTGGTAGGCACTATGTGGTAAAAATGAACAATTGTAATATTCAATTCCTTACCCATATATTCTCTACTGTTATTTTACTTATCTAAAAGAACTTGTACAAAATAAAAATAACATGGAACATCTAACTGAAAGCTTCAATAATTAGTTTCAGTGTTTATGAAATATGTGCATTTGAGAGACAGTACTCTATCTTATTTCTGCTAAATTTAATAAGGAAGTATCTGTAATCTACTGTTGGGAAAAGTTATTTTTAATATTTGTGGTGTTTTTCATTTGTATAGCATGCTATAGAGATGTAACAATGTTATTGGCCCTTGGCAATGGGTTTCAAGCTAGCATATAGCCTAGAACAGTGATGGCGAACCTTATTTGCTCGGGTGCCAAAAGGACACGCGCGCACGCGATGGCACGCATGTGCGTGCCCACACCCATAATGCAATGCCCTCCTCCCCATGCATGCGCGCACAACCCCCATGCACTCCCCCCTGCGCATGCGCGCAGGACTCACTGAAGCCTCTGGAGCCTGTGGATGGCGAAAAACGGATTCCAGCTAAATTTTCGGCCTTCTGGAGGGCGGGGGGGGGAGGTAGTTTTCACCTTCCCCAGGCTTCAGGAAAGCCTCCGGAGCCTGTGGATGGCAAAAAACGGACCCAACAGCCCAACCGGAAGTTTGGAAACTGGAGCTGGAGCTGACATAGGGCAACGCCTCGTGTGCCCTCAGATATGGCTCCGCGTGCCACCTGTGGCACGCGTGCTATAGGTTCGCCATCACTGGCCTAGAAACTACATTGATCACACTTGTTGATGACCTTTAGAGAGACCAGGATCAGAGGGGTGCAACCTTCAAGTCCTTGATTTCTCAATAGTTTTAGTACCATTTACCATGGTATCCTTCTGGAGTGCCTTGGCAAGATTGTAATAGTGAGCGTTGTTTTGTAGTGGTGCTACTCCTTCCAGAGGGCATGGTTTTCAGTATCTGGTATTATCAGGGTACCAAATGATGATAACCTACCTGTGGCCCTTGACCACAGAGGTGATTCAGTAGAAAGCTGAACCAATACTCTGAAGCTGTTAGGGTCTGGATGAGAAAGAACAGACTCAAAATGAATCCCTGCAAGAAAAGTGACTTTGGGTTTATGATTCCAAGAAATACTATCTTTGACTATGAATGGATTGGTATTCCTATGTTCAGAGTTGGTTTGCACTTGGGGGATCCTGGATTCACAGCTCCTACTCAATCAACAGGTAGTACTTGTGGCCAGGGGGATTTGTAGTCAATCAGATCTTAAACATATCTTACTTGGTTTTTATAATGTGTTCCACATGGGGCTGCCCTTAGAAAGCATTTGGAAGGTACAACTGGTACAAAATGTGATAGTCGAACAATAGTGAGCATCCCAGTTCAGTATAATCAGACGAATCCACTGGTTTGGGAATGTATTGATTACCATTTGGCTTCCAGATCCTTATTGTCACCTTGAAGGCCATACATGGTTCTGGACCAGATTATCGGAGGGTGTGCTTTCTCCAAATTAATTTGCCCATTGAATCAGATCAAATAAAGTCAGTACTGTCTAGGATTGTTACCCCCCCACCCCCCATATTTTGCAATTCTGTCTGATCTTCTCCTTCCCTACTGAGTTCAGAAGAGTAATTGAGCCTTGGCTGTTCCGTCTAGCATACCAGAAGGGCACGTTGTGAATGAAGGTTGAAACTGAAGGGCACTTAAGTTTATATGTTTTCTGTACATTATTTTGATATTGCCAATTTTGTTTATATACTAAGGTTTATATTTTGATGGTGGCAATTTTGTTTATATTATGGGCGACTTTATTATTTTTAAGGGGGTAATTTTTTTATTTTGTGCTAATCTTGATTGTTAGCTATCCAGAGCCTTTGGTAATGGCTGGCATACTAACTAACTAAGTAACTAGTTAGTTAACTGGATGGATGGATGGATGGATGGATGGATGGATGGATGGATGGATGGATGGATGGATGAATGAATGTTTGCTTATGTTGTTTACTGTCATTTTTAAGATTTCTTCACAATTTTCTTTTGGCAGTAAAGAGCAAGATCAAACATGGGAGAAATATAATGAAATTGTGCAATTAGTAAACCAGCAAATGGCTGCAAGGCATTCCATGAACATTAAAATAAATGAACTTCGTAATATGACAAAAAAAGAGGAAGAAGAAACAGCCATGGAAGAGATTGCCATTGAAGACCTAAAGCAAGTAATGGCTAGAGAAGCCCTTCAGTTTAAAGAAAAGAAAGCATTGTTACAGCTACAGGTACACTTTTAGGAATTGAACCTTAGCACTGCATTAATGAAAGCATCAGTCTTGGGGCCATCCATCCAGTGGGTTTTCAGAAAAGTTCTCCATGATCTAAAATTAAACTATCCATATAGTGTAGTACATTGGAATTGAGTGTGAAGCCTTATACATGAAAAACATCTGCTCGATCATGTGAATGAAAAACATTTCTGCTCATTATAATGTAGGGATTTTCGTATCTTAAATCTAGGCTGCCTCTATATAATTTGCTAAAATATATCCATGAACATAAATCCCAACATTTGTGAACCAATTCTTATCTGTTTTAATATCTCTCCAACAATGCTGGAGGCTTCCATAGAAAGTGCTAAATAATGTACAAGTAACAATTTTAGCTATATTAAAGTTGGTTTTTACTGTAGATTGAAGAACTTCAGAAAAACCTTCAGATGAGAAAAAATGAGGTTGCGGAAAAGAAGAAAGAATTTGAAGAGTTGCTTAAAATACTATGTCGTTTACAGAAGAAAGTTTCACATCATAATCGGGTAAGTTGAATTGTGCCTTTGGTAATTTTATTTATGTATTTATTAAATTTGTAAGGCTACCCGTCTATCAAAGAAACAATAGATAGTGATCAAAAGTAAGAAACAACAACCATAAAACACTTCCCAAAAAACAACAACACCCGATCAGTAAAACCAGATCGCCAATTAAAAATCTCAAAAAATGTCTCATATTATACATCCATGCCAGAGCTCTAGAAATTAATAGTAGTCTTCCACAAGGCTGGTAGCGTTGGGGTTATCTGTATCTCATATCATTGTGGATTCTGCCAAGAAGATTGTTACCTTGCAATGCCCACAGTTAGAAGTAAAATAAAATAAAACAATAAAATAAAATAATGTAAATAACAATTTATATAATGCCTATCTCCCAAATGTGACTCAGGGTAGCTTACAATGATAAAAAAATATATTTTCTGGCCATTAACACAAAGTGAGCCCTGAAAACACTATTCACCAGTCACATGAATTTAAGGGTTTCTAGAAGTTGAGCAAAGTCAGGGCCATCCATACTTCAAATGGTGTAGTGTTCCAGAGGGCAGGTGCAGATATGGAAAAGTCATGCTTCCTGGGCCCTACTAGATGAGAGTCTGATTGACAGGATGCAAAACCTGCCTCTCCTACCCAACCTAATGGGTAGGGAATGGTAGAAATGCTGGGAACAAGGCAGTCCTTCAAATAACCTGGCCCAATGCCACATAGGACTTTATAGGTAATAACTAGCAACTTGAATTTTAGCTGGCAGCAAACAGAGACCCAGTGTAGCTTGCAGAACAAATATGTAACATGAGTATAATGAGACAAATCCATAACCTTTGGACCAAACGAAGATTCTGGATATTATTGAAGGTCAATCTCATATAGAGCATTGCAGTAATCCATTCAGGGGTGATCAAAACATGATTGACTATGTTCGCTACCCCAATCTAAGAACTACCTCCTTTCCATAGCTACCACCTTTCCATAGCTACTAAACATCTTTTTTACATCGTGGCGACCAAAACTGAATGCAGTATTCCAAGTGTGGCCTTACCAAGCCATTATAAAGTGGCATTAACGCTTCACGTGATCTTGATTCTATCCCTCTGTTTATGCATCTTAGAACTATGTTGGCTTTTTTGGCAGCTGCTGCACACTGCTGGCTCATATTTAGATGGTTGTCCACTAGGACTCCAAGATCCCTCTCACAGTTACGACTATTGAGCAAGGTACCACATATACTGTACCTGTGCATTTTGTTTTTCTTGCCTAAATGTAGAACCTTACTTTTTTCACCATTGAATTTCATTTTGTTAGATAGCGCCCAATGTTCAAGTCTGTCAAGATCCTTCTGTATCTTAAGCCTATCTTCTGGAGTGTTGGCTATTCCTGCCAGCTTGGTGTCATCTGCAAATTTGATGAGTTCCCCATCTATCCCCTCATCCAAGTCATTGATGAAGATGTTGAAGAGTACTGGGCCTAAAACAGAGCCTTGGGGTACTCCACTGCATACTTCCCTCCATGTAGATGCAGTTCCATTGAGGACTACACGTTGAGTGTGGTTGGTCAGCCAGTTACAAATCCATCTGGTGGTGATGCTGTCTAACCCACATTTTTCTACTTTATCTAGTAGTAGGTTATGGTCTACTTGGAAGAGTTAAGTCTTGTATACTCTTGTATAGTCTTGGAAGGGTTATAAGGTATATATAAAGGTATAGTCTTGGAAGGGTTAAGAGGAAATCTGTTTATCCCCATCCAAATCCCTAAAACTTTCAGGCCCTGAGATAGAATCTTCATAGCATCAGTTAGCTGGCCTGGGGTGGAGATATACAGCTAATAGTTCATCTCAGTTTGCATGTGATATTAAGCTCTGGATTAATTTACGTTAGGGTTTTCATATCAAAGCTAGCAAGTGAAGAAAGGAGTATTGGGGGGTTGCTTGATCCCAGACTCAGTATCAGCTTTTTAAACCATGACTTGATACTTTATCATCCAAATTATGCCGTATTTTTCGGAGTATAAGACACACTTTTCCCACCCCCTTAAAGTGGGTGAAAATTTCGGTGCGTCTTATACAGCAAATGTTGTGGCGGGGTGTGTGTGTGTTGGTGTAGCACCAATCAGCTGTTCTAGAATGGCGGTGGTGAATGGGCCACATCGGCGGCAAACGGGCTGCGCCAAACAGGCGGTGGCGAAAGGGCCATGGCGAACAGGCCGCGGTGGCGGCGAATGAGCCATGCCAAATGGGTGGCGGTGAATGGGCCACGCCGAACGGGCCATGCCGCCGCCGAACGGGCCGCACTGAATGGGCTGTGCTGAACAGGCAGCGGCAGCGGCAAACGGACTGCGGCAAACTGGCCACGGTGGTGGTGAACAGGCCGCAGAAAATGGGCCGTGGCAAACGGGCCACACAGAACAGGCTGCGCTGGCGGCAAACGGGTGGCGGCAAAGGGGTGGTGGCAAAGGGGCTGCTGCGGCAGCGAACGGGCTGCTGTGGCGGCGAACGGGCCGCTGTGGCGGCGAACGGGCCGCTGCGGTGGCGGTGAATGGGTGGCGGCAAACAGGCCGCGGCGGCGGTGAACGGGCCACGGCAAACAGGCGGCAGTTGCGAATGGGGCAGCGGCAAACGGGCCAGATGAATACCGAATGGATGCTGGGAGGCAGAGGCAGATTTTTTTTTCTTGTTTTCCTCCCCCAAAAAGGTATGTGCGTCTTATAGTCCAGAGCGTCTTATACTCCGAAAAATATGGTATGTAATCTTCAGGTTACGACCACTTATTCAGTGACTGTTCAAAGTTATGATGGCACTGAATGAGTAGTACTTAGGATCAGTCCTCAAATTTATTTATTTATTTATTTATTTATTTATTTATTTATTTATTTGTCAAACATGTACAAGATAGCAGGTATAGGTATAAACATAAACATAATCAAAGTGAATACAGATAGATGAAGACAATAGGACAGTAGGACAGGGACGGTAGGCACGCTGGTGCGCTTATGCACGCCCCTTACAGACCTCTTAGGAATGGGGTGAGGTCGACAGTAGACAGTCTAAGGTTAAAGTTTTTTGGGTTTGGGGAAGAAACCACAGAGTCAGGTAGTGAATTCCAGGCATTGATCACTCTGTTGCTGAAGTCGTATTTTCTGCAGTCGAGTTTGGAGCGGTTTACATTAAGTTTGTATCTATTGTGTGCTCGTGTATTGTTGTGGTTGAAGCTGAAGTATTCGTGTATTGTTGTGGTTGAAGCTGAAATTTCTGGCCATTGCAGTGCCCCTGCAGTCATTTTATCCCAATCTGGCCCTCAGTGATCCTTGATCATATGATTGTGACATTTCCCACATTTCCTGCCAGCTTCTGACAAGCATAGTCAATGGGGAAATTGTCGGGAAATCATAAGTCACTCCTACCACTTTTTCACCTGCTTCTGGCACCCATGTACTAGAAGCCCCTCCCCCCTCCCATTAAATAACCTGAACAGTCCTGGGATTATGACAGCAACTGGGACTGCCACAATTACTGTTGCTAATTGATACAGTCACATGAAGATATACATTGCTTAGCAATGGAAATTCTGGTCCCGATTGTAACCAAGGTCTCTCTGTATTTCAGTGCTTTAATACTTTAATAGGAGCAATATGAACTTTTACTAATTACCAGTATCAATATAAAAAGAGCTGTTACCATTTATACTATTGTTTTATTTGTATTTTTCATAGATAGTTACTGATTTGAAAAAGGAGTTACAAGAAATGTTAAAAACCATTAAAGATCTAATACAAGAGTATGAGAGGAAAAAGGCTGAGAAAGAGGAGCTTATTAAAAAAAAGTAAGCAAGATGTACTTTTCTGTTGCCATTGCACTTGTTTTTTTATCTCTTTTGTTGCATGTGTGTGTGTGTGTGTGTGTGTGTGTGTGTGTGTGTGTGTGTGTGTGTGTATTTATTGTAGAAAGCAAGCCTTCATGTTATCCAGTTCTGACTGGATTCTACGGTAAAGTATATAAAATATTATAGCAAACAGTAATTAGAATATGATTTACATTCAAATTAAGTTATTACCTTAATTTAAAAAATGTTGACTCAGAAGTTGTGTTTTATGAAGCATGACCAGAGGTGAAATGCTACCGGTTCGGACCAGTTCGCCCGAACCGATAGTAAAAAATGCTATCAGCTGTGCGACGCGATCTAGATTAGCTGGAAAGCAGGATTTCCTGCTTTCTAGCTAATCTAAATCGCGCGGCACAGCTGATCCCCTCCCCCCTCGCTGTTCTATTTACCTTTGCAGACTCTGATGGCTTCAAAATGTTCCTTTTTCAGCGCTGAACCGGTAGCAGACTTCAGAGGATTTCACCCCTGAGCATGACTTATCATTATTATTATTATTATTTATTAAATTTGTATGCCGCCCAACTCCCAAGGGACTCTGGGCGGCAATCATTTATGAACTGCGATGCAATAACTTGTTCAACAAACCAGATTTTAAGATAAATCATGATTTAGTACAATTTGCAAAACATGTTGGTGAAAAAGCTTTTCAACATTTTCTTACTTAATCCTTTTAAACAGGAGATGGCAGCATAAGTTCTCCTTCCATACAGTTGGATTTTGCTATTCACATGTAACATATTAACATGTAATGATTAACATCAAAATGAGTACAGTAAACCTAGACAAATGAGTGCACTTCACCTTTGATTGATTTTGGAAAATTATGTAATACACATCTATCGCCTGCCAGCTTCCCCAGTGACAAGTACTTAGGAAAGAAAAATCAGTAATGGTACCTATGAAAAAGATCTTGGAATATAGTTGATTGCAAAGTGAATATTAACCAGCAGAGAGATATGGGTGCAAGAAAGGCAAATTTCAGACAGCACTATGTATAATTTTAAACTAATGGGAAGTAATTGATCCCTTTCATTCAGCTTTGGTCAGACCCCATTTCAAGTTATATATTTAGTTTGGGCACCACACATGGTATTCAGAGAATTTGGAACATGTTTAAAGAATAATCATGAGTATGATTAACAGGTTAGAAACATGAGTCCTATGAAGAAAGATGTAAAGTACTGGATATATGAGGCTTTGATAAGAGATGACTGGTAGGGAGACATGCTAATACTTTTATCTGCTTAAGAGATTATCATATCACAGAAGAGTAGTTAATCAATTAATTAATTTGGATTTCTGCGCTGAGTATGAAGTAGAACTCAACTGTTTAAATGTTAAATTTTCTGTTTTTTATGAAAGTCTTTAAGGTACTTCTGGTTAATGGCAAATCCAGTGTGAATGTAATGTCCAGTGTTTCCCTAAATACCATATTAGTTTATTTAATTTGTAGGTGTTACGTATTTCCATTTGTGACTTTAGGGTGCAAAAGATGTAAGGGGGCTTATTAATTTATATCTTGTGTTTTGGCCCTGATTTTTCCAGAAGCCAAAGGATTTGTTTGCAGTCAGCCTGTTGTTAGACTTACATTTTTATGAATTTGTACAGTAATGCTGTGAGAAGCATATAAACAGGGTATGGGGGGCAATAGATTTCCCTCAGTTTCCCAGCAGCAGGTATTCAGAAGCTGCTGCCTTTGATTCTTGAGTAGTATCCTGCCATCATAACTATCACTGATGGATTTATCCACAATGAATTTGTCTGATTTTTTTTCTAAAATTCCTATAATTACATCTTGCAACAAGATTTAGCTCATCTATAGTATTAAGAAAACCCATTATTGTGTTGTTCCGTATAGGAATATATAGCATCAAAAGCAAATGGTGTGAGTGCTTGTATTTTTAGGCAGTGGTTCTCTGTAGGAATTACTTGTGAAAAAAAATTATATAGAATCTCTCTGTTGGCATTTTTATACAACTGTGATAACTCGATTTTTCTAAAAAAGAAAAATGCTGGTGCGAAGTATGTAAAATGACACAAGATAAACTGCTTGATGGCTTCTTTCTCTGTATAAGAATAAGGTGCTTTTATTTGATTTTATTTTATTTTTCAGGCTTTGTGTTCAGGACAATCTAGTTTCATTAGATACAAACTTTGACGAAGAAAGAGAAAATTTGCTACAGCAGCTAAAGGAGGTAAAAAGAACAGTTCATGCTACTGAGTTTGGAAATAATGGATAATGGAAATAAAGAATACCGGCCATGGCCCTCAGTGCCTATTTCCTTAAACCCTATTTTTGTACTGATTAACTATTTAGTGGGAAGAGGCCAGGGTAGTTCTGCCCCATCCTTTCATTGAAGTGAGCAGTATAGGAGCTTCTTTTATATGTAACTATGTGCACATAACTCTGGTTGCTAACAGAAACTTAGGAATTATACTTAATTGAAGTTTCTTCAAAATCAATCCCACTATTGTATGCAGTAATGCGTATTTCTTAACATTATCTTCTGACATTCTTGAAATATAGGCATATAGGTGAATCATTGTCATGGTTTCTGCAGCCGAAAGAACTAAAGGTGTTTAGAAAAATCCATGGGGAAATAATACCCACACTATTGCTGTTAACATATGAATTGACCCTAATTTCATTTACCTGAGTAGAACTAAATTAATTTAAGAATAATATTTGGTGAAATTAAGCAGACGTTAAGTCCACCTGGTGCCTAATTTCATTTTTTTATACTTAATCTAAATAAATAAATAAATAACTGCTAAATCTTGGCCTTTGTATACACCAGGTGCACTTTTAGAAAATAATAAAAGTTAAAGCAACAACCTAAAACTTTGTTTTGATTAGTGATAAAGAACAACTCAATTTGCATTTTCTTTTGTGATTGGCCTACCCATCATGGCAACTATTTTGAAAGAGTTAGGGTTAGGGATAGGCCCATAACTATCTCTAAAATTTCAAATATGTTCCAAACCCTAATCCTAAACCTTGCTCAAACATAATATATAATAAATAATATAATATAATATAATATATTATATTATATTAATTATAATATTATATTTATATTATATTCTCTAAAATTTCAAATATGTTCCAAACCCTAATCCTAAACCTTGCTCAAACATAATATATAATAAATAATATAATATAATATAATATATTATATTATATTAATTATAATATTATATTATTATATTATATTATATTATATTATATTATATCCTACAGTATATATCGTGCAATATAATACAATTGCAGCTAACTGGCATATCTATGACTGTCCTGCTATCCACCATCTATATCAGTGATGGCTAACCTTTTTGTCGTCGTGTGCCAAAAGTGTGAGTGCATGCACGCAACAGCGCATGTGCGTGCCGGCACCCATAATGCAATGCACCCCCCCGCGGCTCCT
>QLTV01004082.1:3465567-3482669 GCA_003457575.1 Thermophis baileyi | reverse complement strand
CTATTGTTTCCTTGACTTTTTTCTTGTTTTTAACATGTTGGAAGAAGCTCTTTTTTTTGTTATTTTTTTACTTTTGTCGCAAGCCTTTGTTCATTATGAGCCTTAGCTTTCCTCACTTCATCTTTACAGGCTCAGGCTATTTGCTGATATTATTCCTTAGTTATTTGCCCCTCTTTCCACTTTTTATACTTGTCCTTTTTGTCTTTCAATTTGTCAGAGAGTTCTTTATGCAGCCATGCTGGTTTCTTTTGAGAGCTGTTATTTTTCTTCTTCATTGGTATTGTGCTAGACTGGGCTTTTATAATCTCACTTTTCAAAATTTCCCAAGCTTCTTGAGTTGTTTTCCCCTTGAGGATTCTCATCCATGGAATCCTTCCCAAGCTCTCTCTAAGTTTATTGAAATTGGCTCTCTTAAAGTCCAAGACTCTAGTTTGACTTTGTTCTACTACTTGTGCTTGCATAATATTGAATTCCAATATTGCATGATCACTTGCCCCCAAGGTTCCTGTAGCTTCAACACCTTCTATCATTTCATCTCTGTTAGTGAGAATTAAGTCCAATATGGCTGATCCCCTTGTTCCCTTCTCTACTTTTTGGGAAACAAAGTTGTCTGCTAGGTTTGTTAGGAACCTGTTGGATCTTCCACTTGGTGCAGAGTTTGTCTCCCAGTTGATGTCAGGGCAGTTTGAATCTTTTGCATTAGATGCTTTGCTACATTGCTATTGCTATTTTGTCTTTTTGAGGTGAGATTGATTCTCAATACCCTTCAAAAAAGCAAAGAAGTGACTGATTTCAGCCAAGAAAATTAATTCTATAATCAAATTAATTTTTTCCATGAAAATTGATACTTTTCTTGCTCCTTTCAATGCCATTACTCCATTTTCATTCACAGAATACATCCAACTTAAAATAAAGCAAGCAAAATGAATTTGTACCATAAGTTGGTCTTTTTGTTTTATTTATTTATTAAAACAAAAGTATAAAAAAGAACTAAAACAAAAAAAATTCAGTACCAGTATTCCTTGACCATGGATAAGATCAAAAAAGTAATTTTGATACGAGTAATTGTAAACCTTCAAGACTAGGCAGCTTTCTTATGGAATCATTTAAAATATGTATTGATACTTTCACTCCTATATCAACTACATAATGAAATATTTATTTTTAGTGGCTTTACAAACATTGATAGTCAAACTATGTCAAATAAAATGACAGGAATTAAACTGACAATGAAATTATGTGCTAACAATGTCATGCTCACAATTATTCAATATATCAGAATGAAACTGATTTTAAAGTTATTTTTACTGAATTTTATTAGACCATATATTCCTTCAAAGTCTACTAAATTAGTTTCATATACATTAACTGTGATAAGATATGATATGCTTCTTACTGGAAAGGCTGTTTGATTCCTCCCTTAGAAGAAGGATGGCTAAACAAATTGTGGGAGTATTCTTTGATGTCCAGAATAATTACATACTTTAAAAATAAAACTGATATAGAATTCAATTTTAACTGGAAACCATCCTGTATTATGACTTAATACATGGATTTGTACCTCATTCAAAATTAGGTTTTTTTCTATGTAAGGAATCTATATTTTAACTTCAAGGGATATTCCAATTAAAATAGATTCTCAGTATTGATTTGGTTTATTATAGCTTATAATTTCAGTCAGTTATTTGTACTGTATTGACCATGGTTCCTAATTGTATTCTTAACTTAAAACTTGATAGTGTTTTTACCTTTTAAAATTAATACAACATTCTTTGTAATTCATAAGTTTAACAGAATAGCAGAGTTAGAAGGTATCATGGAGGTCTTATAGTCCAACCCCTTACTCAAGCAGGAGATCCTATACCAGTGATGGCGAACCTTTTTTGGCTTGGGTGCCAAAAGGGTGCACATGCGTGCGATAGCGTGCACGCGGGTGCCCACACTCATAATGCAATGCCCTCCCCCCATGCATGCGCACAACCCATGCACTCCCCCCCGCACATGCGCACAGGCCTCACTGAAGCTGTGGAGCTGCCCTACTACTTACCTTCAGATAGTTGCAACCAGGCCTCGCACACCTCGGCCCATTTCTTCTGCAGCCTGCAAGGCTTTCCTGAAGGCCTCTGTAGCTGATAACAGAGCTCCAGATCGATCCAGAGCTCTGTTATCAGTTGCAGAGGCCTTCAGTAAAGCCTTGCTGGCTGCACAAGAAATGGGCCGAGGTGTGGGAGGCCTGGCTACAACTGTCCAAAACCGAAGAAGTTCCTGAAGACCTCTGACAGTGAAAAGGAGGCTGGGGGTGAGCACACAAGTGAACCTCCAGTTGGGCGGTTTTTCGCCGTCCCCAGGCTTCAGGAGGCTTTCCTGAAGCCTGGAGAGAGCGAAAATGGCCAAAAAGAAGGCCGAAAATCAGCTGGCCAGCGTGCACATGGGGGCTGAATTGACATAGGGCAACGCCTCGCGTGCCCTCAGATATGGCTCTGCGTGCCACCTGTGGCACGCGTGCCATAGGTTCGCCATCACTGTCCTATACCATTTCAAACAAATGGTTGTCCAATTTCTTCTTAAAAACTTACATTGTTGGAGCACCCACAACTTCTGGAGACAAGCTGTTTCATTAATTAATTATTCTGTCAGGAAAATTCTAGTTGCTTCTCTTCTTGATTAGTTTCCATCCATTGATTCTTGTTCTGCCTTCAGGTGCTTTGGAGAACAGGCCAACCCCCTCTCCTTTGTGGCATTAAATATTGGAACACTGTTTTTTTTATTGGCTGATTTCTTCAGTGTACAACTGTCCAAAACAGTAAAATTAGGAAAATAGGTAATATTACATCTAACGTATGAAAATGTGTGCTGCCCAGAGTCATCAAAGAAATTGGACAAATTTATAAATGTAAAGCTTTCAATTGAAAGTCATGAAAAACATTTTTAAACAATTCCTAAGTTTAAAAATCTATTTCTAAATTAAAACATTTCTAAAACATTGTGAAGTGTGGCTCTGATGTTGAGTTAAAATTACTTATATATTTGATTGAATTATTAATTGATTGATTGATTGATAGAGAAAGCTTGATGTTGCTGAATTAGAAATGGGAGGCTGTGAGTTCTAGTCCTCCCATAATGGTGTGTTAAATCACTCTTACCTAGTCCAATTTACATCATAGGGTTGAGGTTGTGGGGAGTTTTACTCCCTTTTAATCATCTATGCTACAACAGATGCAGATACCTTTGTAAAGAAATATATTTAATGTATTCATGTTTAATTTTTTCATATATAAAAGTGGATTAATTTAAAACTTAAATGGTTTATTGACTAAGATATTTTTCAGTGGGTAAGACCTGCTTTAATCATATTTTATAATCCTTTTGAAGTCATAGGAATGTCATAACATTTTTAGAACCATTAAGCTTTTTAGTTAAATAAATCATTCTGGAATTTTTTGTAGATTGACCGGAAACTGCAAGAACTTCAGGAAGTCTATAAAAAAGTCAAAGAGGAAAATGATATTCTTAATACGCAATACCAAATGTTAACAAGTGAAGAAGATCATTTTCGTTCTGAAAGAGACAAACTAGCAGCAGAGTACGTTAATCCTTCAACTTGTTTTTAATTCCATAATACTTAAAATTATAATCTAATTGTTAGGTGCTTTGGAGTAAACAGCCCACATCTGAATCACATGATAACCCTAAATAGGATCTCACCACAGTACAAGGAGTGTTATTTTTATTTAAAACCTATATGTCTGAAGTTGTCGAAAATATTTTAGCATAATTATTTTACTGTAGTTCATATATCCATCTTGTTCAAGGAAAAAAAAATTCTTCATTCAAATTATCCAGTGGTAGCCATTCTATGCCTTACATTAAGTGAGTCAGTAATTCAACCTAAGCAAACACTCCTACTTTCTGTTAGGAAATATATATCCTATAATTATAATGTTATTTTTATATTTTTATAATTTTTATAATTTTAAAATGTTTTAATCTTAAATTAATTATGATTTTAATGTTAATTTTATTGATTATATTGTACACCACCCAGAGCCCCTCTCTGTTAATAAATAGGAAATATAAATATATATTATAGGAAATATACAGTAAATAAATAAACAAACAAGTAAATAAATCCTATGAGCCGTGGTGGCGGAGTTGGTTAGAATGCAGTATCTATCCACAGCCAGGAGTTCAGTGCTGACCAGCTCAAAGTTGACTCAGCCTTCCATCCTACCAAGGTCAGTAAAATGAGGACCCAGATTGTTGGGAGCAATATGCTGACATTTGGGAACCACCCAGAGAATGCTGTAAAGCACTATGGAGCAGTATATAAGTCTAAGTATTGTTGCTATTGCTAACTATACCTAGCATTCAACCAGCAACAGCATCTTGCTAATGTTGCCTGATCCCAAAAAGCTAAGAGTCAAGCCTACTTAGTATTTGACAGGATACCATCAAGAAATTCCATGTCTGTAAGCTAAGTTGGGATGCCAAAGGACATCCTGGAGGAAGCCAGTGGCAAACTACTTTCATATAGTAATCTAGAAGATATATGGATTATCCCATGTGATTATGGGCAATCTTCACCTTTTAAATAGTTTTAACATGGAAATCGATTCCCAGAAAAAAAACGGTGTTCTTCTCCATAAGAAAATTTTTCAAAATGGGCTGCTGGTAATTCCAAGTTAATGTTTTCAAACTATTGAATATTGCTAATCTGACTGTTAGTTAAGGATGGCCCTGAAGGCAGAGTTATTGTGTCCAAACTGTCTACAGTAGGAACTGGTAGTACTATTGCTAAATGATTTCATTTGAGTCCTTCCTGCATGGAATAATGTGTACTTGAAAACGTCTGTATGAATTGGGAAAAGGGATCCTGGAAGTCTATGCTAGGCTATCTGAATAAATACAATAGGAAATCATGTTTTTGACATTCTTGTCATTTTGTGATTAGATAACAAAACGTATGAAAAAAAAGCCTTCCTTTTACCTCTTCCTGATCGTATGAACAAATTAGCCTCTATTCTCTCAGATTTTAAAGATTTTTATTGGAATAATTCTTTTCTTAATTTCAGTTTTTATGTATATATTGGAAAGCTACCCTAGAAAAGTACATTTTTCATGGTTGGCTAGCCATTTGTTTAATAAAATGTAAACATGTAAAGAATTATTTTATAAATATGTTATAAATATTTAATTAAGTCTCATTTTTCTCAAATAGATTTGAAAAGTTATCCAATTGGCTCACAGAAAAGCTTGACTATATGGCAAAGCGTGTAATAGAAACAAGAAATACACAGGATGAGCTGGATGAAATGCAGGATACATATGAGTAGGTTATTTCATTTCATATGTACAATATATCTTGCTGAAAAGTGATTTTCTATTTCTAGATAAGCTTCTGTGAATCAGAAATGTAACAAGAACTGATATACTGTAACTAAGGGGAAAGATTTGCAAACCAAGTTGTTATAAAACTAGACGAAAGTTCAGGCAAAAGTATAATTTAGTTTCATGGAGGTGAAATAAATGTTCGGTTTACAAGATTGTGTGCAAGGGGTTCCAGATAAAATATACATTCTTGTTGTCTTTGAAATCAGGAAATATACATTTGATTCTTCATTGTTTAATTATTATTTTTTAATTTGCTAGTTGGTTGTAAGTCTGAAAAACATAAAACAACACTGTATTATACTGCACTTATTGCATCATTATATAATGCTGCAGGTAAAATGATAACCATTTTTGTTGAAAAAGAAAGATACTATACATTCCATCCATCTATCTAAGGATCCAACCTTGGATATCTCATTTCTACCAGTTAATGGACAGTTGCATTTACCATGAAGGAAATTTCAAATTTTTCTCATAACCACCATATCTGGTTGGGTTGCCTCTTCTCATATGAACTGAGTTCCTTCCCCATCCTCCTTCCCACAGTCTCTTGGGATCAAGGAGTACTTCCTTAACATGCTCATTGGAAAAAGATGGGCTAAATGTCCAGTTCCTAAGATTTTGTAACCTAAGCCTTTTTTTCCCCCCTAAACCTGAACTACAAACTTTTGTGAGAATCTAGCTTTCTTTGTTACTATTAAAGAGATTGATATGAACAGTAGATCAGTTACGGTATAACATAGTGACATAGTCTGTCTTCTTTTTTCATACACACAAACATGCACACATATACACAGACATGTTCTCCTAACTTTATCCCCAGTTTTCATTATTCCCATTTTTTTCATGTCACATATCCTTCCAGTTGGGTCCCGTACATATCTGTTTCTCTGTGCCAGGAGAACCATTCTAAATACTGAACAGATTAGTAGGTATTATGATCTCTGGTGGTAATACCCTAGCCTAGTACCTATTTAGTCACTCATTTAACTTGAAGATTTTTGAAGAAATTATAAAACTTATACAATTAACTTTAATAATTAAATTAACCTTATTGGCCATTTCCCCCCAGAACATATAAAACAAGAATCACTTTCTAAGTGAGATGGGTGGTCCCTAATTTTGATTTATAAATAAAATAAATAAATAAAATGCTGTAAAATAATATATATATATATAACAAAACAGAACAAAACAAAAACTATATCTATCTATCTATCTATCTATCTATCTATCTATCTATCTATCTATCTATCTATCTATCTATCTATCTATCTATCTATCTATCTATCTATCTATCTATCTATCTACTTTTAGGAGTGTCCAAAATATTACTATATAAGCAATATTGGGGAATCCTTAAGGATTTTAAAAAAATTCACACCTCCACTTAATTCTACCAACAAAGTATTTTAACTCATTTCTATGAAAGGGACTTTTCATAGTACTGCATATTGATTATGAATGTTTAAAATTTTGTGTTAAGTTCCTTTTCTGCATATAGTCACTTACCCCAAAAAGAGATACATATTTATTTATTTATTTTATTTTGTCAAGCATGTATAATATAACAGATATAGGTATAAACATGTTTATGAATACATGAAATGGATACAAATAAATGGGGACATTAGGACAGGGACGGTAGGCACGATGGTGCACTTATACATGCCCCTTACAGATCTCTTAGGAATGGGGTGAGGTCAACAGTAGACAGTCTAAGGTTAAAGTTGTGGGGATTTGGGGAAGAAACCACAGAGTCAGGTAGTGCATTCCAGGCATTGACCACTCTGTTGCTGAAGTCGTATTTTCTGCAATCGAGTTTGGAGTGGTTTACATTAAGTTTGTATCTATTGTGTGCTCGTGTATTGTTGTGGTTGAAGCTGAAGTAGTCATTGACAGGTAGGACATTGTAGCAGATAATTTTATGTACTATGCTTAGGTCAGACCGAAGGCGGAGTAGTTCTAAGTTGTCTAAGCCCAAAATTTCAAGTCTGGTGTAATAAGTTATTCTGTTGCAAGCAGAGGAGTGGAGGACTCTTCTCGTGAAATATCTCTGGACTTGCTCAATTGTATTAATGTCCGATATGCAGTGCGGGTTCCAGACAGATGAGCTGTATTCGAGAATTGGTCTAGCAAATGTTTTGTATATTGCTTCTTAAATGTATATATCTATTTATATAAGTCCCTAATTTATTAAGGAGGGTTGATTTGGCTTAGTTTGATCTCTGTTTATTTATTCATTTAATCTGTTTTTTAATTTTCAATGTTTTGTTGATCACACTGTGTTAAGTAAAACTTAAAAAATATACTTCTTGTTTCAGCTCTGCACATAATAGCTATGCAAGAGAACTGGCAATTTTAGAAGCAGCATTGAAAAAAGAAAGTGATAAAAGGTACAATATTGTGTGAAAATTGTTATGAAGTAAGAAGTGAAATTGGGGTCAATTGCCAGTATGGTGAAAAAAAGTATACATTTGCAATTCCCCAGATATTGCCAAATAAATGCTATTTATATATGTATATATGTACTTACTTACTTACTTTATTTGCATGCTGTCTGTTTCCGAAAGCTCTGGGCAGCTAACAATCAGAAAGATCACTAAGCAAACTTCCTATTTAAAAAATAATAAACTACTAAATAGAACATGAAGTAAATTGAGCCTGTTTTGTTTCTAATTGTGCACTTCAAAAATGGCTTCTTCAAAACTGAGTTTATCCAAAACAATAATATTAAGAGCCGAGGTGGCGCAGTGGTTAGAGTGCAGTACTGCAGGCTACTTCAGCTGACTGCTAGCTGCAGTTCGGCAGTTCAAATCTCACCGGCTCAAGGTTGACTCAGCCTTCCATCCTTCCATCCTTCCATCCTTCCGAGGTGGGTAAAATGAGGACCCAGATTGTTGGGGGCAATATGCTGACTCTGTGAACCGCTTAGAGAGGGCTGTAAAGCACTGTAAAGCGGTATATAAGTCTAAGTGCTATTGCTATTGCTATTATGAGAGACAGAGTTTATCAAAAACACAAACTGATCTATATTTAAATGGAGGGAATCCTGGTGTCCTGAGCCGTGTCAGCACAATGCCTACACATCCAAGTTTGGCAGAGTGTAGGCAAGATAATATTGGTTTGCAAGGTAGCCCCTGAACTAGAGATCCTGGCTTGCCTACAGCAGCATCAGCCTGTTTGGGGTGAATGCCTTGATTGACTGAAGCCATAATACATGGTGGAGACTAATATCGTGGGCCTGTCTGTTGACAACCATGACATATGAAAATTGTGACTTGGAGTGTTAGAGGAGTATAGTGTAAAGAGAATGAAATAAAATACAAATAAAGTTTGTAAAACTAAGAGAAGCGGGTAGAGTGCATAGAACTGAGTGAAAGTGGTCTGATCATGTAGAATAGAGTTAATGAGTGGAAGTGAAGGTGTAGATTTAGTTATGAACATACAATTATTTTTACACAGTTAAACACCACATAGTTTGTACAGTGAAAATACAGGTAATCCTTGACTTACAACCACAATTGAGCCCAAAATTTTTATTGTTAAGTGAGACATTTGTTAAGTGAGTTTTGCCCCATTTTACGACATTTCTTGCCAAAGTTGTTAAGTGAATCACTGCAGTTGATAAGTTAATAACACGGTTAAGTGAATCTGGCTCCCCCATTGATTTTGCTTGTCAAAAGGTCGCAAAAGGGAATCACATGATCTTGGGACACAGCAACTGTCATAAGTATGAGTCAGTTGCCAAGCATCTGAATTTTGATCACATGATCATGGCGATGCTACAAAAGTCATAAGTGTGAAACATGGTCATAAGTCTGTTAGGATATTCATGAGCAGGAAGAGTCATGTGGTAACTCAGTCAGCCAATGTGAGTAAAGTGCTACTGAGTCTGTGCAAAAGGAATTAAGCAAGGAGCTGGACATGTTTTCCAGTCTCTGATCTGTCTCTATCTCTCTGTGTGAAGACTTCATTATGATATGTTGCTGTAAAGAAGAATGTATGGTATTGTAAATATTTTGATAAGACTATAAAGAAGTTATTTGATTCAGCAAATGCAGTCAACTGTGAGAGCTTCTGATTTATTTTTTCTACAATAGAGAAAGAAAAATTCTCTAACAAAGTCACTTTTTTCAGTGCTATTGTAACTTTGAATGGTCACTAAATGAACTGTTGTAAGTGGAGGACTACCTGTACTACTACTATGCAAGACATACACTGCAAAAATCATATAAAATCCCATATGTGGGCGAATGGCATAATACAACATCTGAATTTCTGCTCTGTGAGCTTAAGGGAAAGTGGAGTGTATGTACCATTCTGATAGCATTTCTAACACACTCCTTCCTTCCCTGCAAAAAGAATAATGAAAAAGTTATGCTCACTATAGTTAACATGATGTCACTGTCTCTTTTCATTTATTCATTTATTCATTGTGATTGTGAATTGTGTTTTCTCCTTTGCTCTCTCTGTAGCATACAGTTTCAGATCGAACTGGAAAAAACTACAACCCTATATCAAAATTTACTGGAAGCCAATGAACTATTTCTGAGCGAGTCAAAGCACAACCTTGAAGCTATGAAAAAATCCTGTAACAAGTTAAAAAAGGAGGTATAATACCTATTAGGGTACTAACACCAAATCACACTGTAATATAGATTTTCTACAGATGTGGCATTTTGGAGCCATTTCATATATATATACACACATGAATTTACGGACCCGGTAAGTATCATTGCCACTACTTCAAATATTGCTAAAGAATTCATATTCATAAAATGGAGTCTTGTATCCTCTCTCATCTCAGTGTTGCTCACTGAAAGGTACTAGGAAATCCCCACCATCCCCCTTTGTCTGTGGAGAGGACCTTGTGTTTAAGGAGGGTTGGAAAAAACCTGTGGATGAAAAGTTAGAATCACATTCATCGGTGTAACACACAAGAAAGGATTTCAGGAAAGGGTCAGGATTGATTTTGGATCCAGTGCAGAGTAATCAAAGGACTTAATGTATAAGCCAATGAACAAAAAAAAAAAAAAAAAAAAAAAAAAAAAAAAAAAGAGATCCTGACATTTAAAAAACATTTATTGTTGGAATAAAGGGAGAGGTAGACAAGATTATAGCTGTATCCCCCTCTGCACTTTTTCTGTAATGCTAGTTTGCAGCATTTGGGTGTTTGATTTCTGACATAAAATAACAAAACTAAAATTTGATTTAGAGTTGCCTGCAACTGCACGTAGGGTTCACCTCATACCTACACTGTGAAGGAGTTGATGAGTAAGCATAGGTTGCAGATGGCCTGATGCGCACACCTCCCAAATCCCAAAGTACAGAGATGCATGTCCTGCGTGCTGATTGGTTGATCCAACTTCCTGTTCTGTGTTTTTTGCTATTTCAATGCCTCTAGCCAGAATATTACATTTGCAGTAATATAAATTAAACCATCCCTGATTGACAGACACATACGTTCCTTGGCATGTAGTGCAAGTCTCCTCGACCCTTAAGTTGAATGAAAATAGTTTAGGGAATGAAGAGACAAAATTATCTTTCATTTGAATCAATGAAGAGCTCTACTTTCTCAGGAATAACCATATGAGAAGTAGGCTTGGCTCCCCTTCTGAAGACTCTTCATTTCAAATTGTTTGCCAGGCTCCTGAATATGCCTGAACAAAAATTTAATGCCATGATGGCACAAACAGGTATTTAGCAAAGTACTTCAGTTGGTACATTAGAACTAGAGTATATTCTCTCTCAATATTTGATCATTGAAATGAAAACTGCAACACAGAACAGAATTCATAGCAGAAAAATCTTTCTTATTAAATATTGTTTCCATAAACTGAACTGAAATCTCAACATCTGCACATTCATATACACTTGCAAATTATTAGAACAGATTTATGTTGCTTCTTTCTCCTATTTTCTACAAATAGAATGAACGTCTCAATAAAGAAATAAAGAAGTATACTGAGCATCTGAAACATCTCACTTCCAAGCTGCAAAAAAAAGAAACCCATTATAAGAAACATGATGCTAACTTAACAAAAGAAATTGGAAAAATCGAGGCAAGCAATCTGTATTTTAATACATTGTTGTAGCTGTCTTATGTTATGAAATACGTTTGACTATAAATACAAAAGTGTCCAGCCCATTTAGACTCAAAAGGGAATAGAAGTAGTTTTAAAAAAAATCAGATTGCTAAAGAAGGTGGAAACTAATCAAGGAGAGAAGCAACTTGGAACTAAGGAGAAATTTCCTGACAGTTAGAACAATTAATCAGTGGAACAGCTTGCCTCCAGAAGTTGTGAATGCTCCAACACTGGAAGTTTTTAAGAAGAGATTGGATAACCATTTGTCTGAAGTGGTGTAGGATTTCCTGCCTAAGCAGGGGGTCGGACTAGAAGAACTCCAAGGTCCCTTCCAACTCTGTTATTCTATTCTATTCTAAGGTGGTGGGAGAATGCGCTTGTGAATCAAGAGTTTGCATTGGTTCTAAGCCACTGGAGTGGCTTGAGTTGGTTGCTGTGGGCTGCTAGGAGAAGAAGAATTCAGTTTTCTGAAGCATTTTGATGTGAGGCTTCCTTTAGATAAAAGCTTTAAAGTAAGAGCCATGCATTTCTTCGATGCCAAGTTGACGCTAAATTCAAAATGACTGGAGAGAGAATTAGAGAAAAGAAGGTATAAAGAGCTACTAAAGTTAGGTAGAAGTCAGAATAACAAATAGCTGTAATTTATTTACTTTAATCAGTTTGCTTTATTCAGATATAAGCACAAATGGTACAACTGGATTTTGAATGACTTTAGTCTTTTTCTGTTTCATTTCAAATCCAGATTATTCCTCTAACATATAAATCAGAAACAATTGCTTGTTTTCTATTTCAATTCCCAGCACACCAGAAGCACAATAACTGACTCAGATTTGCAGCCAGCAGGGAATGGAATGGAGAGACAGTGGGGTCAATGATAAAAAAAATCAAATTGGTGTTAAGATGGCAGGAGAAATTTGATGGGCAAGTAAGAGATTTTTTTAGAAGACAAGGATTTGCTTGTGGATAGGGGAATGTTAAACCTGGTGACAAGTGGGGAAGCTACTAGGGGTTCTAGGTAGAGAAGTGAAGAGGTGGCTTGTTGGGGTTGTATCCAAGACATCTTCTGGAAGAAGAAACAGCTATGAAATCTAGGTAATCATGTTGAGCGTTCCAAGGATTCTGAATCTAGCATTGTTCTGCAGGCTGGAATTCACCTCACAGGTGATTGCATTGCACACCAATTAGGCTTCCAACTGCATTTCAAAGTGCTGGTTATCAATTACATCATAGGGCCAGGTTATCTGAGGGACTGTCTGTTTCCTATGGTCTCTGCCTGTCTAGTAAAATCAAAATTGGTGGATGTTTTTAGTCTTGTTTTCATGTTTTACATCATTTGAAAACTGCTCAGTGTTTCTGGGAATCAACATATACATTTAATAAATAATAATAATAGAATTGGTGTGAGTTGGATTCCCTCAAAGTCATGCCTATCCTTAGAAATAATATCCCCAGCAATCTGTATGTCCCACCCCAATGATGTTCTACAAGTCTTCAAAAACTTGGTTATGCTCAGGGGTGGGTTCTAATTTACCTGGTTTGCTTCCTCCCGTGCCGCGTGGGCACGCGCACATTGCGCGCCATGTGGGTGCACGTGCGCGCATGCACAGTGCCGAAAACCAAGCTTCTGCACATGCACAGAAGCCAAAAACAAGACAGTGCCACCATTAGAGCCGGTTGGGGGCGTGGCCAACCGGCGATCGCTCCTGGTTCGGCGAGCGGGGGGAAATTCCCGCTACCGGTTCTATAGAACCGGTCCGAACCGGGAGCAACCCACCTCTGGTTATGCTCCTTTTAGGATAAAGTATATATGGAGTTCTAGGGAAGTTGGTTATTTTGTTATTGCCCAGATGCCTAGGTTCTTTTTATTGTTTTCCTATTTCAAGCATAAGCCACCCAGAGTCAATCTGCTGTTGGGTGGTTTCTAAATCAATCAGTCAATCAGATGATAGACAGACAGAGTAAATATTAATCAGTTGTTGTATCATGTTAGAATACTAGGATGCTCATTACAGTACCACTCTATGTATAAATTGTTCATTACGTTTTCTTTCCTAAAAGGAAGAATACGACTCTAAAACGAAACGTATGGCAGAAATGGAAGAAAAACTACAAGAGAATGTTCCCCTCGCAGAAGAATTACAAAAAGAATTAGACGAATTAAGCACCAATTATGCAAAACAAAAGGAAATGTATAATGGTATATGTAGGAAGTCTTATCTATGTAATTCATCAAAGTGCAAAAAAAGTGCAAAAAAAGAAAAGCATCCAACTTTAAAATAGTTTTCTTCTTCCAACTGTTAATCTTATTTACCTGAGTGTTGGAGTTTATGTTCTGCCTATCCCAGGATCAATACATTGCTATCTCTCAATGATAAACCTAAGATTTTGCATAGTGGACAAGTTAGTTTTAAGAGTTGTAATTTTATTATTTTTATGGCACATTAGGTTTCATTGAATATTTTATTTTCTTTCTAGATTATATCAGGGAGAAAAATCATACTGTAGACCAGGGGTCTCCAACCTTGACGACTTTAAGACTTGTGGACTTCAACTCCCAGAATTCCTCAGCCAGCAAAGCTTTCTCCCTGATGGTTGGAGACCCCTGCTGTAGACACATGTCAGTCCTGGCTGGTCAGGGCTTCCTAGGAAGTGATCAGCCACTTCTACAAGATTCTGCTACTATGACTTAATCATAAAAACAGTGTGTCTTTGGTACCAAGTTTAGTCTACCTTAGAGGGCTACCTTGCAAGTCTGAATGCACTTCCGCACTCCCTCCCTTTTTCTTCATGAGAACTAGAGAGAGTCATGTCCCAGACATTTTTGCTAATTACATTTCTGTTCTCTGGACTCAAGATTTATTTTAACTGATTATTGTATTGCTGTGGCTGTTTCTCCTGTTCCTCAAATTTCTTGTTTCTGCCCATTACATTATGGGACTGTCTTTCTCCTCCGATTTCTTCTAACTGATAAGATATGGAGGAATTGTTGTGGTCTAGGTTCCAGCTTTAAACCACTGTCATTCTGTAGGATCTAGGAGACATACCTTGTGTGCCTGCCCTATAAAACTGTCATCCCTGAAATCCATATGGCTCCAACCTTGTTGAGCTTGTAAAGCCTAACTTATCTTCAGGTCCCGAGAGACAAGGAAGGGCTTGTTCCCTGATAGTTATCAAGTACAAAATATGTCTGTGTTATTATCCCCTGATGCTCATCATATATTCTATGGAAGATTGCTATTTGATTTTGTTGGCATTTTACTTGAGATTTTAAGGCTATTACATTACATACATACATGCATACATACACTGTTAATACCACTTTATAATGCCTTGGTAAGGCCACACTTGGAATACTGTGTCCAGTTTTGGTCGCCACGATGTAAAAAAAGATGTTGAGACTCTAGAAAGAGTGCAGAGAAGAGCAACAAAGATGATTAGGGGACTTGAGGCTAAAACATAAAGAACGGTTGCTGGAACTGGGTATGTCTAGTTTGATGAAAAGAAGGACTGGGGGTGACATGATAGCAGTGTTCCAATATCTCAGGGGTTGCCACAAAGAGGAGGGATTCAAGCTATTCTCCAAAGCACCTGAGGGCAGGACAAGAAGCAATGGGTGGAAACTACTCAAGGAGAGAAGCAACCTAGAACTAAGGAGAAATTTCCTGACAGTTAGAACAATTAATCAGTAGAACAACTTGCCTCCAGAAGTTGTAAATGATCCAACACTGGAAGTTTTTAAGAAGAGAATGAATAACCATTTGCCTGAAGTGGTGTAGGGTTTCCTGCCTAAGCAGGGGGTTGGACTAGAAGACCTCCAAGGTCCCTTCCAACTCTGTTATTCTATTCTATTCTATACATAAGTTACTGACAGACATTTTATGATGGAGATGACATACAAGTCAACAAATAAATAAATATGAACCCAAATGTTAACGACATCAAAATGCATTTTCTGAGTGCTTCCTTTCTGAAACTAGTTGGGTAGTTTCCAGTGAGAAGACTTTGGTTGTGTCTGATGTCTGTTTACTTTTATTTGGTGCCAAATGAAAATCTTTCCTCCTTTCCTTTTAATATAACTTATCACACATTTAGAATTTTTGAGATTTGTGATAGTGCTAAATGAGATAGCTACTAAAGAGAAGTGGTTGTATTACCATGTTTTCACTACATTTATTTTAGATTTTGCAGCAAGTTCTATATTTAGGTTAGATATTGTGGGCACAAGTGTTTTTTTGTTTAGTAGATAGGCCAGAGGTCTGCAACCTGCGGCTCCGGAGTCGCATGTGGTTCTTTGGGCCCTCTGCTGCGGCTCCCTGTCACCTTGTCGCGGCAGAGGGATGAAAGAGCCATCATCCTGTCATGGCAGTGGCATGGCCGGAGCTTTAGTGCAGGAGCGAAGCGCCCCTCTACTTGCCTTTGCGCGGCAACAGCATTCTGCCTTCATTGTGGTACATTTGCTGTTGCCGTCAGCAAAGAGGACTGGGAGAGAATGGCAGGGGCGGATCTTGTGGGGTGGGGGCCATCCCCCAAGCCTGGCCTTCCTCCTCCCTTGTCGGCGGGGCCAAGAGAAAGAAGGGGACAGTGTGGGGAAGTGCTCCCCTCCCCCCCCCGCCGAGCACCGAGCACAACAGCCCAGAGAGAAAGAGAGGGAGAGAGACACAGAGAGGGAGATACCTATTTCCCATAGAAAACAAAACATGGGGAGCCACAAAACCTGGGTAGGTGTGGCTGGGGGGGTCATGTGACAGTGGGAGTGACGTTGAGTTGGCCATGCCCACCCAGGTTTTGTGGCTCCCGTTGTTTTGCTTTCTGTGGGAAACGGGCCCAAGTGGCTCTTTGAGTGTTTAAGGTTGCAGACCCCTGAGATAGGCCAATAATTTTCACTAATAAGTATTAGTGTATAAGTGTATACAAGTATTCTAAATGATTTCCTTCTGATCTTGTAGGTCGTTTCCTGACCCATTCTAACAAGCTGTGTTATTGTAGCTTATATTAATTTAACTTTTTCTCCTCTGCTTATTTATAGAATTTCGAGATGAAGAAAACGCACTTAAAGTAGGCATAGAGCAGTCATTAAGGGAAATTAAGAGACTTGAAAGGCAAAAGGTAAGCAGGCATAATACGTGCTTCTTACATTATGTTACTTTCTATTTGTGTGTGACCATCTTTTGATGGAATGTGGGGTTGCAGTTTGATATCATAGAGTCAATAAATCAGAGATATTCAAAGTGTTCAAAAATAATTTACTTGCTTAAACTAACAATGTCCAAAACATAAAATATTAACACGAAGATAAGAATTTAGCACTTAGCTATTAATCTTTAGCAGATGAATCTTCTACAGAAATATAATAGAAGAATCCTTGAGCGTCTGTAGTTTTTTCTGTAGTTCTGTAGCAGTATCAGGAGCATGAGCAGAAACAAACTCTCTTTAGTTAATCAGGCAGTCAGTCTGACTCAAGCTAGCCTGTTCTCCTTATATAACAGTTAACAAGCTTACAATACATTTAAAGCAATACCAACAAACATAGATTAATGTTTTCAGTATACATTAGTAAACCCAATCTCTTTATACATGATTCTGACAAACTGAGACCAAAGAATTAAAAGACAAAACAAATAC
>QLTV01004082.1:3424441-3453899 GCA_003457575.1 Thermophis baileyi | reverse complement strand
TATATATATATATATATATATATATATTGTAAAAATGAACTAAAAATGATCCACAGCAATAGGGACATTACATGTAGCTTTCCTCAGAAAATGCTAGGATATGGCTTTATGACCATTTTTCCTAAATTTAATAGAGGTTCAGCTCCTGTACCCATAGAACTTTAGCCCAAAGGGAAATGGACACACTGCATACATGACTGGTGGCAGATGATTGCCAGTGCTGTGGCATCCCCTTTTCTTTCTGAGATATGATGGTTCCTTAATGGATATCTTGCATTAACATAAAGAAATGTGGAAAGCAGTGTCCCACAGAAGAAACTTAATGCAGGGTCTATATACATATATGCAATTGTTGGGAAAGTTCCCAATTAAAAACCTAAGGAAAGGTTTCATTATTAAGAGCCAAACAAGAGTATTTGATCCTGGACCGATCGATTTGTGGTAAAAAAGAAACCGTTGTAGACTTTATATTAGTAAATTACAATAACAGACTATTAACAGAGGGCCATGAACTTTAACTTTGCTGTTGTTTAACCTGTTAACTATTTTTTTCTTTCATATATGTAATGTATGACAGGTCAATTGGATTGCAAATATATGTAGAATCTTATAAATTTTGGACCTGCTTTACAAGGGGGAAAGCTATTATTGCTGCCCTAGATTTGTCAGTGTTCAACCATGGGGGATAACATGTGTTTTGTTTTTTCTCCTTTTTAATTCACATTTTTAATGTTTTGTTTAGTTTTCTTTTGTCTCTGTTAAATTGTTTTTTTCTCTTTTGTATTTTTCTCTTTTGAATAAAATAAAAGTAGATGTCTTCCTACAGACTCTGATATCATTTAAGAAACACAGCTTAATTTGCTTTTTAGAAATTCTGGATGTCATACACGTTTAATAAATGTGGTTTAAAATGTCATTTAATATGTTATTGCATATTTAAACATGTTATTTACTTTTAAAATATATATTGTCTATTTTTATTACTATAAAATTCTTGTTTTAGAACTGTTTGTCAAGAAATGGACAAAGGATGAATATCTACAAAAGGTATATTATGATATTACCTGGAGACGGTTAGGGTTTGGATGGGGGACAATTTATGGTTAACATCCATAAAGTCAGACATTAGTTAATGTCTGACTTTATGGATGGCAACCAGGAGGATGTGATATATAATCCCAGTTAGATTAAAATGCACAATCCCATTTCTGTGGTACTTCATGTATTTAGTAACTTCAAGGATGCAAAATAACTTATATTAAAAAAGAAAAATAAGAGCCATAGTTCCCTTCAAATGGCAACCTTTCACACGATTAAAAATAAACGTCTAGTTGATGATAACTAGCATAAACTAGGGCTAGAATACCATTTGAATGGAGAAAAAAAACCAGTAAAATTTAATTCTGCCAATTTGGTAGCCCGTGATGGCTTAGCAGTTAAAGACGCTCAGCTTGTCAGTTGAAAAGCTGACAGCTCGGGTTCAAGACTTGAGCGCCGCGGGATGGGGTGAGCTCCCGTTACTTGCTTCAGCTCCTACTCACCTAGCAGTTTGAAAGCATGCAAATGAAAGTAGATAAATAGGTACCACTTTGGTGGGAAGGTAACAGCGTTCTGTACGCCTTGATGTACAGTCATGCTGCCCACATGACCACAGACGTTGCCTTCTGACAACGCTGGCTCCCTCGGCTAAGAAACGAACATGAGCACCATCCCCTAGAGACAGACATGACTGATCAGGAAAAACCTTTATCTTTACCTAGCTTGTTACATATTCTGTTGCTCTTCATGACAGCAAGAAAAATAATGGCTTTTTTCTCCCTAGTGTGGCTTTGCTGAGACTTAAAGTACAGCTATTGTTTAAGAACAAGCCATTTATGAGAGCTGCTTTCTCTTTTTAACAGCTTTAACTGATTAATCCAATTAAATAGAAGGCTCTTTTAACTATCCTAAGACTTGGGATCTCATATCATTTTAAATTTAAGGAATCATTGTGCTATACTTCTCCCACTATTTTTATATCAAACTTATTTACTTCCTGTACTTCCCCCAACCCCCATAAAATTCATGTTAAATGTTTTAGAAGAGTCCAAGTATGTTTTTAAAAAGTTAAGAAAATCCAGGTTGTCTTTCTGCAACAGAAAATCTATTTTCTCGTTGTTGTCATCCTATTGCAGTTATTTTTTAAGTACCAGCATGAACTCTTGATTATTCTGGAAGAATATGTCAGAAGAAATACAAAGAGAAATGTTAAGCTTGACTTCGTTCATGAAGGGCTACAGCTAAACTATGAAGAGATGGATTCTCTGTTAAGAAGCAAATCTTTGGCAGAGGCTGACAAAGTAAGCATTTTGGGGAAGTGCCAAATGTTTGTTAAAAGTATGTGTTGGAAAAGCAAAAATTACCTTCTTCAAAACAGATTCTTCACAGCTTGTAGAGGTCACAGAGTACCAGAAAAAAAGTCTTACTCTGTCAAGTTTAGAATGGCAGATACTAGTTTTCTAGCACTATTTTTTTATTTGGGTGTTAGGACAAAATACCATATCCTTTATTAGCACATTTAGAAAGGAACACAAAATATGCAGGTTGGTTGCTACTAAGTGTTTTAAAAAATTATCTACGTTACCAATAAAACTCTACTTTTTCATCTCTAGGAGAAAAAAAATAAGGTAAAATCCAATCATGGGCAAAAATTAAGTTGCTTTTAACACGGTTTCTCTAATACAAACTCTGGAAATCCCAAGAACTGCATCAATGGTTGCTTTGTGGCTTTGCAGAGTTTCTTCTGATTCTGAAGAAATTTTGAAGCAAGAAATGCAATAAAAAAGTAGAATAGAATTTTTAAAAAAACCTCTTACTTATATGAAAAAACTGTTTTCTATTTATAACTAATTGCTCCAGCTATTGCAATTCTTAAAGATAACGATGCCTTTAACTTCTGGCAATTTTATCTATGCAGTTTTCTGAACAGCACTGTGGAAATTGTTTCCCTTGGATTTTTTTTAACTTCCTAGTTTACTCAATAGCTCTGGGATTTTCTGATGTCTTCTATCAAAATACTATTTAGGGCGAACTCTGCTTAGCTTTTTTTTTTTTTTTGTGTCTAATTGCTCCAGCTATTGCAATTCTTAAAGATAACGATGCCTTTAACTTCTGGCAATTTTATCTATGCAGTTTTCTGAACAGCACTGTGGAAATTGTTTCCCTTGGATTTTTTTTAACTTCCTAGTTTACTCAATAGCTCTGGGATTTTCTGATGTCTTCTATCAAAATACTATTTAGGGCGAACTCTGCTTGCTTTTTTTTTTTTTTTTTTGAAATAAAAGGTGTCTCACAAAAACCTTGCTTACTTCCGCCCTAGAGCAATATAACTTAAAGTCTGTACTAGATATTCAGTTGAATTTCTGAATTATGTATCTTAAAGTAACACCTTACAGGAAGCCAATCATATTCTAAGCTATAGTTTATTTAAAAAGAAGGAAAAACAGATAAGAGACAAACTGCTTTAACCATTAGACAACCTAAAATCAGTAAATTGCCATTTCCACATATATACCTAAAATCTGTGTGGACTTCCAAGATCTATTAATCTTTTAAAAAAACATTTTCTGTAGCTGAAAACAATCCTAACACGTTTGTTTCAGTAATGGCAGACAATAGTTTCTTTCCTGTTTATTATACTGGATAGTTTTTTTAAAAAAATATCTGAGTAAAACTGCTTGTGGATTTAAATGTGAGAAGAATGTGCTGAGTCTCAGATGAAGGCGCCTACAACCCATGACCAATTTTTAACAGATGCTTTATTTATTTTTTCATTTGTCAAATTTATAGGCTGCCCAAATTCAGAACTCTCAGCAGCTTCACAAAATTAAAAATATATTGTTATATATAAAACAACACACAACATAATATAAAACATAACTGGCATATCTGGTTATTCACTACTAGAAGGGGAACCGCATAAACTAGCCTCCGTTCTGGAGAAAGAAAATCTTTTTTAAAAGATCACCTAAAAGGGAGGCATTTATTTGCAGTACATAACTGAATTCTGGTGTTCCTTTTTAAATGGAAATTCTGTCAAAGTGTTTGTTGTAGAAGAGGGACAGATGTTTCATTGGCTCTTTCAAACTTGAAATATTTCACACTCAAAAATTCTTAATGCAGAGCAAATATTGCTGCTACATAATTTCTATCTCATATAAGTACTTGTTCAGATAAAAGTGTTTGTAAAAATATGTTCTGTCAATTTTTTTTCTCTAGGATAAAACAGACTACAAGGCCTTATAAACTGAAGTTTGAATACTGAATCTTTTATTCTTCTATGAATACAGATTAAAACATGTGAGAAAATACTATGCTGTGAAATCAATAAATAACACTATTTTCAAGTATGCTGTACAAATTATTCCCACATAACAGACAAATGTAAAACAGATATGCAGGACTAGCCTAGAGACTTAACTGCTAAAATCAAGGGCTTCTGCAGCTGATAAGAGTCTTAAGGCATTACACACACTGGGTATCCACACTGTTTAGAAAATTTGCCTTCTAGTTGGTACAGAGTTGTCCAGTTTTGATCCTCAAAAAAAGAAAAACTTTATTTGAAAGTTGATCCATAGCAAATTAACAACTAAGGTAAGGACAGCTGGATCCAAGAAGACTGACTCTCTTGTATATGTTACTTACCCAGACTGTTATTAATTACAATTAACGTCCATTTGCTCCCTCAGATAATATCCGGGATGGCTCGGTGTATTTTGCAGTTAGCAAATAAAAAAGAGCTGGTGCAGGCACCAAGGCCAGCAAAGGCAAGTCCTGGTAAAGGTTGCTCAGCTTGGAAATGGAGATAATTCCATAGGCATGCAGCAGCCAATGGCTAAACAGAACGATAAGCCTTTTCTTCCTGACAAGCAGATCTTTGAAAGTCTTGAAAATAGAAGACAAGATATTTCCATTAGTTTCTATTTTTATAGTAGTCTACTTACAGGTACAACTGGAATGTGAGATTCAGGGATTCTGTTGGAATAACTTTTCCATCCTGATAATAAACTGTCTCAGTAATACTCCCAAAGCAATAACTGATTAGCTTCAGTGATCAATTAGAATCATTAAAGGAGAAATCTCCGCAAAACATTTTAACTTTTTATTCATTTAGGAATTTTGATGGAAGATTGTTTGTGTTTGAGTGCACAATCTTCCATCAAAACAAACAGCAAAACAACAAAACAACAGGCTGAGAGATCACATTCTTGAAAACTGAATAAATTTTAAAGGCTTCTTTAAACTGTTTGCAGTTTTTTTCCTAGTCAGTGCTGGCAGGGCAAGGTATCCAATAGCTTCATGAAAATCCTAACTACTGGAGAGAAAGAGAATTTCTGTTCAATAGCTCCAGCAGATTCAATAATTCATTTTTTCTCAGATAATGCCTATAGGATACTAAACCAATCAGCTCCCAGAACCTTACAGCCTATTGACAGTTTAAAAATTTTGCTAGTTGCAGTGATTTACTTACTTCTACTTCAGAAGCTGATAGATAGACAACCAGGGTAACAAGAGATAACACTATGATGATATATGGGAAAGCATAGTCTGGGGAAAAAAGGAAGATGTTATACACACTTTTATCATCTTGGTTAAACAGAACAGATAGGTAAGCAATTAGTTTTCAAAATACTATATTCAAGAGGAAATCTTATTGGATTTAGTGAAACTGCCCCCAGTAAAATATATCCGACATTATATTCTGTTATACTCCTCACGTGATAGATTGCATTCCTATCCTCTGATTTAAGAATAAAAATTCTAATCTCAGTATTTAAAGACTTTCTCCATGTTTTTAGGATGCAGTGAAGCTCAGAATCTACCAGTAACACATTTACATTCATGTTTACTATACGTTTTATAAGTATCACCTGGTTTACACATAATGCTAAATGTGTAAACATTCCATGATTTGTTTAGTTTTGATTTAATTTGTGGCGGAAACCCAGACCACTAGCAATAGCACTAGCACTTAGACTTATATACTGCTTCACAGTGCTTTACAGCCCTCTCTAAGCGGTTTACAGAGTCATCTTATTGCCCCCAACAATCTGGGTCCTCATTTTACCTACCTCGGAAGGATGGAAGGCTGAGTCAACCTTGAGCCTGGTGAGATTCGATCTGCCAAACTGCTGGCAGCCGGTGATCAGCAGAAGTAGCCTGCAGTACTGCACTCTAACCACTGCGCCACCGCGGCTCACTGTAGCTTAGTTTGTGGGAACTGAAGTCTATTTTTTTTAATAACAAGATGTTTATGTCCTGCCACTTCCATGCTGGGCTGTGTGTTTCATACATGAGGGAATAGAAAACAACTTACAGAGCAAGCCACCTCCAACAGCCTGAAGCACAGTCAGAATTGGGAAGAAGTAAAGAGCTGCGTAAATGCTCTTAAATCTATCTGACTTTCCCAGCCCACAAGCAATCTTCTTTACCAACAGAGGGCGAAGCATCATCATCAACACTAAACAGAATGCGTAGTATATGAATACAATGGTGTAGCTGAAAGAGAAGATTGTTAAAATTAGCACATTGTGACCTCAAATTCCTAGAACTAACAGTTGGATAATAAAATCACTGACAATTTCTTTTCAAATTGTGGAAATAAGACAACCTGCCTGTCCTAAAAGCTCACTACCTCTTTCCTTTCAGCAGCTTTCTAGGTCTTCCCTATAGCATTATATCAATATTCTGCTTTTATACTAGAGCCAGGCTTGTGCCTATAGACAGATCAGAGTTCTTGATATGGTCACTTCTTGTCCCCTTGCATGGAAAAGGAATATCTATTGTATTCCAACAAATTTGTTTTTTAATCCTATTCTCATTTTCCTTAACTGCCAAGCCCAAACAGATGAGGAATGGCGGCAAATTTGTTAAACAAAAGTACTGCAATAAAGTTACATAGTATATTGCGCATAACTAAAGTTTTTTTAAAAAAAAACAAAAACAGTCTTATGTTTGTTCCTCTGGCCATCAGCTATTACATTGCAAATCAACTGCAGTAGTGACAATTAAACTTACAAACCAATGCCATTTTACTTAGAAATAAACCACACTTAACCTAAAAATTTTTGCGTGTGATACAGACCATTAAAATTGAATTACGTGACTCTTAACAATGAAAAGGTCTTGCCTTTTGTTCAAAGTACTAGATCAGTACAGAGGTTAGAAGTATATACTCACAGAGGATAGACAGCTTCGTGGGTACAGTGAATGGTGGTAACATAATCAGGACTTGGATTGTAAAGCATGGTATACCAGTCAGAAAGCATCAAGACTCTGCATGAGCGGATGTGCAGGGAGCCGATGGGGTCACTTACAAGCAGGGTAACAACTGCTGCCACACTGCATTCAATTAAAGCAGTGATGTGCTGGAAAAGAGCACTGGAACTGTCGAGAAAAGATAAAATAAGTACTGAAAACAAAACAGCTGAGTGCCATAAAACATTAATTCTCTTATCATTCTTAGGGAGTGTTGCAAAACCTTCAAGATGAGATCTCTCTCATAAGTAGCAGGCAAGATCTAAGAGTTTTTTTCTCCATGTGAAGGAGGTGCGCCTTGGCTTTCCAGATTTATTTGTTTTATTGTAGAGAACTTTGGAGATTGAGTTAACTTTTGACAAATCTCTCAATATTTTCAAAAATCAAAAATGCCCAGAGTTTGAGAGAAGATTGGTGGCTATATAAATGTTTTAAATAAGTAAATGTGACCTTGCATCATATAAATACATGCATATAAAAATACAGGTAGAACATCACAGCTCTAAGTAACAGTGGTAAATCACCCATATGACCAACCCAATTTTACAAACTTTTTCTGCAGCAGTTAAGCAAACACTGAGGTCATTAAGCAAACCAATGGTTCCCTATGGGGCCAAGTCCGTCGAAAACTGAAAATAAACCCTTGTTTTCAGCAAAACCATCATAAAACATGATCACTTGACCATGGGACACTGCAAATGGCTGTAAATGTGGGCTTGTTGCTGAGCACCAACAGGTGGAGGGGGCAGCCATCAAATCTTCATAACTGAGTCATAGGGAGGTCCGCTGTAACTTTGAATGGTCACTAAGCGACCAGTTACAAATCTAGTTCATGCATTAAAATAATAGTACCAGCAGGTGGCAGCACAAGGGACACCTGGTCTGGGCTTGGTAACTAAGCTGAATTAGGCCAAGCTAAAATTTGTATGGGAAATTTATGGAATCTCAGGATTGGAGGGTAGAGTGAAAAGTTGAAAAAAATCTGGAAAAAGCCAATACATATTATTTCTGCACTGTTGCAGAAGTACTTGTGCAAACTACTACTGCACTGTTGCCAAGAAAACTGCAACTTTATTTTTATAGCAAGTGAGCTGAACTAAAAATGTCTTTATATTTTTATTATAGTATTGAATTTCACAAGGTGGTGGGTTATATTTATTAATTATTTAATTTATATGCCACCCATCTCACAGTCTTATAGACTCTGAGCACTTTACATTATAATAAAAGTATAAATATAAAAATGATTAAAATGAACAAGAATTAAATAGAGGCTAAAATCCAAGAGGACAAACGGTACAGATATGTACCCATCTCTCTATAAATAACTGATTTTTTTACATATTCAGTTGAGAAGTTAGTGTATTTTAAAGTTAAATATTATTAAGCTAAAACCTTATTTTGTTTTAATAAATATTTACCTCTTTTTCCCTGAATACCATTCAATGAAGAACCAATGCAGAATGAGAGGTAGCATTGCCATAAAGCCAAGATAAAGCCAATCATAGCGTTCTGGAGAGCCCGTACATTCACGGCAGATTTTATAGGCATCACTTCTTTGTCCTCTGGGACATACCTGTAAAGTTTTATCACAATCTGTTTTATATAGCCTTTACTTAATTTATTAAAAATGTTTTATCTAGTTTTCTTATCTGTTTAATTATTTACATAAAAACAATTCATGCAAACATTCAGCCCAACTTTTTACCTAGTCATGTCCAATAACAACATACCCTTGTTTTAAATATTTAGAAAAATTGCCAAAAGTACAACTTACCCCACAATCACCATGACTTTCAGTTCCATTTATAATTTCCAATGTTCTTCCACAATAAAGTCCAAGGCAGTCTGGCTGAATTTCTACAACTTGCACCAAAAAAGTGTGAATAATTCTTGAATCTTTCTATGACACTTTTATGTATAAAATCTCACCTGATTTTATGCAATTTTCAATATACCATAACCATTACTTGATAGCTCCATAGAAACTGCATTCTATCAGCCATCATAGTGCTGGTCATTGCAAGGCTTTCATATACAGTAATGATTCTAGTAAACTAGAGAAAGCAAAGACTATAGGTTAACATATTTAGTTGACCCTGTGCTACGTGCTGCATTTTCTGCTAACAAGGACAATACAGTATTTGTAGATTTTGGCCAGAATGCAATAAGCTCAATCGAACATGATTACCCCACATCAAACTTCTATGAATACCCTGATCTCAGTTCCTGGGGGGGGGGGGGAAGCCAGGTCTTCACAGTCTTCCAGAAGGCAAGCAGAGATGGAACTGTCTATATCTCAGGAGAAGGTTGAGACAAAAAACAGAAGAAAGAAGGCAATGTTCCTATTGCCTATCAAATGACACTGCTTCACTGATAGGACCAGGAGTATGCCCATTCTGCTCTATCTGGTGGGATAGGCAGAAACCATCTGGGAAAGACAGTGTCACCTGTAACTTGGCCTCATGAAGGGTTACAATCAGCACCTTGAATTGCAGCCAGAAATCTATTGGGAGCCAGTGCAATGACATATATGGATCGGAAAATTAATGTTTCAAAGACAAGATAGTGAACAACTGCACATTATACATGTAAATGAACGGCAAAAAACTACCGTAGAAACACAGATGTATTTCTTATCATGGTGAAATGTTATCAAAGATTAAAGAATCAATAGAGAATTTTTAAGACATGCACATTCTTGCAGAAAAGTACTGGGTAATATATGAAGTTGTTTAAAGAACAAAAAAGAATGCACGAAGCAATGCTGGGTGTGGTGGAAGCAAGGATGGTTTGGGAAGATAGACTGATATTGGGACCTAGATTTATATTACCTTTGAAATAATAGAAAATATATTGCCTTTCCTTAATTCCTACTTTATAACCTTTTTTGGGCTTATTTCTTACCCTTTGTCTAGATTTTGCTTGATGTTGCGCAAAGGGAGTGCCATGATGGCATCTATGCATTTTCTTATTTTACTGGTTTTATGTTTACCTTGCCCTTAAGTCACACAATGTCCAGGTGTACACAGTGTCTGATAACAGAATCCCATTCTAATTATAAAAATCAGAAAGAGAAAAAAATCTACAAAAAGCCCTGGAATAATGACAAAATTTAAGGAGAGAGAAGGAGCAGCAAAATTACGCAAAGCACCACTTTTTGCTCGGTGGTGAAGCAATCGACCCTTTTCTGTAAGGCGATCTTCTCCGGGGATATTGGGAGGATTGTCCTCTTTCTACTGAGGAAGTGAGTGGCGTTCAAGCCACGAGTATAAGCTACAAACAAACCCGCTGCTATTGTTCCTAATAAACTAGTCGGCCTGGCCTGTGGGACTACAGACGACATTAATACTGGCCACAACAATAGCGAGACCGCCTCTACAGCTCAAACTCACCCATCTTGCTCCAGTCCGGCCACGACGGAAGTACAACAAAGACTCGGGATTTTGACAGCACTCAAATATCCAGCCAATCAGCTGCCGACTCAGATGCCGCAACCCCTTGCTGATTCGATTATCTGCTTTTGCCCTTAAGTAGGCGGAGAAGCCAAACCCACAAACTGTTATTTGAGTTCCGCCTCCCAGGTCATGTGACGATGTTCACTTCTTGCGCTGGAGGGAACTTAATCCTGAAGGACGGAAATGCCCGAGTAAAGATGCAGAACTCTTTTTGCCCATAGAGCTAGAAATAATGAAGACGTACTCCCTTAAATATATGAAATAGCTGGAAAATCAACCTCAGCCAATTTTCTCTAGATCTGTAAAATTTAGTCTGGTCAAGTTAGAATATTTGAAAGAGCTTTTAAACTAGTCTAGTTTTGTCTAGTGTAGTGTAGTCTAGTAGTCTATCTATTTAGTCTTGTCTATCTAGTTCAAGTGTAGTCTATCTAACAAATTTATGTTCCCCAATAATCTATGCCAGCAGCTAGGAATTATGGGTGGATAATTATGTAGCTTTGTTTCTATATCGTCATATCAGTCAGGTCTTGTGTTATATTATTATAAACGAGTTCCCATTTACATGATTTAATAAAGGACTTGTTTTTATTAAATGTGCAACAAGAATTAGAAGGATTTTTAAATATAAATGAACATTCTGAAAGTGTACTGCTCTTTTGGGACACTTAGATACACTGGCTTTTTATGGTTTATGCTTCATGAAAAAAATAGTTTTTAGGCCAATTATAAATTTTTTAGCATGCAATATGCAGGATGACCTACATTACATACAGAATTACATAACATCTTTATGATTGCTAAATAAGGGGAACCTAATTCCCCTTATTGGCTTGACACACAATAATCATATTGTATAAAACAAAATTACTGGGAACTATCTGAATCAATTTCAACAATGTGATATTATTCACAGGATTAAGGAATAAGACAATGGCCAAATGAGTGTCCATTGGAGATGTAGGAGGTGAATGCATAAGTCTGTACAGTTGATAATAGTTCATTAACTTGTTAGATCAACTACAAGATTATAAAAATAAAATATCAACTCCCAACCAGCAGAGAACATAGCAGCCCAGCAGGAAAGGTCTGGCTGGGACAGCAACCTTTTGGAGTTTCCTGAGCGTTGCAGCAAATCAAGACTTGGGACTGCTGCTAGAATGAAAGAAAATGATAGAGACCATCCACTCTGGTGGGTATTGAAAATCTACGTCCAAGGCTCATTTGCAATGGGTTGAAGTCCAAAAAGAAGGATGTTATCTGCTCCTGTACCAGGAAGCAGTGAGTGACAATACTGGCAACAGGTCAAGCCACAACTGCACACCTGCCTTAAGATATGGGCTTGCTTCTCCATTGTCTTGCTTTGGTGCAATATCCATAAACCTGGATGATTAAGATCAATGCAATTCTAAAGAAAATGTGAATGTATTTTTGAATTATACAGCTAACATTAGGATTATAACTACCGGTATATAAAGACAGAGGCTAGGGTTGAGCAAAAATGATTACAGTCGTTTTTGGTGTTGGAAAGGGAGATTTATAATCTTGGATCTCTCACGCGTTCGTGTTCCATTTTTGATAAGTGTTTCTAAACCTCAACAACTTTAAGATGCGTGGAAATCAACTCTCAGAATTCCCAAACTACGCAACTGCGCAGAGGGTTTGCCTTTCTTTGGACAGTCACCTGTCTGAAATAATAGTCTCCTGCTTGAGCAGGGGGCTGGACTAGAAGACCTCCAAGGTCCCTTCCAGCTCTATTCTGATTGACTGAAAATTAAAATTCTCATTCCGATGACGGCCGCCCCATTCGTGACGCGTTTAGTGGGCGAGCCTCGGGGAGGGGAGCGACGCTGGTCTGAACCGAAGAAAAGCCGTTCAAAATGTCCGCGGGCGATCGCGGTGATTGGGTGCCCCCCCGCGCGCCAGGCAGCCCGTCCGTCCGTACGGTGGAGATGCACGCGGGAGGGGAGCCGCTCCGGGTGGTGGTGCCGGGCGGCCTGGGACTGCTGGAGCCCGGGCCTGAGCTGCCTCTCCTGAGTCGGCGGCGTCTCTTGCTGGACTCCCCGGAGCTGGACGCTGTGAGGCGGCTGTTGATGCATGAACCCCGCGGACACCGCGACATGTACGGCGCCCTGGTGGTGCCCAGCGAGCTGCCCGAAGCCGCCCTCGGAGCCCTCTTCGTGCACAACGAGGGCGCGAGCTCCATGTGCGGCCACGCCGTCCTTTGCCTGGGCCGCTTTGCCCTCGACTACGGCCTCTGCCAGCCCTCGCCTTCCCCCGGCGAGACCGCCGTCACCATTCACTGCCCCTGCGGGCCCGTCACGGCTTTTGCGTCCTGGGACGGGCAGCGCAGTGGAAGCCGCGTTCGTTTCCACAGCGTGCCTGCCTTCGCCGCGGCTACTGGTAGGGATACGGTGGCGCTACTCTGACCCGCTCTTGGACCGTCTCCCCCACTTAAGGCAACTTCCGGAAGTAGATGGACTTCAGCTCCCAGCATTCTAGGCAGTAGCCAAGTTGGCTCGGGAATTCCTGGGAGTTGGAGTCTACGGGTGTGGAAGGTGCCTGAGCGACGTCGACTTAACTTTTTACCCTTAAATGTCTATGGAGATTCTCAGTCATCCAGCCCATGGTTGTCCCAAAGGTGCTTTTTCAAGAGGCAACTGGACTTTCTGGTTTTTCTTTGAAGACGTTTCGCTTCTTATCCAAGAAGCTTCTTCAGCTCTGAAGCAGCTTCTTGGATAAGATGTGAAACGTCTTCAAAGAAAAACCAGAAAGTTTTTACCCTTAATTGACATTTTAAGAGCGTGATGTATTTAAGATTATATAGCTGCCCATCTCATGTGACTCTAAGCAGCTCACAAGTTAAAATGACAAAGATACACTTGCAATAATGGCAAATATCTGTAGCTTGAGTGTGGGATGATACACTTGTATAAATTAAAATATAAAAACCTAGGAAAGTCTCCACTTACAGTTTATAGGCAATACAATGCAACCATCTTGCATGATCCCCATGTCCCTGGGATCCCTAGGCCTGATGACACAGCCATGTCTTCAGGGCCTTCCAAAGATCAACAAGGTTGGAGCCAATGTAACCTTGTGGGGGATACAGTTCCAGAAGACAGGACAACAGAAAAGGCTCTCCTGGATTCTGTTGAATGGAAGATGTGGCCTGCAACATGCCCCTTCTGCCAGATCTGATGGGACAGGTAGATGTAACAGGCTTTATAGGTAATAAAAAGCACTTCGCAACCAGAAGCAAATTGGCAACTAATGCAGTTTGCAAAACCGAGGTGTAATGTACACTGGTCGTGGAGTGCACATAACTTCCTGCATCATCACATTTTGTACTAGCTGCAGATTTGGGATGCTTTTCAAGGTTAGCCCCATCTAGAATGTGTTACAATATTTTATCTAGGAAATGACCTGAGTTTGGGTTTGCTATATTGGTCAAGTTAGCCAACAGAAATCTACTGTTTTTCCTTTTTATGAAGAAAGCAGACATTAAATTCAAATGGAAAGAAAGTGGTGTTTAAAATCTGTAGTGGTTAAAATAGCCAGAGAAAGAACTGGATTGTTCCAAATCTTAGTAATCTTTCCCAATTTACTAGCTGTATATATTGCCATTACTAGAACTGAGCTAATTTGTCAAATGCAGTTTCTTGGTTTCTATTCAGTGTTTCTTAAAGTGTGGTCCTAGGACCCCAGAGAGTCCACCAAGATCCTCTCAGGGATCTGTGGTTAAAATTGTTTGCCATCATTTGTTGAAAAATAATACAACATCAAACATCTCATCAAATGGTCAAGAGAAATGATAGCATCAGATGTGTCAGCTTTAATTTTTTTTTTAAAATAAATATCAATAAATGTAACCCATACTAACAAAAGCCTTTTGGGGTCCTCCATTATTTATAAATGTCCTGAGAGAAAATGGTTTAAGAAACAGGTATAAATGCCTCTATAAGTTATTCTTATACATAGCTCTGTGTCCCCCCCCCCCCAAAATGATCATAGGAGCTAAAAACTGAGAGTAGAGTAAGGCATCTTATTTGAAATGTTGGCATCCTTAATAATATACCAATCCAATCATTATTTGGTCACAGATATAAATTTTAACTGATATAAAATGGTGTAGCTCAATTGGAAAATTGAAAACTTGCTTTCCGACCTGCATGTTTTTTGTGATTGATAATGTAAATCTACTGTAATTAACCTCTTTTCTGCTATTCCTTAGGCTTTAACTTTGATTCATGGAAGGAATGCTTCTCTGTATTACCCTGCTTCTCATTAACCTTAGTGAGCCTGTACGTTTTGTTTTTTTAAATGCATGTAGATCCCTGTATTAATCAAATCACTCACAGTTACCCCCATATATGTTGTGTCATTGTGATTATAGTTATGTCGTTTGATTATAGTTCCTATAATTTTTATTTACTTTCTGCTCTTGAAGTTCTTCTGAACATGAAATGTCTTTCTTGTACCTCAGTAATAAATTAGAAGTAGTATATAATATCCTGTCACCAATGTAATTTCCTCTATAAATAAGGTCGAATAATGGCACCAATAAGATTGAAACCAGAAAAAGATGACAAAGACACGAGAAGGAAGTATCACTATATTTGGGGAATCTTCAGATATTAGTTGTAAGGATAGATGGGAATCTGGATTACAGATTTTAACATTTCTTTTTTTTGGTGGGGTTAGAGTTAGGGTTAGGCCTTAAGAATAAATTATTGAACAAAATAAATATAAAAATAATAAACACTGATGATATTTTTATAACTTTTTATCTCTTGTCTCTTCCCTTCCCTTCCCTCCTTTTTTTTTTTAACTTGATTATCAGATATAACCATTGATGTTCCTGGCTATGGAAAAGTCGTCCTTGATGTTGGCTATGGGGGTGCTTTCTATGCATTTCTCAGTGCTGAACAATTAGGCCTTGATGTATGTTCCTCAAAAATTAGGGATCTTGTAGATGCAGCATCTGCAGTAACAGAAGCCGTAAAGGCTCAGGTACATTTAACATGGCTTTGAATTGTATTTACTAGCTAAATGCATCATTTTGCAGATCAGTGAGTTGTTATTTGAAATGAAAGAAAAATGTAATTATCCTTTTCAAAATACTGGCAGCAGATCAGAAATATTTTTTTCCAGAATAATAATAATAATAATATATCAAATAACTTTGCTTTAGAAACAGATTCCTGTACTCTAGCCATTCTGAATGAATGCAGTGCTGGAAATAGGAACAAGTGTAAATTGAGGAATTAGTTGTTAGATGCCTGAACCATAAGCTTATTTAAAACTACTAACTCTTGGGGAATGTTAGAAGATTGCTATTGGCACAGCAGCTACAGCTTTTTGAATTTTTTTAATCTATTGATCAGTCACCCATGACTAGTGCTTGCCTTGATGGCTTTGGATTTAATCTTTCAGAACTCTTCTTATATAGAGTAATAGATCAAAATTTTAAAGTGCTCCAACAAAAGCTGAACTATGGTATATTCAGTTATAATTCTTCTTCCAGTCTTCTGACTAGATGGTTGCTATATTAATATTCTGATATCTGATTTCTTTTTTTAATATAAATGTAAAACCTGGCTCACAATATTTCCAACTAGTTTTTCCATGTAAGAAATTACAGTGAAGTACGCTGCCTGAGTAGGGACATTGATACTATGTACAGGTCTAATGGAGCAGTTAGATCATTTCTCTGGTTACATTTTAATAAATGTCTCTAAAATATTTTGTTTCTTCTTCTAGTTCAAAGTTCACCATCCCCTTATTGAAGAGATGGCTTTCATTTATGGAACTATATTGACAGATGGAAAAGATGAATTTAGTGATGAACCTACAAGTAATATATGTGTATTTGCAGATGCACAGGTAATAAAGCATGCATGAGGAAAGATCCTGAGCTGTTATCATAAAAAAGTAGCCCTTAGTTGAATAGCCCTCAACTGGATCCCTGCCCACCAGAGTCCTGAAATAGCAGGGGGGGGGGAATATAAGAACCCACTATGACTCTTGCTAGAGATGGAGACAGGGGTGGGTTCCTCCCGGTTCGGTCTGGATCGCCCGAACCGTTAGTGACCTGCTGGTGACGTCACGGATCCGGTTCAGTTGGTGCCGGTCCATGGGCGCCGCCATCTTTTTTGGGGGAATTTTTAGTGAATTTTTTTACTGTTTGGAAGGTTTTTCCTGTTCTGCCGCTTGAAAAAGGGCCCTCCCGCCCGCCCCTGCGTTTATACTGACCTTTATTCCTTCGCCCAAAGCACAGCTGATCAGCTCCTCAGCTGTGTTTCGGGCTGATTGAAGCTACTGAGCATGTGCGGAAGCCAAATTGCCCGAGGGAACGCGCGTGCACGCGAGCGGAGGGAGCGCGCGCACGCAAAACGTCGCGATGCGAACCGGTGGGAAAGGTAAGTGGAACTCACCCCTGGATGGAGAATATGTAGAATCTACAATGTGAAAGGCAGGGGAGCCAGACCTGAATGTCTGCTTTTATACATTAAAAATTCTACTTGTCCTAGAACAAAATCAATACAGTATGTGATTTGATTGTGGTTGAATAGCAATGTAGTTGAACCTAATCATAAGAATTTATCTCCCAAGAATTCTGTGCTTGAGTTTTCTATTCTGCCAAGAAATAAAACTGGTATTGGCAATGTCTTTAATGAAGAATGGCAAATTTGGTTTTAATTAGTCAAGTATTGCCAGAGCCTGTTTGATCTAGTAGTTAAGGCACCAGGCTAGAAACCAGAAGACTAAGTGATATTAGGCCAGGTACTCTCTTGAGACAGAGGTAGGTGTGTAGCCTGTTTAGCTTATGTGTATAGGCACCCTCTCTTTAGCCTAACAAAGGAGCTGTAGTACCAGTTCAAGACCAGACAGTGGGTTCCCTACTTCTGGCTGGTTTTCCTGCTGATGTTAAATGAGGCACAGGCTGGACAGGATTATCTGGAGGGCTAAGGGCTTTGAGCATGATGCCCCAGCTTTAAATATTGAATTACAACTTGTAAAACCCACCCAGCATGATGGTTGCTATTGAAGTTCAATATCTACAGTGTCATTGATATCTCCCTTTTGCACAGACTTTATAAAGACAGAATTCTAATTTTATGGGGACAAACACACTCCATATTAATACTGAATAATCTGAAGTCAATATTATTTTAGGGCAGGGTTGTTGGTGTTCTCTGAGCCTGATTGTTATCGTGCAGACATTTCATTACCCACCTAGATAACAACTTCAGTACTAGAGGGAGTGAGGTTTGCTCTGTTTATTTATAGGAGATTGCCTGTCACTCTATTCTTGCCCAGTAAGCCTTATTCTAGGATGTTTTAGCCCCCAAACCAGGGGTGAAATGCTGCCAGCTCTATCTGGCTCGTGCGGGCCGGTAGTGGCGGCGGCGTGAGGTTCGGTGAGCCGGTAGCGGCGGCGGCAGCATGAGGCTCCGCCCAGACGTCGGTCACGTCCCTGTTTTAACTCTCTGCGAATGCGCAAAGCCTGTGCATGCGCAGAGGGTCAAAACCGCGACGTGATGACGGCGCGCACACTTCCGAGCCAGTAGGGAAGCCGGCTGCATTTCATCCCTGCCCCAAACATAATTACTCCCAGCATATTTTAATTTGAATGATGAACTCGAAAGGGAAAGTAGACAGTATAGATGTGAATACCTGTAAAGATGAAAGTGAATAGGCATAGATACTAATATAATTGTTGATTTGCATAATGGACAAAATGAACAAAAATACAGCAGGTCATATATTTCTAAAATAGGTTGATCGAAGTCCTACAGGATCAGGTGTGACTGCTCGCATTGCCTTACAACACCATAAAGGATTAATTCAGCTGAACCAGACCAGGACCTTCAGAAGCAGTTCAACTGGTTCCTTGTTCACTGGAAAAGCAATAAAGGCAAATACCAAACTTTTGTTTGGGGGGATGGGGTGGGGGGAAGGAGTTTTTGTATAGGTTATTTTTTGGAAAATATGGAATTAGCTGACTTGAAAGGGTTGTTTTTCCTTGGGTACCATTAAAGTGGACTCAAAATCTACCTCAGTTGGATTAAATTGAGTTGATTCTCCCTCAGAGTTGTGGGAGGAGAAAGCTGCTTGCAAAACAGAACTTTGTCTTTCTCTGAAGCCCACATCCCTTCTTGGCAGCCTTTCCTGAAGATGAAGGAAAGGCCTACAAAGCATTCCGAAAAATGTGCCATGGGTTGCAGCAGGAGGAGGAAGTTGTCTAGTATTAAGAGGAACAGTTTTGTAGGAGCAATGCAAGAATCCCAACTTGCATTTTTTCCCACTGCAGCCGAATGCAATGTTTAACATTCAGAGAATAGGAAGCACTAGGAAGTGAAGGAAAAAAATATTACAGCATGAGTTTACCTTACTTTCTGGTTGCATAATATTGGGGATTGTCCAGTGTTGAGAAGACATTTTTAATTATCACAATATTTCATTCTGGGTATACAGGTCTCCTCACATATTTGCTATTTGCAAAATCTTATAGACTGTATTACTGAATTAATGAGCAGGCTTATGTTTTTTTAACCTGAAACGCTTGTTTTTCCAATCCAGGAAACAAAATGTGGTGAACACAATGCTGTTATAGTAGAAGTCTCAGGAGAATCTTTTTATACCGGAACATCAACTTTCACTCTTGAAGAAAATGATCCACTGAAATATGGTTTCTTTCTCAAGTAATTGCTTCCTTAATAACTCTGATGAAAAAGATGCATTTTTGTTTAGTTTTGATTATGGTATTGGCCTTCATTTTTTACTGATAATTAATATAAATAATGATAAAGAACATAGTGTAGCCAAAGTTAAGCATTTTCATATCTACTACAAAATCTTTGGTTGGCCAATAGGAACATGATGGCAGGGTAGTAAGTCATAAATATTTTTTCTTGGCATCAGAAAAGCCTTGTAGGGGACAAATGCAGTAGGAAATTAGAATAATTTATGATGATTATTAATAAACTTGTGATAGCAAAATGCTGTAACAATAAACTAGAATTGCATTAGTAGTTAGGTATTTAAAAACGGCTTACAAAGAAGTTGATAAAAGATTTCAGAGAATAATCATTCAGAGAAAGATCATTCAGAGAATGATCAAAGATTTCAGACAATTGAAATGTGGGAATTTTCTTGCTAGACATTTGTGTGTATGTGGGGGGAAGAATATCTATTTGAATTACATCATGGATATCAATTATAGAAGGTTACATTTTTTTTAAAAAAATGAAAGTCTTAAAGGCCTTTACTGGGAATATAACTCATTAAATTCACTGTGATTCAATCTGAGTAACCATGCAAAATTAAACAGTTTGTCCCCCCCCCATGTTGTTTATGAAACAAGTTTTTATATCTGATTTTGACCTTTTCTTACATAGTTGTACAACTATCCACGTTAGATAGGCAAAACAATCACCTTCTTAAAATTAACTGAGTATACTGAAAAGATTGATGGCCAGCACATGGATTTATTAAATAAAATGCAAATGAAAAGGTCATTTTTGTTACATTTTAAGTACATACTGCTGTTAACCCACCCACTTATATCTTTAAAATCTGCCAAGTCCTGATAGAGCTCTGCCATGCATTGCAATGGAAGTAAGGAACCTGCCTTATCCCAAATGTGGCTGAATATCCATTTCCAACACCTCTCAGTGCTGGCCATCCTGGCTGAGTTCCTGGGAAGTTGTAATTCATCTGGAGAGCCAGAATCTCTCTGCCTGAACCAAAGAGTATCAGATTAGGCAAGGTTGCTAGGACTACTCCACTGCTACAATGTGTAGTGGATGAGGAAACCCAACCAAGAAGAATTTTAGATGTGATCCTGTGTTTTTTCCCCATGATTTTTTTAAAATGGTCACTGAGAAACTTAATGCAGAGACCGGCAGTTTCAGGTCCTGCAAAGTTAAGAAGACTGAAATCCTGTCTTCTCTGCATTTGTTCAGTCACTCCAACAAGAAGAGGGTTGGTACTTCTGTTCCAAAAGATCCTGTTTCATGTTGCGAGAAACTGAACTGGGGTAATGTGGCGGGAATAAGCAATTTTGCCATAATTTTGCTAACTGTTGGGGCCAGCAGAGATGGTGTCACTGACTTTTTGACTGGTGGATTGTAAAATATTTAAAGGGGCCACTTGCAGCCCTGCCAGGTCGCCAGTCAGATCTCAGGATGAAGTGGGAAAGATGCAAAATGGGGGTGGGGGGTGGGAACTGCGGCGGTGCTTTCTCCCCTGAGCAGCCGTCGGATGGGAATAACATGGTTTCCCCGGGCAACCGTCTGCAGAAACGTCAGCGGCCCTGAACGTCTCCTGCTCCGAAGAGGAGCCAGCAAATTCAGCGCACCACACGGATACTTTCCGTATCGCGCCCGCCGAGTCCGGGCTGGCTGAGCAGCTCGGCAAAGGAACCAGCGAAAGCTAAGCATCCCCTACCCTGCCGTCCGCCGGTTCCACCCCTACCCTCCTCCGTCTCCCCGCAGAAGCAGCCTGCCCGGGAAGGAGCGCGCATCCCCGGGTGGAGGGAGAGCAGGCAGCGATCCAAAGGATCCCCGTAAAGTTCGGTTTGCCTTCCAGGTTGCCGCGGGACGCGCGCAGGGCCGAAGCGTGGTCCGCGAGAAAGCGGGGCGCTTTTTCCAGCAGCTGCGCCGCCGTTCTCGGAGCCGCCCCTTCCCCGGACAGCCGGCTTCCCCGTCCCCAAAATGCAGCGGGAGCCCAGCCTTCCAGGGCTCAATGAGGCCGGAGCCACCTAGCCGTGGAAGCCGCGCCGAAACCCAAAACGCCGCTCATCCCGGGCTCCTGAGGTGGCCGCTGCTTCCCACCATCCTCCTTGGCCCTTTCGGGAAGAGGCTCGCCTTGCTCGGGCTGGGAATGCGCCTTCCTGCGCCAGCTGCCCATGGAGGAGGTGGCCTCGCTGAGCAACGCTTCTGCCGCGCCCGGCAATGGAAGCGCGGGGAGCGAGCCGGGGACTGTGCCCTCGGACCTCGTGGAGGAGGCGCGGTGGGGCTGGTCGGGGGCGGCGCTGGTCTCGCAGGGCCTGTTGCTGCTCGCCATCTTCGCGCTTTCTACGCTGGGCAACGGAGCCGTGGTGGTCATCATCGCCCGGCACCGGCAGCTCCGGACAGTCACCAACGCCTTGGTGCTGTCGCTGTCGCTCGCCGAACTCCTAGACGCCCTTCTGTGCCTGCCCTTGGCCTTCGTCAGCCTTCTCAATGGGCGCCCACACGGGACCTGGATCTTCGGCCGCCGCCTCTGCTTGGCCAGCGCCACCCTCCACGCTGGCTTGGGCATCGCTGCCACCCTGACCATGGCCCTGCTCTCCTTTGACCGCTACAGTGCCATTGTCCGCCAGCCGCTGCATAAAATGGGCCGCCGCAGAGCCACGCAGCTCCTGGTTGCTGTGTGGTTGGCTGCCCTGGGATTCTCAGGGCCTTGGTACCTGCTGGCCCAGGAGGAGGAGGAAGAGGAGGAGCAGCCTGTTGGGCCAGGCCACCCCGCTTCCTACCATTGCATGTATGTGCTGCCTTGGGGCTCTTCCCATTTGGGTCCCCCTTATAGTGCAACTTTGATTGTCCTCTGCTATCTGCTGCCCTTCGCCCTCATGTGCTTCTGCCACTACAACATCTGCCGGGCAGTGCGACTGACCGAGAGCAGGGTGCGCCCACTCACCACTTACGGGCACCTCCTGCGTTTCTATGGCGAGATGCGCACAGCCACCACCGTTCTGATTATGATCATCTCCATCATCTGCTGCTGGGGCCCTTATTGTGTATTAGGCTTGGCTGCTGCAACGGGACACTTCTCCTTTTCCCCAGCTGTAGACACTGTGGCAAGCTGGATGGCCTGGGCCAATGGTGCCATTAACCCCCTCATCTATGCCACCCGCAACCCTAACATTTCTCTTCTTCTCGGACGCAATCGGGAAGGAGGCTATCGGGCTCAAAAACCCGTGGCTGCCTATTTGGCAGCTGCTCGGGGTCATCGCCTGGAGAGCAAGAGCCGGGCAGAACGTTATGCCAGCTATGGGCATGGCAGTGGGGGCCATGTAAGGAATAACCTGACCTGCTCCAGTCCAGGCACTGGTAGAGAAGTGGCTATGTGGGCTTTTAAGAACCCAGCGGTGCTTTTCTGCCGTGATGCACAACCTGGTTCAGCATCTGAAGTGGGCTTGTCACACAAATCAGGCAATGTTGATACTTGCCTTTGAATAAAAATGGCTACATGAATTGGAATTAGTTTGGTGGCAAAGACCTATGTTAATCAAATGTATGTTTCCTGATGGGGAGAATAATAGATCTTGGAAATTGGGCATGTGAAGCAAAGGGATCAAATTAACTCCTAGTCTTCTGAAACTCACCACTTCTGCTTTTTAATGGCTTATGGCAATTTGATTTTTGCTATGTATGGTCTCCTTGAGAGCGAGAGTTAAAAGCTATAGGCAAAGCATGAAATAAAATGGGTTGGATTTGAACGTTTACTGGGTAATGTTTTAACAATGCTATATGGCTGTATCCATAAGACAAACTGACTTGCACATTAGCCAAGCACATGTTAACCTAATGTGTTGTGTGAACTAGAAAACTGGATTGAGAAAATCATGGTTTAATATGCTGGGCAAACATAATCTGGGGGACTAGCCAACTAGCACTGAGCTAAAGGATAAGTCAAGAATGGCCATTCTAGAGAAATTAGAGATGTCTCATTCACAGAATAACAAAAAAAGAGGTGAATCACTTAGGAAAGATGAGCATTATAAGATCAGTACTAGACTCGATATGTGAAAGAAAATATTACTCATCATTAAGCCTGCTGTCACAAACACCGTTGAGTAAGCTGGTCTGTTGATGATGAAGTAGCATTTTCGCAGTAATGAAATATCACAGAAAAAAAATGCACTTCTAAATTTTACCCATTTATAGTGTGCTTTTTTGACAGTTTATTGCTAATGTACCTTCAAAAATATTTTGTATAGTTGAAAACAAATATAAGACTATCCAGCAAAAATTTGAACCCACTGATTAAGCTTCCAGTGATTTCAATAGGAGACATTTGCAGCACAATTCTATGCCTGTTTCCTTAAAAGCCATATGTGTAATTAATTCTCATTGAAATCAATGGGGCCTGAAAATTGCTTATGTGGACGATGCCATGTTCAGAGTATTTTTCTTGAACTCTGTACTGGCTAAAATCAAGTCAGAGTCAGTTGTAGTCTGGTGTCATCTAAGTCAGATGGATGGATGGATGGATGGATGGATGGATGGATGGATGGATGGATGGATGGATGGATGGATGAATGAATGAATGAATGAATGAATGAATGAATGATGGACTAACCTCTAAGAGTACACCCAGGCCTGTAATGCTATGATTTTTAAGAACTCAAATTCCTATTTGCGACAAAAGCACATTCCTATTTGCGACATTTTCAGATTTACTGCACTGTAATGTTTGTCTGGAGTGGACCATGGATTTTTCCACAGAAGCATTTTTTAGCCTTAGTTTTACACAACACAGTATTCGTTATATTGAGAACTTCCGAGTTTCATTGAATGGATGGATATGATTATGAGTATTATCCTTCTAAACCAGGGGTGTCAAACTCGATTTCATTGAGGGCCGCATCAGGGTTGTGTTTGACCTGGGGGGGCAGGGTGGGTGTGGCCAGGATGGGCGTGGCCAGCTTGATGTCACTCATGTTGGGGGTGCCTGTGGTGGCCTGAGCGCTCTTCCAGTGAAAACAGGCTCCCGAGCTCCGTTTTCGACTGTGACGGCCGCCTGCAACCCTCTGCCAGCAAAAATGGAGCTCGGGAGAGCCACACGTGGCCCCTCGCAAGCTCCGTTTTTGGCTGCAACAGCCTCCTGAAACTCTGCCAGTGAAAACGGAGCTCGGGTGGGCTGCATGTGGCCCTCCCGAGCTCTGTTTTCTCTGGCAGAAGCACTGCGGGGCGGTCCTTCACTGTTTCCAGGGTGGCCCCGTGGGCCAGATCTAAGCACCCCATGGGCCAGATCCGGCCCCTGGGCCTTGAGTTTGACACCCCTGTTCTAAACCCTCTTCATCTTTTACTTTGGTTCATATGCACTGTACTTGATGAAGCTCAACTAGGCTGATCTGAGCAAGCTACAGCCTATATATACAGGTAGTCCGTGACTTACAACCATTTGTTTAGTCACTGTTTGACGTTACCACTGCACTGAAAAAAGTGACTTATGACCGCTTTTCACACTTAAAACGGTTCCAGCATCTCCATGGTTACATGATCAAAAACTTGGATGCTTAGCAACTGGTTCATATTTATGACGATTGCAGTATCCCAGGGGTGTGTGTGTGTCATGAGATCACTTTTTGCAACCTTCTGACAAGCAAAGTCAATGGGAAAGCCAGATTCACTTCGCAACCTTGTTACTAACTTAACAACTGCAGTGCTTCACTTAACAAATGTGGAAAGAAAAATCGTAAAAGTCAAAACTCACTTAACAACTCTTTTGCTTAGCAACAGAAATTTTGGGCAAAATTGTGGTTGTAGGTCGAGGACTACCTATAGTTGCCTACTTTTTATGAATTACAGTAAATGCCATAAAATAAACACTGATTTGAAAAAACTCTCTGATGCCTGCCTAGTTATTGAGCAAAAGGATCTTGCACCGCGTGCCAAATACATACATATTTTGACACAGTTGGGGAATGGTGTTGGTTTGGCTTGCTTTTTTTTTTTTTTTTTTTTTGCAGAGGGGTCCTCAGTTCAGCAAATGGTTCACCGATCTGCTTCTTACATTGAGATAAATTGGACAGCTGTGTAAAAAGGTGGCTTGCATGGAAAAGATTGTATCTCTGCAACATTGGAGGCAGGATTTGAGTGGCTGCAGGACCCAACATACAAATAAATCTGCAAATGGGTTGTACTTGATCAGTTGGGCATACAACTCTGCAACTCTGCTTTTTCCACTGAGTTAAGAGCCTCGTCTTTTGTTGGGTAATTTGTCTGGAAATCGGTTTTACTAGATTGTTTGGAAAAAGAAAACCACTGAAACAAGAAGTTTAAAATAATGTGACACTGAATTTTTCCTCTACCTTACTGCTTGAGAGTTCCATTTTGGATTTTTCCTCGAAATGTATTTTAACTTCATTTAAGAAAAACAGCTTCATTTTGGTGTTATCTGTTACACATCTTTCTGCTACGTTCTGCAGTTTCCATGGCTGCCTGAATTTCCTGATCTGAAAGACTGGGAGGAGTTCTTTTGGGTTACATTAGAAGTAAGGGAGGCTGCAAACCCTTGATGGATAATTGTAAAATGAAAGACAGGATATTCACATATACCCTTCACCACACCAAACTCCTCTTATGCCAGTAACCACAGCGCTGGCTTGTCCTTTAACAAAGAAGTTTCAAAAGTAAATCCTCCTTCATCAAATTGAATTAAAAATGTAGAAAAATGCATCTTTTCTACATTTTTTATTCAGTTTGATGGCATATGCACACAATGGCAGTTTACAACTTGGTGTTGCAGTTTTAAATATAATGTCTGGATGATGTGGGAAGATTTTAGAATAGAATAGAATAGAATAGAATAGAATAGAATAGAATAGAATAGAATAGAATAGAATAGAATAGAATAGAATAGAATAGAATAGAATAGAATAGAATAGAATAGAATAGAATAGAATTTTTTATTGGCCAAGTGTGATTGGACACACAAGGAATTTGTCTTTGGTGCATATGCTCTCAGTGTACATAAAAAGACAATTTTATTGCCAATGTAATTGTTCTCAAAAGAGGACCAACATGGATAAGCTGAAATATGTATCTACAGGTTTTGTGATTATTACATTACTTATTTTGTGTGTGTGAGAAAAAAATGTATGATTGTTATACAGGTTTTGCTGGCAAAGATAAAAAAAACATTTCTTAAGGAAAACCAAATTACTTTCAAAGTGCACCATGGTAAAAATTCCCAGTCCACTACACAGATATTGTCTCTTTTTATTTAGAAAGACTTTTCAGAAATAAAAATTGATTGTTAAAGCCATTGCCTTTGAAGTACTTTTATAACTTCAGAGAAAGAAAAGGAAAAGGGAAACTATTTAGAGATAAACAGATAACTTTCATTCTGAAAAACCAGGGCTGACATCTTAATTAAGAGAAAACCCTTAGAAAATAGAAGTACTGTTAAAGTACTGTTGCAAAGCTGTAATTTAGTTAAAAAAAAACAACCCTGATATTTATTTAGTCAAATATGTAACATTATAAAGAAGTCTTTTCCAGAAATACAGGGGACAAGTGTGCATTGATCCTAAAAAAGACAAATCCATTCCAAAATGAAGCTTCTTCAAATCACAATGTACGTCAAACCTGCCACAGCTTAAACTCCTAAATAGAAATGATCCTTAGCCCCATTTGTTGAGAAAGGTATAGTTTTATTAAAAGTCAAGCATATTGTAGTAATGCAAAGCCAGAACTGAAAATTACACACCAAAATCCCTAAGTTCAACTTTTCCCTCCTCCCTTAGTTACTTACCATCGCCCCCTCCTTCCCTATACAACCAGTCAGGTTCAGGCAAGGCGTTTTTGTAACTGTCAGTCCAAGCACAGTTTGGTATGCAGCTGGTATGTTGGGTAACCTTGAAATAGAGTCTGGAGGAGATACAGCACTTAACTTTTGTTTTCCCCCCAAGCCTTCTCCCTTACATTCCCCCCTCCCCATAGTTCATGGCAGTCTGTCACCATATAGCAGTTAAGTACAAGCCAGCATATGGTAGCAGCTGACAATGTAATTCATCACCAGAGCTCTTTTCTAAGGCAAAAACAGAAGTAGGCATTCTGCTTCTGCTCCATAATAATCCAAGGTGTTCTGCCTTTTTCAGTCCTTGGAGCATAGATTTTGCATATCCAGATGAGAGCAGAGGTGGGTTCTTACCGGTTCTATCCGGTTCTTTAGAACCATTAGTAACTCATCGATGACATCACGGAGCTGGTTCTGTCGGTGTCTCCGTGGGCGCCACAATCTTGGATTTTGCTTCTGCACATGCGCAGAAGCTAATTTTTGCTTCTGCGCATGCGCAGAAGCTATTTTTTGATTGCTGCAGGCACGCACGTGCGTGCGTAGCGCAAGCCTGAGTGAACCGGCAGCAAAAGGATCCACAACCCACCCCTGGATGAGAGCACTAATCTAGCTAACTCAATATGGCTTACACTGGTGATTCTCAAAATCTCTCTTCCCCCATTACATGTGGGAGAAATCATAAGAGTTCAAATTTACCATTTGATACCAAAGCAGAGTATGGCCATGCATCATTCTTGTTTTCTGGAATCATGGCCAAAAGTGTATTGTGGAAATCAAGAGTACAAAAGGATGAGGCACCTTAACCTGCTTAATCAACTGTCCTGGGAGAAAAGAGTCATTAACTGCCGATCACCCAAAACCAGTCTAGAATGAAGTAGCATAGAAATCTTAGAAACAAACAGGCAAACATTTATGTACAGCTATTTTTGCCCGTTCCACAACTTTTCAGCAGGCAATAGGAATGACTGACAGCCGGACTTCCGGTTGTACTTCCGGCGCCTTCGGAAGCATGGACCGCGAGCTCTGTGGCCCCGCTCTGACCTCTACTTGTCAGAGGGCTCAAAACTGAGCCATAGCCACCCTGGAGGGGTGGTGAAGTAAAGGGGGACTGCCTGGCAGGTTGAGGAGAGCCGCATCTCTCCTCCCTGACTAGGAAAGCCCCCTCATCCAAAGACGAGGAGCAGCAGCAGAAAACATGGCTGCCATGAAGCCGAAGACAGCCTGAACACCTAAGAGTTCTCTGCTGGAGCGGAGAAAGTGAGTGGTGTGTGAACTGGGTGAGAAAATACTTTTTATGGAAAATGACCCCAAGGAATCTAAGGGGGAAGCATATTTAGAACCATTTATTAGCAGCGAATAAACATGTAAAAAATATATGGAAAATTTAAGAAGAGAATTTTTTTTGAAAAATAAGAAAAAGAAATTTGAACTCTCAAAGTGAGGCGTGGTATCGAAAAGGCATTGTAAAACGCTGAAATTATATGCTGAACTTTTTTAATTAATACTGCCCACTTATTGGATTTACAACTCAAAATAATTAAAATTGGAATTATCAGCAATAACACAGAGAGGCTGCAGCAAGTTGAAGCTACAGCGCCATCTGCTGCTAAAAGGAGAATTGTGCAATCTTGGAAATAATCATCTACATTTGCTGGATTATAAGTATTTACTTTAAAAACATTTGAGATTTATACATCAAACAAGAACTTTAGCTAAGAGACCCCTGAACATTGTTGAATAAATAAGTGATTGGAAGAGGCGTGGATAAAACCCTGGTTTTTCTTAAATTGGATTGACTGCTTGCTGATTAGACATTTAAAATTGTGATTGTAATAATTTCTGGTCAATTGGCTTAAAAGGAGAGCTGTTAAACAAAGATATAATACAAGATGGAAGCAAGTGGATATAATGAAACTGAGATGATGTATCAACACCTTAAGGATTTTATAAAAGAACAACATAAGGGGATGATAGAAATATTTGATGGCATAGACCAAAAATTGAAAATATAATACAAGGAACAACGAGCAAGGACCAGGACAATGAGAAAAGAATGGAGTTACCAGATGAAATGGAGGAGACAACAGAACTGAGAAACAAGCAAGAAGATGACAACAACGAGGAAACGT
>QLTV01004082.1:3375972-3408415 GCA_003457575.1 Thermophis baileyi | reverse complement strand
CCCCTTAATAATTTTACTTGCCCTTTTGGTACTTTTTCAAATATTGGCAATACCAAATTATCCTACTTAAAGTGCCGGATCCACAACTATACGCCATAGAATTGTTGGAAGGCATATCAGCAATATCTGAACTCTGTCCTTAATTGTTGCAGTTGCAGTGGCCAATAGTTATGCTTGCATGGGATTGGACAAAGTTGAAGAAAAATTGCCTATACTCTATCAACCAACTGGTAAGGTAGGTTGCTCGGGCATTTTTTTATTTGCCTTTAATCCCATTATCTCGTAATGGGGCTGTGTTCAAATGATCTGGATTAGTACTTGTCATTTAGAGGGGCGGTTAAATTGGATTAGACTTAAATCAATTTCAGGAAGATGTGCAATAAAACTGACTCTGATGTTAGTTGATAAAAAAATAGATTCGTTCATGAATTTGGCATCTATTGTTTCATGCATAGATTAATTCAAAATCTCACATATAAAATGTCATATAATCTTTCTAGGATAGGAGGTTCCATCTGTCCATAAAGCCTGTTTGCATCTGTGAAATGTTCTATACTGTATAATCCCCCGTAAGCAAGGAAGACACAAAATATTTATACAGGTAGTCCTCGACTTAGAACAGTTCACTTAGTGACCATTCAAAGTTACAACGGCACTGAAAGTGACTTATGACTGTTTTTCATACTTATAACTATTGAAGCATCTTCATGGTCTTGTGATCAAAATTTAGACGTGTGGCAACTGACATGTATTTATGATGGTTGCAGTGTCCTGGGGTCATATGATCACCTTTTGTGGCCTTCGGAGAAGCAAAGTCAGTGAGGAAGCCAGGTTCACTTAACAACCACATTACTAACTTAACAATTGCAGTGATTCACTTAACAACTGTGGCAAGGAAGGTCGTAAAATAGGGCAAAATTCACTTAAGAATTGTTTAAGCAACAGGAATGTTGGGCTCAGTCGTGGTCATAACTCTTTATGAAAGAGAGACAAAGTGTAGGAAAACATGCTATATGTGCCCATCAATGGGTATATGAGTATGGGCATGAGAGCAGGTGTATGTAAGCCCTCTCTCAAATCCCCTCCAGCTCCATTTGCAGCTTTGAGGGCCAAAGAGAGCACTTGATAATTTCATTGGTTTACATCAAAATATAAAGGTTCACCATGCCTTATTCTACTAGATCTCCTCTGGGAAATCTCTGGCATGCTCTCTTTCACCTCCCCCACCACAGTGCTGGGCAAATAATACTACTGTTGTTTGGCAGCAATGGGTGTTCCTTCTATTTTCTCTTCTCTTTTAATTAAGATCCGAGATCTGATCTACTTGCTCCAAAGGAGCTTTTCTAGAAGAGCGGTTCCACCCAATGAGATACACCTCTTCTTTGCAGAAGAGCTAGAACTGCTTCAAGAACCACACACGGTGATGCCACTCACTTTCATTCCAAAAGGTGTGGTGCTCCCAGTTAACTCATTTGAGTTGACTGAACTTTTTTTGCAAGGCCTTTGAAACACCCAAAAGGCAAATGAAGATGCCTTAGTTAGCCAGACACCTGCTCGCTCTAGGCTAGCAATTAAACAACACTGCAGGAATGCATCCAAAAGCCAAGGAAATCAGGGAGGAAAGGCTAGACTGCAGAAGGCAGTGTGCATAGCCAGGAATAGTCTAAAATAGGTTAGCTTTGTAATGAAGTCTGGCACCCCATCAGTCTGCAGCTAATATACAGATACCACAACTTGCGGCAGATTGAGTACACTGAAATCATTCCCACAATATACAAGCTTGTTCTCCTGTTTTGCTCCCAAGTTGCGGTTGTGCTCAGCTCCCACTCTTGTAAGATCTCCTCAGCTGGTCTTCTGCAATCATACATGTGATACTTTCAGACTTTTAAAAAACATGGATTTTATTTCCCGTTTTGTTTTGCTTTTCCTTTTAGCTGCATCAAATCCCCTGTGGATGGAAAGCCAGTCTCAAGTGAAATGTTAAAATAACCAAGCAAGTAGACAAACATTTGTGTGTGGTGTAACCATTTGTGGGTCTCCCAATACATCCAGAGAAATTAAAAACAAAAATAAATAAGTAGCAATAGCAGTCCTAAAGGAAACCAACCCTGATTGTTCTTTGGAAAGACTGATACTGAAGCTGAAGCTCAAATACTTCGGCCACCTAATAAAAAGAGAGGACTTATTGGAAAAGACCGATTTTGGGCAAGATTGAAGGCAAAAGGAAAAAGGGGATGGCAGAGCATGAGATGGAGAGATAGTGCCATTGATGCAATGAACATGATTTGTGCAAACTCCAGGAGACAGTGGAGGACAGGGGCCCTGGCATGCTATGGTCCATGGGGTCACAAAGAATCAGACACAACTTAGCGACTGAATAACTAAAAATAGCAATGCAGCCAGTAGTGGGTTCCACTTACCTTTGCTACCGGTTTGGGAATGGGAGTGTGTGGGCACGCAACGCTTCTGTGTATGCGCAGAAGTTTCTGCGCATGTGCAGAGTGTTTTTGATGATGTCCGGGTGGGTGGGCGGAGCCTCCTGCTGCCGCCGCTACCGGTTCACTGAACCGGTGTGAACCGGTAGCAGCCCACCACTGAATGCAGCCCATGGTTCCAGGACTGCTGTTATTATTGGTATTCAAACTGCCCTAGTCAATGATTTGCAAACCAAAGCAACTGTTGACTTCTGCAAAGCTTCCTAGCGCATGGTGGTTGTTGAATTGCTATATAATCATATCAGAGAAAGAGGATTTCTTTATAAATAAATCCATCTAGAATAGTCTCCATTTGTCCACAGCTCAAGCCTACCCAGCAAAATCACCCAGATAATTTCCAAGCATTTATTTCACGCCTTTTAAGGTGCCAGGACTGTGTATTAAATCTGGAATACTTGGAGAAATCTCTCTTTTCCCCTCTATACATTCCCAAAGTCAAAACAGTGGGCTTGTTCTAGATCGGTAGAACTTTTCAATACAGCTGACTCAACCATCATCATACGATGGTGGCACATTCGGGGGAGGAAAATAGTTTTAGCTTTTCTTTCTTCTTCCTTAAGAATTTGATGATATTCTTTGAACATAGAGCTCTTAAATTATGCAGTCTAAATTCATTAAAAAAGATGGAATGTAAGAGAGAAGCATTTGAAATCAATGTGAGTTGTCATTATCTAAAGTTTATAAAGTCTGTCAATAGATGAAAGAGGATGATAATGATGATAGATAGATAGATGATAGAGATAGATAGATAGATGATAGATAGATAGATAGATAGATAGATAGATAGATAGATAGATAGATAGATAGATAGATAGATAGATAGATAGATAGATAGATAGATAGATAGATAGATAGAAGAAAGAAATTAGGCAAACTGGTGGTAATATGTGGGAATTATGTGGCTCAAAAGACAATTTAGGTAGGCTTTATTTAGTGTGATGCTGGATTTTAATGAATGTGCAGTTTCTTCTCCACATACAAAAAGGATCTTATGAGATTCTAAATTGTTATAGGGCATTTGTGGAAAAGGAACCCCTAATTGGCTATAAGAAAATAAAGAAACTTTCCCAGAGTCATAAGATTGGGGTGAAAAAATACAATTAATATAATAAATATGTATGGTGACCTGAGATCAGGGAAAACGATTCCAGACCCTAAACTTAACTCGTCATTCAATGATATTGATAGACTCTAAATAACATAGTACAGTTCAGAATGATGAATAAATTTTCATTTTGATCCAAGTGTTTTGGGAACCCAATCAGAAATTTGCATAGAGGCCATTTCTATCATCTAAATAGATCTGAGCTCACACTAAGAAGAAAAAAAAAGCTACGTTAGGTCATATGGCTTATTGTAAAATTTTATTGAAAATCTGTTGATTAGATTTGTAAGGTCTCCCAATTCAGACACAGACTCTAGGAAGCAAGGATTTTGTTTTCTCAGCAAAGTCCAAATGCTTATGTTGTAGATAGAGTATCTGTAGTTTCAGCCACCGGGGGGAATGACAGTGCTCTCATACCTCATCACCTTAGTTCTTACAAAAATGCTGAGCATTGTCATTTTCAGCCTTGGACTAAACAAATCAGACTATCCCTATCAGTTCATCATTCACTTCAGTTCTCACATAATTTTTAAAAGTTCTTCTTGCATGTTTTCTACTACTGCTACCAGAAAGGCTAAAAATAGAAATAACAGCATTTTCTCAGAGACCCTCTTATGTCTAATTGCCTTTCTATATACTGCTGTAGATAATAACAAATTAGATATTCTTATTGCCAACTGTTGTTTTGTCTTTGAGGTTTCCCGATCAATACTTGAAAAGGAGGCCTTTGGGAACTGTGTCTAAACTGGGCTGAGCTTTTATAGAGGATACAATCATCATCAGCTTCTACCAACCTTTAGTTAGCTAGCTAGCTACATTTAAAATCAATGTAGAAAGAAAATCTAGAGATTTAAAATTTGTTGCTACTTTGGCTTAAAGTATAGTTGTGGCCCGCCAGTGGCCAGCAGAGCTGGCAGCAGATTCGGACAGTGAGGAGGTTGGGGAGCAACATGGGCCAGTCCTGGAGTCTGGGGAAGGCTCGGATGAGGGCTCTGCATCGGAGGCAGAGAGGGGGCCAAGGCCGTCTGGCAGTTATCAGCTGCCTCCGGAGTCAGACATCAGCAAAGCAGAGGAACAGCTGGAGCCTGTTCCCAGTGTGCGCATGCGCAGAGTTGCCAGACGAAGGGAACAGCTAAGGAACAAGGGTCGACTTGGGAGTAAGGCCACAGGTGGACGATGAATGGTCCCTCCCATAGGAAATAAAAGAGGAGCGAAAGGGAAGTGGGCTTTTGCAGGAAACAATTCGTTGGTTCAGTTAATTCAATTCATGAGGGTGAAGATCTGTTCCTGACTTCTTGCCAAGTAATTGTTGCTACAGCGTGGTGTGTGGAAGATAACGGCCTGGCAACTCTCCAAGCCTGATAAAGGTCTGTAGTTGTGAAAGCTCATTAAGGACTGTTTGCCGGGACTTTGCTGGAGAGGAATTCCCTTCAACCTAAATAAAAGAGGTTTTATCGGGGCGAGGAGTCTGCTTCATGGTTTGGGAAAGCCTAGGTCAGAACAAGTATATGTTTACTCTAAAAGAAGTCCTGGATAATTCATTAGAGTTTATTCAAGGTCTTTCATATATTTGGACAGTTCCCAAATTGGGATGCAGTGAAAATGTATCATAATTATATACTTATGGCATGATATTCCTAAACTGAATAATGCTCGGACACAAATTTGATGTAGCAAACACTTTTTTCCAGAGTTGCATTTAGTTTACCAACCCACGGAAATGTACTCTTAAACCTAGGTTGAAGAAATAAGTAATATCTCAGCAGTTATTTTTTTTTCTTTGGAAACTTTCTTTGGAGTGTCTGCGAAAAAAGAGGTCTGCAAAAATAATTGCTAAGCAGAGATATTTCTTATTTCTCCAACCTAGGTTTAAGAATACATTTCCATGGTTCTTCAGATACCCTTAATTCTTTTATTTTTTAACAGTCAAGGTATGCAAAACACGGTTTCATCAGAACTAGGATTCTAGTTTGGATGTTGCCATTTAGGTCAAGGCAAGCCATCTGTTTGGTGCAAGATTTCAAATTAAAGCATCCCTGGCAGATAGTTGTCCAATTTCTGGTTGTGAAGGACATCTTACTTCTATTCTGCTCAAGTGGTTCTGCCATCAAATTGTTTTTACTCTCAGGAACTCTTTTGTAACTGGTATTTCTCTTATAATTTGAATCCATAACTCCATATCCTGCACTCTGAAACAATGGAGAACGAGGGTTGATCTACTGTGTGTCACCTGTTCAAGTATTTGAAGAATGCTATCGTATTTCCTAGCTCAATCTCCTCAAAGCTAAGCTGTCCAAAGTTCATCAATTTGTCTTTATAGGACTTAATTTGTAGTCCTGTGGTCTTCCTCACTGCTCATTTCTGAACCTGTTCCAATTTGTCTAGATCTTCAAATGGGGTGCTGAGAACTTGGCACAATTTTCAAGATAAAGTTTGTTAAACACAAAATGAAATACTAAACAACCTAGGAGAAACAAATGCATAAAAACCTGCACACTAACACATTCCAAGATAAAAGAGATGTATGAATTATATTTAAATAGTATTTCAGTGCCAGAACTAAAGTATATATTCAGAGATGTTGAAATATCTTTTTACAATTTCTGGTTCTATGATAACGCAACATTGGATTTGTGCAATAAGGACATTCAAGACTTGGGGTGGTTTGTATGGCTTTAAAAACCATTTTTCTATAACAGAATAAATTGTGCTTTTCTCAGAGAAGTCCAAATGCTATTTCCAGAAACTTATTTATTGGAATAGAGCATGGGTCCTCAAACTATGGCCCGCGGGCTGCATGCAGCCCGCCGAAGCCATTAATCCGGCCTGCAGAGGACCACGAGGCTTCCCTGCCCACATCACCCCGCCCACCCTTTGGCCGAGCGCAGGACTTAACTTCGCGAGCCCCGCAGGCTGGAATTGAAAGGTAAGGCCAACAATTTTGGCCTGCAGAGATGTTCTAGAGGCGGGGGAGGTGAAAAATGGGGCGCACAGACACCCCAGGAGGCCAAAAAAATGAGCAAAAATGGCCTGTTTTTCACCTCCCCCGCCTCCAGAAGATAGATAGAGAAAGAGAGAGAGAGAGAGAGAGAGAGAGAGAGAGAGAGAGAGAGAGAGAGAGAGAGAGAGGGAAAGAGAGAGAGAGAAGAGAGACAGAGAGAGATTTCTCAAGCTCCTTGGGGCTGAGAAGAATTGCTGCAAAACTGAGTTTTCTGAAGTGGACCACTGGACTCCTAAACAACTGAAAAAATGATCTAGTAAAAAGAAAAGTCAACCAAAAGAGCAACATGCAAACAAAAGCAAATAAAACACTCCAGGAGCAAAACAAATTAAAGTTTAATTTGTGTGCATTGTTTAATGGACTGTTAAATTGGCCATGCCCACCTAGTCATAGGACCTAGCCACCCAGCCGGTCCGGCCTCCCAACAGTCTGAGGGACCGTGAATTGGCCCCCTGTTTAAAAAGTTTGAGGGCCCCTCGAATAGAGGGTCAACAGTACACCTGGGAAAGATGTAGCTATCAAATCTTTGTTTAAAAAAGTATGTTGTTTGCATGTTAAATGTCATAAATCCATCAGTCTGTTTTAAAATTTACAGAAGTATAAACGATACTGAATATCCTTAATTTTATGTATACTCTTTATTGCATATTGTTGTTTTTCTTTAAAAAATGTACAGTCTTGTAACATTACACATCATTTCCTGCTAGCTAAAAACATCCGTGTATCTAAGATCCACTACATGGTTTGCTACTCCTAATCTACTTAGTATATTTCAGTTTACAAACTGTCACTTTTTTTTCCTCTCTCTTTTTTGGCATTATTTTTTTTTTTAATTACACACCCAGGAGCAATGCAAAGAGGAAAATTATAATGAAAATAGAGTGGCTACTTCCACCAGCACCAGTCAAAAAAATGTAATTTACAACAAATGGCACATGGGATTAACCTGTACATTTATTTAAGAAAACAAACAAGAACAAAAAAAAACCTCTCTCACACAAGCACAAAGAATTGTAAATGCAGCCTCCCAAATAAGGCTTGTTGCAGATCAAGTTTGATTTGGAAGCACACGGAATGGTTTTCACCGGATCCTTGCTTCCTTTGCTTTGTTAACCGTGCAGTAGAGATTGCAAGAAATCCAGGGAGATCCATTAATCCATCCTACAAAACAGAAAACAACTTCCCCTTGAAGGTATTTTAACATTGCTGACAGCACAACACAAATCAGTCAGCTGTCTCCATTTGATACTTGATGTACTAAATGCCAAAGAAGTTTTTTGGGGTGGTGTAGGGGCAAAATCCTACAAGTGATGTGCTTGACTAATGAGCCCAGATTTATTCTGGATCCAAATAAAACATTGTGTTTCTTTTGACTGGTTTTGAACAAATCAGCATTGAGTATTACAGGATTTTCAAGCCACAACCAAAATTGCTGTTTCTTTAAAGAAGTGTTTGCCTATCTTGGTAACTTTAAGATTTATGGGCTTCGACTCCCAGAATTCGTCAGCCAGCTATGGGAGTTGAAATCCACATATCTTAAAAGTTGCCAAGGCTGGGAACTTTAAGGGCTTCCACTTTAATTTGCACTGAATTTCACTTTCACCTTCTGACTAATCCCATCTGATTTACAGTAGGATGATTAAACAAGGTAAGCTGATAGGGATCCTCCCAAAACGAATGTGTGCCTATCCAACATCCCTGCTGAAAAAGTGACAGAAAGAACTATCTAAATAATTCCCCAGCTTGTAGTGTATTTCTGGATAACTCCACTGGAAAATCCAAGCACTGCCTCAGCAGTGTTAATCTGTACAATGCATATCTGCAGGATGCCCTGGGTCACCAGAGACATCTATGCTGGGACATGTGGCAGTCATACACGCTTGCATTATGTCTACTCCATGTAAATGGCTTCTTGATGGGAATGTGAATCGGTCCTGGGGGGGTGGGGTGGAGGTGGGGGCTGGAAATAAAGGTACTCACTTTTCAGCAAGATTCTTTCTATGGTCATAGAAAGGGTGCCAAATTCTTAAATGCCTATTGGATTGCAGGGCTGGTCTTCAGGAGGAGACTGAACGTTACAGCACTTTTCTGCTCTTTTTATAGTCAAAATATGCTGGCTTTGTCTTTATTCACGTTTCATTTTAATGCACCCTCTGATCTATCTGAGCTCTTTCTCATCATCAACGCCCTAAAACCGCACCTAACCCAATTTTCTTCCATCTATAAATACAATATATACATATAAAAGAGAGGCACTTTAGTTTTAAGTAACAGTTATGACCAACTTGGATGCTTTCTCCTGGAGCAAAGCTTTTGCTCATCTGCTCTCTGCAAGGACTCAGATCAGACGTCTTCAAACTTGGCAACTTTAAGACTTGTGGACTTCAACTCCCAGAATTCTCCAGCCAGCTATGCTGGCTGGAGAATTTTGGGAGTTGAAGTCCACAAGTCTTAAAGTTGCCAAGTTTGGGGACCCCTGACTCAGATAATCAGCATTCTCACTCTGACTGTTTTGCAAGTTATCTGACGAGCCATCCAGGTGTACAGTTTATTGAAAAAGGCTGCAGTTTAAGAAAAAATGACATTAAAAAAAAAAGAAGAGAAAAATACATGCACGTGCCTACATACACACACGCACAAACAGATCTCTCTGACAGCTCTCTGTGGTGTGATCTTCACAGCTTTCAGATTGCAAAAGGATCTGGGGATCCCAGCAACAAGAACTGTATTTTGTACAAACTAGTTTTTATGCAAAACCACACATTTCTTTTACAGTTCACATGAGGAAAAGTGCTATTCCAATTCCCCAACCAGTTAGCAACTTTTACTAGTCCCTCCCCACCCCCACCCCCCAAAAAGTTTCAAACAGCATTAACTATCTAGTGCAAAAAAATAAAATAAAACAAACAAATCCCTGTTCAATTTCAGATAACAATATGAGGATGGTAAAAAAAAAAAAAGCCACGCAAGAGAAATCCCACAAATAAATAAAAGAGGAAAAAAAAAAAACAGAGAGCAAAAAGTAACAGTCTTCAATATTCTCTATAAGATTAAGCCACGCTATAAAAAATTGACATTTTAAAAACATCTTTCCAATTTCTTTGTATTACTATTGTTTTTAAATTATTAATTACTCCCTGAGCAATCTGATGTTTTTTTGTTTTTTGTTTTTTTGTGTTTTTTTTTTTTAGATTTTGGATTGACATTTTTATAGGTAGCTCTGCTTAACACTTCTGCAAGAAAAACATGAATAGCAATATAGTTTTGAGGGTGGGGGGGCTTCCTGCTGCTCTGCATGATACATTTGGTCCTTAAATCTCTCTCCTCAGCTCCGGACTTCATCAAAGCCTTTGACCAAAGCTGTTTCCTTTGGGACAAAGGGCAAACTTTGAAATACCTTTTACCTATGCTTATTCTACAAACAAAGGCCTGTGTGTGCTGCCAATCAACCCAAGGCCATAGGATCATCAGGAGAGGACATTAAACTCACTGCTTACTTAGTAAGAGCCACCTTTATTTTTCATGGCAGCAGTTCTCAGCTAAACTCTTTTTAAAAAACCCGAGGCACTACATTCATTTGGTCCGCTCCTGGTACTGCTTGACCAAAAACTTCGCTCTGAAGACTTTAGTGGGCATGTATGGAGGATTACATATAGTGCCCAATATATGCAGGTATGCCCCAACCCCCCCCCCCCAAGGTTCTTCTGGAATCACTGCTGATTAGACAACTGTTACAAAACGGAACTGGCCCAGAGTAACTTCTGACCTACATTTACAGAGAATATAGTTTGTCTGGTTGGACAGGGAATCAAAACAAAACAGAATGAACACATAGATTCTTGGATCCATTTTTTCCCCCAAAAAGAGAGAGCAACCCCCTCCCCAATTCCCCATTGGTCTTCAATAAGAAAACAAATTAATTCTATAGGTGCATTATTACAGTAATGAAAAGCTCCCCAAGGAGTCCAAAAGTGCTGGGAAAAAATGAAAAAGAGAGATTAGGGAATAAAGGGAGCCAGCACAAGAATTACAAGGGATGTTCAAGTTTTAGGTAATAATAGACACAGAAGATAGATTTTTTTCCGAGAAATACAGTTCAGGCTGAACAAGAAGAGCTTCTAATGGACTTTTTGTCACTGTATTCCCAGCAGTGATGGAGTCAGTCAAGGTGGGTCCATCCAAGTCAAGATGATCTCAGGCCAACTTGCACGACTCTCTTCCTATTTTCCCCTCAATATCGGCCTCAGGGACCCCAATAAGCTGAGCTGAATGTTACTACTCAGCCTCCCTCATCCCCCGCTGGGTGTTTCTGCCTCTTATCAGCCTCCCTCTCCAACATTTGTGCTTTTGAAATGGAGAAGCTGCTTGTGGAATGCCACTATAATCGGTAGAAAAGGGAACATTCGTTCAAGCAGTAGCAACCGTGCGTGCTTACAAGCGTGTCCACGCATACACACACCCTTTTGGTCTCCATCCACCCAAAGAGATTTGTATATACAGCACATATACACACATGCTTCCTTTAACACCCGCTCACGCAGACATGCAGGGTGGGGGAGGAAAGATGCCGCTGTGTGACCACAAAGGCAGAAGGCAAAAAAAGACCAGGTTTTACCAGATTATTGGTCAGGTTTTTTTCCCCCCTTAACACTCTTAAAAAAGATGATGTTCAAAAGTTGAGTTTTGTGATGGGTCTCTCGCGACTCCCGTCTGCCAGCTGATTTGTGATGCGTTTGCGATTGCGCTTCAATTTAGAAAGGTCTTTGTCAAAGACTTCCCCAGACCTTAAAGCGGAGACCAGGTCATCAAACTCTCCACCTTCTTCACTGTTTTCTTTTGCCTTCCTAGCCTTGCGCTCCCTTTCTCGCTGCTCCTTGAGCTGGAAGAGAGAGAGAGAGAAAAAGAAGTGTCTTAATTTCCACGTTGTAGCTATTGAAAATCCTGAGAAAGGCTGCACGTGGTCTCACACGTGTGTGTGGAAAACGGTCCAGCTAGTGAAAGGCTGCATGTTCCAATGCAGTAATGCGGTGAACTCAGTTCTATCTGGAAATATAAATGCATTCTCAGAAATCTAGAATGAGTGGTCATTTTCTGGGCCTGCAGAGAGAAAAAGCCCACAGTGCTTCACATGTTGAATTGTGACTGAAAACAAGTGTTGGGGCAGAATGGTGATGTTGGAGGGAAGGCACTTGGTTACAGATTTACAGACCAGGAGCCCACACTAGCGGAAGCTAACTCAGTGTAAGATCTCACATACACTGTACGCAGAAGGGCCTAAGGCCCTAAGTGAAGGCCTCATGGCTCCCAATAAAAAGTGGCAAAGATCACTTTTTGCTGAAAGCTTTGTGAGCTCCCGCTAGTCAGAACAGGTTGATGTCTATAATGCTCGGACTCTACAGGAGGCAGGTTCTGAAGTTCATATAGGAAATAAATTAAAATATGCTCTAGAGGAGGGGTCTCCAACCTTGGCAACTTTAAGACTTGTGGACTTCAATTCCCAGAGTTCCTCAGCCAGCTTTGCTGGCTGAGGAACTCTGGGAGTTGAAGTTCACAAGTCTTAAAGTTGCCAAGGTTGGAGACGCCCTGCTCTAGAGAACAACGGAACAGAACAATAGATCGACTATCCTTGCGAAGCTGGCTGAGGAACTCTGGGAGTTGAAGTCCACAAGTCTTAAAGCTGCCAAGGTTGGAGATCCCTGCTCTAGAGAACAACAGATGGACTATCCTTGCTACTCTTTGCTGTGTTAATACAGATGTTTTCTGTAATCTGATGCTGTCTGGAAGCCACACAATGCATTTTCTGCTATCAATGAGAATTGAAGTTCAACACTTTTCAAAGATACCAACTTGGGGAAGACTATGCAATTGGATGTAGAAGTGCCCTTTGTAGTACCTGAGCTTCCATGCGTGCCCGTCGCTCTTCTTCTTCCTTCCTCTTCCTCATGTTTTCATTCTCTTGTTTAGCCTCATTTACAGCTTGAAGGAACTGGTCAAAGATTCCAAAGAACTCATCTGGTTGTGTTTTGCCAGAATCTTCTCCAAAATGCTTCACTGCCTTGATAAACTAAAGGAAGAAACTAGTAAGCTTTTTGAAAATTCTTCCAGGTTTATCCTTTTTCAGTCTAAGAAAACATCAGTTTAAGAACAGGATCGTAGTTCCAAGCTTAATTCTCTTTCATATCTTCCTTCAGACAAGGCCATGCATAATAGGAACTGTGAGAAACTTATCCATTATGGCAAGTCTGGGAAGTCTTTGGGAAGTCAATGAATATGCGTGGCATTTTGTTATCAGGTTGTGAGCTGGGGTTGTCCTAAGTATAGATAATAATGAAACACCAGCTTAACAGAAGCAAATTGCTACTCTGTCTAGTCTCTGTCCCACCAAAACAACTCTGATCTTACTTTTAACATTTTGGAGGTTGGGAGGGGATACATATAAACCAGAGGTCTTCAAACTTGGCAACTTTAAGACTTATGGACTTCAACTCCCAGAATTCTCCAGCCAGCTATGCTGGCTGGAAAATTCTGGGAGTTGAAGTCCACAAGTCTTAAAGTTGCCAAGTTTGGGGACCCCTGATATAAACGAACACTGAGTTGCCTCCTTCTCATTTTTATTTTGTAAGCGTACCTATTGGCCTTAATCAGAATTTAAGATCCTTCTGGAAATAAAGATGATCCTGGATCTAATTATTTTGGAAGAAAAAATAATGTAAGTAAAATTCCCATGATTTGAGTATGGTGTTCTTGCACATATTTAGGTCGGAAGGGGCCAAGGGCTGCATCTGAATGTTGCATCTTTCACTGTACAATCTGTACAAGCTTCTGTGGTCTGCAGCTTCCTATCTTTCTATGAAACCCTATTTGCAGTGGTGCTACTAGTACAATCTAGGAGAGAATCCTGCCCTTAAGAAAGTTTTGGACCAACTCAAAAAACTACTCTCTGAAGTCACACATTCATAATAGGACAAGGTTTGCGTGATGGTACAAGTCACCATCTCCTCCCCTCCTTTCAAACTCTGGTATCTTCATATATCTGAACCCACCATGTCCTCACCAGGTCAAAGTCTGGTAATATATCTCTTCTCTAATGTATTATTCATACCATTTTGGAATTGCTAAGAAGCTGCACCTCTGTTTTTGTTTCATGTCCTTTATTATCAAGTTTCCTCCACTCCCTCTTTTATTAACTCAGGGGCAATAAAACCAGAATTTGATATCAAAGATACAAACCTCAAACACACGGACAGGGAAAGTGAAAACTTGGACTTCCAACTTTGCTTTGAAGATTCATTCCTATATGCTATTTATTATTGCCACATGCTTCAGTATTGGAACCAAATGTGCTAGGAAAGTTTTGGAAAAGACATTTACCCTCCCCCACCTGTCTTCTTTTGGAAGTAAACTGAATTTGCTTAACCAGAAACTTTTCAGCCCACAGGAATGAACACCCACACGCAAGGGTTTACCTGAAAATGGTGAGTACTGCATTGATTACCAATAGGCTTGTGAGTAAAATTTGAAATGCAGGTTGTAATCTATGAAATTCTTTGGGGTTTGGCAACTAGATATCTATAGATCATATATGCCAAGTAGACCATATCCATCTGGTACATTGGCCCACATGAAGAGAACAGGGAGCCCATTATAGTAACAAGATTATCCTGCCATGGTCCTACTCCATGGAACTGGACATCCAGGTTGCACCCTTCTTTATAATTTTCTGAAGGAGAATCAAGATGGAAGTCTTCCACAGAGCTTTTGATTGTTGAAGTGTGTTGTAGTTGCTCTATTTTGTTTGGAGGAGGGTTGCTTGGAAGGGGGTTATTTGATTTGATAATACTACAAAGTCAGTAATAAAGAAATAGCAATAGCACTTAGACTTCTATACTGCTTCATAGTGCTTATACAGCACTCTCTAAGTGTTTTATAGAGTCAGCATATTGCCCCCAACAATCTGGGTCCTCATTTTACTGAATTCGGAAGGATAGAAGGCTGAGTCAACTTGGAGCCATTCAGAATTGAACTCCTGAAGTGAGCAGTGAGTTAGCCTGCAGTACTGCAATCTAACCACTGCACCACCAAATACATATGTTGGGTATGAATAATGAAGGACACCTGCCTTTCAAAGGTTTGCTATTTTAGAAACAAAATGCTGAATGAAAGAGAAGCGACTTTGAATAAGCAAAATTTGGACAGGATTTCCATTGGGCAGTTAGCGTCAGGGGCTTCATTCAGCTATTCCACACAACTGGTGGATGGAATAAAGCTAATGCTCTGAATCATTTTACTGAGGAAAAGCTGAGAATTAGAAAGAGGGTGCGATATGAACCTCTGGATATTCATTGCCTGACAGAATAACAAAGTTGGAAGGGACCTTGGAGGTCTTCTAGTCCAATCCTCTGCTCAAGCAGCAAACCCTGTACTGTTTCAGACAAATGGTTGTCCAATCTCTTCTTAAAAACTTCCAGTGTTGGAGCACCCACAACTTCTGGAGGTAAGTCATTGATTGATTGACAGCTTCTTCTCTTTCTCTCTCTTACCAACCATATTCTTTAATTGACTCGTCTGCAATTAGAATTTGATTCTGATGGACAAATCGTAGAGGGACTCACTGCAGAGTTCCTTAATTAGAATGCATCTTAGCAATAGCAATAGCAGTTAGACTTATATACTGCTTCACAGTGCTTTACAGCCCTCTCTAAGCGGTTCACAGAGTCAGCATATTGCCCCCAACAATCTGGGTCCTCATTTTACCCACCTCGGAAGGATGGAAGGCTGAGTCAACCTTGAGCCGGTGAGATTTGAACCGCTGAACTGCAGCTAGCAGTCAGCTGAAGTAGCCTGCAGTGCTGCACTCTAACCACTGCGCCACCTCGGCTCTTATCTTCGTGTATTAGCAACTACTGAGCCACAGGGACAGACCAGACAGAGAACCCAAATAAACAGACTCACAGGATAGGCAAAACCTAAGTCCCCAACGGCACAGATTATGACCCCCTCTAAAAATTGTCTGTAATTTAATTTTACAGTTTAATATGACAGAAAACGAATAAACCCATGAGAAGTAGGTAGTTTAACTGCAGTTTCTGGGTTGGGTTTGCCCATCTTTGCTACCCTAAGGTCCAAAATGTTCCTTCATTTGAAAGAATTTGTAAAGCCTGGTCTATATCAAGAGGAGCTTTGGGAGAGAAAGGTTCAAGACCCAAGGTGTGGCTTCAGACCATTCATACCTTCTCAACTTCAGTTAAAAATGATTGTATAAAAAAGAAATACATTGAACCATGGTCAAAATTCAAGGCCTAGCATCAAAAATCCCATAAAGTTCTGGATTAGCAGAGATCTATAATAAGTATGTGCAATATTTGGATCTGAAGGAGACGAGAGAGTGCTTTGGATCCAGTGTGAGTATCATCGCTGTATCTGTCAGCTGCAGTCTGTGTCAGATCAGATGCTACATACCTCTAACCTGTAATAATTATTTCTTACCAGTTCTTTGGCTTCTGCTAGAAGATCTTCTACGTCTGAGAAGCTGAAGCTGGCCAAAGTGATGAATTGGCTAACCACAGAAACAAACTTGTCCTCTGGATTGGAAGGCTGGGATTTTTGGTATTCCAGTTCCTTTAGAAAAACAATTCATGTTACTCCGGACAGAGGTAGTCATAATCCCAGATAATGATTGAAATTTAGAAATCCCCAAACAGCTCATGTCCAAGACCCCCCAATGTACACTCTAAGAGAACTATTTCTGATGATGTAATATGAAAAATGCATAAATACTGCACTCATGTGGGAAACAGGCTGTTCAGTTGGGTTAGCCAGCCAAATAAATTATCAGTCTTCCCAGTAGCTTTTAGTTGAAGAAATCCCGGCTGACATGAACTATGGATAAGATTGGCCGAATACCATGGTTCTGGATAAGTGTTAAGGAACTGAATGCAAGGAGTTATGGAGGGAGAACTCTCCAGTTCTGTTTCAGCTCTTCATTTTTAGTAAGCACATTTCATATTTATGTTAAATAAAAAGCAACAAACCAGGAAATATCCAACATATCCAACACACCTTCTTCCCTCCTTTTCTCCAACAACAGCAACCCTGTGAGATATGTTGAGCTGAGAGTGACTTTGGCGGTTCAAAGTCACCCAGCCGGCTTTCATGGCTAAGGTGGACTTGAACTCCCGATCTCCTGCTTTCTAGCCTGATGCCTTAACCATTAGACCAAACTGGCCAAGTATTTCCTCTACAGCCAGTTTAAATTATAGCATAAAAGTCAGATTGACTCTATAAAAATAAACCTGTATAATAAAAAGCTCTCTGAGAAATCCCCAAATCATGGAATGATGGGACCCTTTCAAAGGAGAATATGCCATAGAATTGATGCCACTATGAAGAAGCCTGATCCTGATGAATGGGCACTGACAGAAGCTAGTAAAACCTTGGAGGTTGTGCAGTTATATTGGTAAGACATATATTAAGAAGGGCAATGTTATTTTGAGAAGAATGGCAGCGTCTTCTGCCTTGGAATTTCTTATTTATGAATGTGTTAGGGCCTTTGTGCAGCTAGATATTCATTCTGCCATAAACACAACCATGTATATATCTCCTATGCAAGTAGAGGCATAAGAGCTTCAAAACGCATTGCCCCACAATCTAAACTCTTATCAGGAAGTAAAGTCAAAGCCTAAACTTTCCATCAGTTGAGCCAATCAGGGGATCAAAGGTCTTTTAAAGATATGGTATATTAATGATCATCATTATTCTGTGCACTTCTGTTTTTCTGTATGAAATTTTGGCTTTTCTGTTTCATCCATGAGTCTATCATTCAATGGTGTGCTAATCAATGTATAGTAACAGCCAGATCTGCCAGGTCCATTGCACTGTGCTGCTAGCTGCCAAACTGCAGGCTGGTGTGCTAGGTGTTGCAGTTCAGTTCTTCTCTCAACCGGGGCTCATAACATTCTTGAAAATTTAACAATTGGTTCTAGCATGCTGGTATGAGCAGCCTCCAGCACACCAGCCCATCACTAAAGCCAGTTCTCCTGTGAGTTTTTCAAACAAAATCATTCAAGTATTTTTTTTAAGAACACTTCCACCCCTTTAAAAGCTCTTATGGTTCAATTCTAGAAGACAAATTCTGCTTCTACTCATGTACTCTATGCCAGGGGTCTCCAACCTTGGCAACTTTAAGACTTGTGGACTCCAACTCCCAGAGTTCCTCAGCCAGCTTTGCTGGCTGAGGAAATCTGGGTGTTGAAGTCCACAAGTCTTAAAGTTGCCAAGGTTGGAGACCCCTGCTCTATGCCATGCAATTTTCTCCTTCTATAGCAGCCATCCAAATATTTCAGGCACTCTCTGTGTCTATCAAAGGATTGCCTATCTCTGTCTACATCTTCATGCGTGCCTTATACATGACCCATTCCATGCAATTGAAAGTTCTGGTGTCCTAATGCAGTTAGACCTTCAAATAACCCTTTCTATCTCCTCAGCTTTCCTCCTCAATCTAACAGGGGACTATAGCTCCCTGCAACATAGTTTTTATTTTCTTTATTATTGATAAGGATCATTTGCTCAACAGTACTAGTGTAGGGTTAGAATGACATATTAACTCATCCTTATTTTTGCACACATTTATGGTAACATAAAACTGATATACTTTAAGAGGAACCCCGGCCTACTGATCTCAACTCAATTCCCTTCAGCCCAATTTCTGGAGGCAATTCGCCTAATCTACCATATACACACTACCCCTTTTCAAAATGTCCAAACGTTTCTGAGATGGGGGAGGTATATATGTGTGAAGGACATACTGGAACAAAGGTTTGTAGTTGGCTTTGCTGATTAAAGTTGATTGAAAGCAGCTGTAGACCTGACTGCCACATGGGCTTCCAAACATTTCAAAACTATCTCTGTGCTGTTAGGACTATGAAGGCCAAACTTTTTTTTTTTTTTTTAAATCACTCATGATGAAAGCAAGTAAGCAAAAAAGCTACTGAGGTCATTAACAGAGCTATAAAGCTGTAATAAGTAACAAGATGCAGGACAGGAAAGAGAAACCATTTTCTTAGACAAGAGATAAAAACGGCTTCACCTGTTTCCCCCCCTCCCTCCAAGAATGAATGCTAACACATGCTCAGATGCCCACCCACATGGCCTGTCTTGAAATGAAAGTAGGGAACCATTAATTGGAGAAGCAACACTTACTGTTTCCACAGCCCTGAGCCCACTCCTCAAGTTGCCAATGTCCTTCTCCAGTTCAGTCATACTGCCAGAAATAAAGGAAAGACATGAAATTTTCAAGCTACTCCTAGCAAAATTTTATAATGTAAGCTCTGACACCTTCCGTACTTCTCTGACTGGAGGGGGAAAAAAAGACTCTTATTTTTAAATTAGCATCTTATCTGTAGCAATTTAGTTAGCCCTGGCACATGCTGATGAAGACAGCCTTGAGGTTAAAACTGGCACGATTCATTTACCGATGTAAAATACAAACTCTCTTTCTGAAAGTAAAGTACTCAGAAAGGTTGGGACAATTCCTACTCTGCATTTTTTTTTAAATGTATTCTAAAATCAGTCCCAAGCAGCCTTTCTGTGAATTGACCCAATCTGAAAAACAACTTTTTTTTGCTACTGACTCCTCTCGAACCTGAGAACACTTTTTACTATTCATAAGTTCATACAAAGAAATTAGTAGTAATAACAGTTTCCTAAATACATACTTACTTTACTTTGGCGGCTCCAGGGACGTGTTTTAATTCTTCATGTAAGCTGAATACTTTGGGATATTTTTTTTCTATGATTGTGATGAGATAGTGCAACAAGGTAATGTTCCTGGGATAAAGACAGACAACGATTAATAACATGAACCTTAACATGAAATATTACTTTTCAACAAAGAGAAAGTAAGTGACATTTAAATCACATCAAGGAAAATAGCTATATCTTTCCAGAGTTCAGGTGAAGAGTTCAATACTGTGATGACACACAATGATCAACCAGGTCCAATTTGGACTACAAAATACTTGCTTCTCAATAGTGTGTATCTGAGATATGCTATCTGTGATTCAGAGGGCAGCACACAGTTGTTAAGAATAGTAATTACTGATAGCTCTGTCCTCCATGAATTTTTCTAATTCTCTTTTAAAACTAACAAGACTGGTGGCCAGTGCTACATTCAGTGGCAAGAGACTTTGATTACATCAATTTCTACAGACATTCGAAACGTGGGTTCAAACATCATATGGCACAGAAGCATTTATGCTTCAGCTCTTTCTAAGCAAAAAGCTGCCTCTCTCACACAATTCTTTGCCTCTCATGAATGCTAAAAATGTCTCCATCCATATAGTATTAGGGTTGTCATCTAGCTGTCCTCGTTAAGCTTCTTCAGTCCCTACTGGGGAGGGAGGAACAGGACGTTCTACTGCCTGGTCACTATAATATCTGTACAACTTGATTTCTTATGTTGTGGTGAAGAGGGAAATTTTACTGTTATCTGAGGTTCATTCTGTTTTGTGGACAAGTTAAGACAATGTTATCCAGCATAAAATTGTCCATCCTGGATCCTCTTTGTCAGGGCTGTCAAACTCGTGGCCCGCAAGCCAGATGCGTCACGCACTGGCCACGCCCACGCCCGGTTTAGCAAAGGAGAAAAAAGTCACGATACGTCACGTAAGGCCGCCATGACGACGCGAGTTTGACACCCCTGCTCTAAATGGCTGAGTGTGAGTGCCAGAACTAAGAGATTGTTAGTTCTTCTTTGGGAGAGGGATTATTCTGGCTGCTTTAAAAGAGCCCCTGAACTCCTCCTTCTGAGGAGACTTTTTAAAAATCCAGCTTTGTTAGATAATAATAATCTTCTCTCCAATCTTTTCCTTTTTTGGAGAAAGTTCTTGATAACGTAGTGCAGCTTCAGCTGCAGGCTGCTCTAGAAGAAGCAGATTATCTAGATCAGGGGTGTCAAACTCGATTTCATTGAGGGCCACATCAGGGTTGTGTTTGACCTCTGGGGGCCGGGGTAGGCATGGCCAGCTCGATGTCACTGTCAGGGGCAGCTGTAGTGGCCCGAGTGCTCTGCCAGCGAAAACGGGGTCCCTAGCTCCGATTTTGGCTGCCATGGCCTCCTGCAACCCTCCGTTTTCACTGACAGAGGGTTGCAGGAGGCCGTGGCAGCCAAAAATGGAGCTTGGGACACAGTTTTCACTGGCAGAAGCACCGCGGGCCGGTCCTTCGCTGTTTCCAGGGCGCCCCCACGGGCCAGATCTAAGTACCCTGTGGGCCGTATCCGGCCCCCGGGCCTTGAGTTAGACACCCCTGATCTAGACTCTTTAAAGACAGAGTTCAAAAGGAACAAAAGTCTTCCAACCCCCCCCCCCCCAAAATGAGCACATGCTTGAAGCTGCTTACTTGTCAATGCTGGATTTGGTATCTGCAATCTTGTTCAGGCTAGAAATTTTAAAGCCATAAGCATTCCCTCTCTGGCCCTTGTTCATGTAGTTGCCAAAAGCCAAAACCACTTCAAGCAGCTGCTTCAGGCTTTTGCTCTGGAATACTTGGATGGAAGCAGTTCGAATTGCTAGAAAGGGCAAGTGGAAGAAGATCTGGTCAGACAATATGATGTTGACTGGAGAGCATTAATATGTGTTTAATGGGATGATTTACAAAGCAGCCGGAATTTCACAAACAGAAAGGAAGTTACCCAAGAAATGGTCACAGAGTTGGCAAAAAAGGAAAAAAATAACAATAAAAAAAAGAAGAAGATGAAAATTACAGGTGTCATTCAAATGACTTCTTACAAAACAACCAAGTTAGAAAAGAAGGTGAAAAGGGATAGGTTTGCTAATAAAAATGACCATTAAATTGTTTTGATACATGTGTTTTTAGATCCTGGAACAGAATAACAGAGTTGGAAGCGATCTTGGGGGTCTTCTAGTCCACCCCCTGCTCAAGAAGGAACCGTATACCATTTTAGACAAATGATTGTCCAAACACTTATTTTTACTCCAGTATTGGAGCACCCACAACTTCGGGAGGCAAATTGTTCCACTGATTGATTGTTCTGACTGTCAGGAAATTTCTCTAGTTCTAAGTTGCTTCTCTCCTTGATTAGTTTCCACCCATTGCTTCTTGCCCTGCCTTTGGTGCTTTGGAGAATAGCTTGGCTCCCTCTTCTTTGTGGCAGCCCCTTAGATATTGGAACACTGCTATCATATCACCCGTAGTCCTTCTTTTCATTAAACTAGACATACCCAATTCCTGTTCTATGAACAATTCATAGAACATTTCAACTATTAGGTGTTCTCATCACCATTAATCCTTTAATAATTCATCAAAATAAAAATATTTATGATTTAAGGTCACAGTCTATTCTCATTAACGTGATATCCCATCCCTTTCCCTTGCCACCACTGTTTTGTTCAAAATTTAAAATAAAATTTAAAAGATTTTCCTTCTTTTAAATATTTATTTCAAATATAATAGGAAAGTTCCTTGCACTTTGAGTCAGTTCGAGAGAAATTGGCTTCCTTGAGTGGTTTCATTTTAAGTTTCATCAAACATAACCATTTCCTTGAGCCCATACTTTACCTTCAACTTTTGGTTTAACTTCAGCAACTCTCTCAGCAAACTTCTTCTTAAAATATAAGGACTGTAGCCTTTGCTGGTAATGATTTATCCTACAAGAAAAAGGAGTAAAACAGTAAAAGAGCCACATTTCTCAAGGTTAGTAAAAGTTGGAAGAAAAATGACATGTTTCAGGTTAAACTGCACAGTTGCCTTCTGGAAAGTCAGAGCAATCATCTGCAAAGATTATCATCAAATACTTATTCCGTGACTTTCAAGCTCCATAAAATCTGATGTCCTTCAATTTAACTTACAGTTCCTAAAATAACATGATCAAAGCTTGGAATGTAACTTGAAGCCATCAGATTACAGAAGGTGGTCCTGTATTATGTATTCCCACTCCATACAGCAAAGGCAAAAGTGGCTTACAAATCAACATGATTCAATAAGAAAACACACTGAAATTAAATGGAAATGGAAACAATGGAAAATCTTTAGCCTGTAAGCTCTTTAAAGAGCTCTTATCTGCCCAAGCTTCCTGTGGCCTTTTTCTCAAATCCTTAATACAACTGAGACATGCCTTTCCATATCGTTCATTTTCTGTATTTATCTCTTTCCTCCTTCACAGCAATAATTACTGTACATCAACCAAATCAATCTCACTAGACTAGAATACCAATTTCAGCAGTATGAAAAGCCCAGGTTGTAATTTTGTACTTCAGATTTTTCTTCAATACATAGTCTACATCAGGCCTGTCAAACTGGCAGCCCACGGGCAGGATGCGTCACATGCAGGCCATGCCCACCCTGGCTCCGCAAAGGCAAAAAACGTTGAGATACATCACGATACGCGATCAAGTTTGACACCTATGGTCTACATGGCTAGGAAAACAACCTTCCTTTCTGCACATTTCCCCAATTATTGAGTCCTTGTTTTTGGTGTAGACAGCAATAATGGTAGAAGGGAAGCAGCTGGCAAAATCACCTGCTCATTTCAAAGAGAAATCTGTCAGCTTTGGCCATCCGATCCAACTCATGCTTGTGTTCTTCCAGAAGATCGATGTCAGCTTTTTCAGGAACAAATTTTAAAAGCTAAAAAAGAAAAAAAAATAGGTATTTTAGATGAACAATCTTCTCTCGGGAATTCAACTTCTTACAGCACAAGAGAAAGCACAGATAAGTAGGTTTCAAGATTTTCTACTGAGGAGGTGGGTAAGAAATAATTTTTTAGTGAAGAATCTCATTGGTGGCCTGGGAAGGCAGATGGATAACTTTGCAATGTATGGGGTTGTTAAGATACCTGTTTCATTTTTAAGAATAACAGGGGAGAGCAATATGTGTATGTGTATCTATATCTATCCCAAATTTCTTAACTGCCCATCTCCTCACAGACGGCTTCTAGGCGGTATTATTACCAACAGTACAGGTAGTTCTCGACTTATGACCACAATTGAGCCCAGTATTTTGGACGTAAGTCATTGCAGTCATTAAACGGGTCACTATGTGACCTGACTCAATTTTACAATGTTCATGAAGTGAGTCACTATGGTTGTTAAGTGAATCACATGGTCATTAAGCAAATCTGGCATATCCAAAGAGCATATTTTGCCGTTTTCTGCTGCTGCAATCACCAAGGTATGCTGGGACCAGTTGTAAATGTGAGCCAGTAGCCAATCACCCGAAATGTGATCAAATGAGGATTACCTGTATTTTGAGGAGCCATGGTGGCGTAGTGGTTAGAATGCAGTATTGCAGGCTAATCCTGTTGATTCCTGATTGCCAGCAGTTTGGCAGTTTGAATCTCACCGGCTCAAGGTTGTCTCAACCTTTCATCCTTCCGAGGTTGGTAAAATGAGGACCCAGATTGTTGGGGGCAATAGGCTGACTCTGTAAACTGCTTAGAGAGGGCTGTAAAGCACTGTGAAGCGGTATATAAGTCTAAGTGCTATTGCTGTTGAGTGGAAATGACTCTTCCATCATGAAGAGTCCCATTGCTGTTTCCCTGATATAAGTAATATTCTTACATGCCTGCCTGCCTCTCTACCAGCCAGCTAATGGCTAATCAGGCAGGCAAGCGGATTCAGTGATTAGGGTTCATTTGAGCTCCATAGGTTACACAGAAAGGCTGAGGACTGCATGAGTCAAGAGGTAACTCCCATTTAAAGGATGAGAGTTACACTTGGCCTTGAATTATTTTTTCTATCTAATTTATATAGCCACCCATCTCACAAAGCAACTGATTCTGGGCAGTGTACAACAAAATTGAAAGGATGTTTTGAAGAGTATGTTGGGGCAGATCAAGTTCTCATCTCCTTTTTTAAAATTAAAAATAAATAATTGTTTCCCTAAAATATTTTTCTTCGCATAAAGAAAGCCAGTGAACAGAACGAACTGATGTACTATACAGAACAAACTGATTTCATTCCAGGCGGATCAGATTAGTCACCTGCTAAGGTGTGGTGATCTTTCTTCACCCAATTTGACTCCTCAGCTGGGATAGAACTTATCAGCTGCATCTCTGCCTATAGCAGTCTATGAATAGCGTGTTGTGTGTGTGTGTGTGTGTGTGTGTGTGTGTGTGTGTGTGTGTGTGTGTGTGTCACGGAGGATCATTCACTGATAGCATCAAAGTAGACTTCTTTCCTACACTTTCTAATTTTTCTTCAAAAGACAGGCTTCTTGAAAGCTGCTAAATAACACAACAAGTTAAGGTGGAGCTGTTCCGAGTCTCTTTCTCAGATTTTCTACTTTCTTAAGGCAACCATTTCACATCTCCTAGTTTCTTCTTTAGCTCAGAGCTAAACTCTTCTACTTGCATAGATCAGGAGGGGGGAAAAAACACCCCAACGACCCTGGAACGGTGGGAGCAGAGATCCTACCTAGATGGTGAATTATGAACATACATTTTTAACATTTCTATCAAGAACTGAATACCTTCTGTACTCACCTGTTCAAGCATATCCTTTGGCAGGTCCTCCTGTTCATCCATTGTTAAAATTGCACGTTTAATTTCATCATTTGATAGTTTAAGCCTGGAAAGGCAAGACAACAGAACGTTGTTACATAAGCATGGAAGTCGGCCTGTCTGTCTGCCTATCTCATTACTGTAAAATTTGCTAAATTTCTAAATGTTACCTTTATGCTGCTTTTAATTGGATTGATTTTCATTTTTGGGCTAGTTAATAAATAAGCATTAACAAACTTATAATGATCTAAGTGTATGTATGTGTGACACAGAGGAGAGGGGGAAATTTAGAGCCTGCCCTTGGCAGTGAAATGAATAATGAATTAGGGAAATGAATATTTTGCAAGAGGTTCTGTATTTCTCTCCAAGGAATGGACTCTGGAGCCTGCCTGCTCTATGGACTCGCAAAGAATCTTTGCTGTGTCAGCAGGACTGTCTTGGGGCCTTTATGTACGGGAGGGTGTTTGGTCCTCACACTCTAGGCCTGGAAAAACAAACACACACAAACCCTGCATGAAGATGCCCCTAGAGAATATTTATAGGAGGGGATGGGGAGGGAGATAGGAAAAGCTCTTCTCTGACAATGCAGGGGGGAAGGAGGCCAGCAAAAGCAGTAAGCCTGTCCAGAAAACCACAATAATTATCTTTGTTGGCAGCAGCTGCTAAGCACAGACTATCTGAGATGGAAGGTAGTTTACAGCATTGGCTGTCACAAGGATTTAAATGATGAAACTTGTTGACAGGGTGTGACAGCTTGCAAGGGATGTTGAATGGGTGTGCTTAGCTTTGATGAGACAAACTGCTAGCCTCATGAGGAGGGTCAAAACAGAAGGGAGCGTGCATAACTTTACCAGGCTCAGAATACACTTTTGGGGTGGGGGAACCTTTTGCAATCCAGAGGACAAGCCAGCGCAGAAAGACTTTTGACCAATATATATAAGTAACTTATTAGGAAATTGGATAAATCAGTGTTGCAGAGCAACTTTAAAATACTGATCAGCTATTTAGGGTCTGGAAGGAATTATATCTGGAAGAAAGGGAATGTACCAGGTGCTGACTAGTTTTGCTTCAATATGAAAAGCACATGCCTGTGCCAGGAAAAAGGCTTAGGTGTAGCCAGTGGTGTGCTGATAAAGGCATAACAACTGGTTCTGCTGTCTCTACTGCCACTGCTGCATTGCATGGATAACTGCCAAACAGCTGAGGGGGGAGGACTAGGCACCTCAGCTGAGAATTCCAGAATACTTAACAATCAGCTCTCATGATTGTTGGCTCCAGTACATCCAATATGAGCATGGCAAATCTAAGTCCTCCCCTACCAACTCTGACTTTTCATTACCCTTTCCGGTGGCAACACTGTTGTCTTTATCTGTATGGAAAGCAGTACTCTCATCACCTGAGAGAGAGGGCGGGAAAGTGAATCCAGGAAGTTTCAGATGTGTGTGAAGAATGTGAAAGTCATAAGATGCTCCGTTTCCATGAGGAAGCCAGAATGGTAAAATGGCTTGGAGAGGATTTCTAATCAGAGAGTTGGGTGGGAGATGGCTTGAAAACTGAATGAAATGAAAGCATAGGTAGTTTGAGCTTCCTCTGAGAAAGCATCAGTGAAACAATCAATACTGCCACTCTGAAATGGATTGATCTGAGATGCAAGGCCTGGAATCTAAGCTGTCCAGGTTCAGGGATGTTATTTTATCTTCTGGAATAGTGGAAGCACACGAAACAAATGAAGACTTGAAAACTGGATCTTAAACATACTGGAAATTAAGGAAGATGCAATTAATTAAAGAGCATTGCTAAGCCTGACCACCACAATTTCCATTAGAAGAATAGTGCTGGATAAAACTAGCTTTATCTAATCCAGCATCATGTTTCTCCCAGTGGCCAAAGAGATCCTTTGGGGAAGTTTATAAATCAAATTGATAGCACTCACAGCTGGTATTCAGAGGATGCTGCCAATGATCCTCAATAGGATTTATGAAGCCAGTGAAGGATGAGAGCTAACAAGAGCACATGTAACTCAGGTGCAAAGAACAATGTCTAGGTTTGTTCGATACAGTTTAAGAATCAACCCCAAAATGCAAAACCATATATGGTCATATTACATTCATAGGAAAGAGGTGGGGGGATGGAAAACCAAAAATATTTCCTAGCTTGAGAAGAAATCTAATATGACCTCACTGTCCAACCATTTTTCCCAGAGCTAGAGATCAAGGCAGAAAGAGATAAAATATTTAGCAAGGCCGAACTTTTCAGAGTTGCATGCCAACAATATCTGGTTTGCTTTATAAATGTATAGGATAAATAAAGAGCTTGGCCTGATAATCATGTGTAGAAATCTTTTCTTAATTCAACAGTGCAAGAAGAAAAACAGTGTATTTCAACTGTAATTCTCTAGATATTTGACATGGTCCTCCCAGATGAAAATATGCAGAATTGGCTTATTTACAATATATGAATCTCAAACTCAAATTTATCCTCACAGCCTGTCAGGTAGGCCAGCCTGGAAGAAACACAATGGCATTAGTGTCTTTTGCCCTCTCCACATCACTGCAAATAATTCCTGATCTCCTTTGCCACATTTGAAAGCAGTATAGTGTATGCAAGTCAACACATTTTTAACAGGCAGAGAGAGAGAAAATTTATGGACCGTGATGGTGGCTGGAATAGTGGATTCCCATTAAACTCTAATCAGGCTGTCTTCAATTCTGGGTGCTGCACTGTTCTGGATTGTGCATTAAGTCAATTCTGGGTGCAAGGATGGCAATCACCACTTAAAGTAATTAAAACATTTAAACACACATGATACTGAGAATACAATTAGGCACCTTCGCTTGTGAACAGCTGGAGGATTACTGGGGAAGGTGAAAGACAAAACATTTACACAGTGGTCATTCAAACATACATTGTTGCTGCCCTTTCTGCAATTCAGAAGTGTGATTTTTTGAATTGGGTGGCACCATACAGAGAATTATAACTGAAGCCTAAAGATCTGTGCAGCAACCCATACTGGACTGCATATTACATCTCTACATTTTTTATGCTAAAACATCAGAATTTGCAGTTGTACAGACTCTCCTCAATTCATGCTATTTTTTCCTACATACAATATTTGTAGTCCTTAAGTTACAACCATTCATTTAATGATGGCTTAAAGTTATGAACCCCCCCCCCAAAAAAAAGTAGTTACAACACAATCCCGGAGTTACAAATGTTGCAGCACCACGGCATTTGTTCACCCTTACGACCAAGCGCAGAGACACTGCAACATTCCCCCTGCCTATTCCCCCCACCCCGGGACCTAACAGGCACTGCCCCTGCTATGCTAGCCCACCGGCTCCTCCCCATCCCATCACCAATGGCTCATTTACCTTTTGAAGATCTGCAGAGTCAGGGCCATGTGGCAGAAAAGCAGCCGTCTTCTTACACACCCTTCTGTCCCCTTTGCAAAAGGCTTTTGGCAGGGACAATGGTGGCCTGCAGGGGCGTGAGATCCCGCCCCTGAAGGCTTCTGTTCTCTGCACCAAAAACTTTTGCAAAGGGGATGGAGGCATGAAGGAGTGCAAGATCGCGCTCCTTCAGACTCATTGAGGCTGTCCGGCGCTCCAAAAGTGGATTGGGTGTCCTGCGCAGGCAGCCTCATTGAGTCAACCAAGCTGAGCAAGTCGCGCTTGTCCCACTCTGCCTCTGCTCTCACTGCTTCCCTTTTGGAGTGCCGGGAGCAGGTAAAGAAACAACGGTAGAGAGGCTGGAGAGGAGACAGCTCGCTTGATCATGGAGATCTTTGAAAGGTAAGTGAGTCTCCACAGGCCCAGAGCCCAGAGCATGTGGAGACCCGGCGGGGCAGGATGGGGATGGAAGCATGAGATATCTCAGTGGCCTTGGGTGGTCAGAAGCAGGTGGCCTGTTCCAGCACTAGGCCTCCCATGGTCTTCCCAACCCTGAGATACCTCATGTGCACTTAATGACCTGTGCATTCGATTAGCGAATGCATTGGGTAAAGCAGGAGTTATCACGTTCATTTAATGTGATCCAGTTAACGAATCCTTGGGTTACGAATGTAAGTAGCAGGCTCTATTACATTTGTAACTCGAGGATTACCTGCACAATGAGGCACTTTTTGAGCAGACTGCAATGGATGCCAGAAGACCTCTCTTCTTGCAGCCACAATGGAGTTCCTTTTTGGGTTGACTCCACTTTAGACCCTCTAGTAATCCATTGCTTTTCATTTCCCATTTGTGGCCACTGGGAGTTGCAACCTCCATGAAGCTATCTTGCTACAGGCAAATGTATAACGTACAGAACGCTATCTGTCTCTGTAAAAAAGAAAATGAACCCAAAAGAGGCGTGGTCATCAAAGAGACTTTCAATCTTTCAGAGAATGTCTTCCATAGAAAGGCTCAGGAGAACTTGTTCTTACAAAAGAAGGGCAATGCATTTAGTCATACCTTGAGAGCAGAATATTGCAGTTCTGAGCCCTCCGACCATCAATCACTGAAAGCTCCTTGACTTTATGCCTGGAACTCAGTGTGTCATCAATGGAGTCTTCTTTCTACAAAAGGCATGGAAAGCATCCATTAATAAGTAGATGTGCACTGATATTTTAGAAGTTCTGGCACATGCCGATATCTCAAACATCAATCAAGAAGCTTTACTAAGGCCACCGATTAAACTGTAACTGAAACACAATAATCTATTTCATAAATTGGAAGGTTATCCAGGAGAAGGAAAAAAAAATAGGCTATTGGTTACAAGTGGATAAATATTTATCCAGCTACAAAGATTTAAGAATCCACAAACAAAAGACAGTGAGGAACACAGATAGTCTTTTCTTGGATATGTTGTGACATTTTATTTAGAGTTGGTTGCTATCAGCTGGGATATTGCAAAGGAAACTTTTCATGACGCTTTAAATGGAAGAGCCCTTGTTCAATGGCATAATACCTTCTCATATGCAAAAGATCCCAAGTTTAGTCTCTAATATTTCCATTTAATATGTGTAACAATCTGAGATGTGTAATAGCCTGGGTGTGACAGACTTTAGCTTGTCAAGGCAGATATTACTGGGATGGACAAAAAGTTATTCCAATTCCAGATAAAGCTTTTTCACCTTCAACATTGAACAAAGAGGTGGAAAGTTATCTGCCAAATCAGATTTTTGATCCATCCAGTCCTGTATAATCCTTTCTCCAAAAATTTTCAACTAGAATTTTTCCAAGTTTGATATCAAAGATCTTGAGCCTGAGACCCTCTGGGTGCAAAGCAGATGTTCTATGGATCTGCTCTTCAACAATTGTAACTTAAGAAAAGGTGGTAGGATCGTGATTCAGTTACATGGGTAAGTACAAATCCAAGAATGGACAAGCATAAATTGATTCATTGGGACAGCAGTCTTTTCCAATTTCATGCCCTGTCAAACCCAGCCAGAATGTAATTCAAGGCTGATAACAGATGAAATCAAACATATCTGAGGATTCTGGAGAAAAGCTGGTTCAACATAACTAAACAATTATTTGATTGCTGCCACAGAAGGAATTTGGGATATTCATCCAAATCTTTTTGAAAATCTGAGATAACGCAGCGCAAATTTCAAGTTGGTTCAGTCCACACATACACTCATATATACTGTATGTTTATAGTTTCTTTGTAGCGACACAGAAGTTGTTTGTCTTCCAGGATTTTTCGTCTACAGTCTAGCCCAGTGTTTTCAAACCTAGCAACTTTAAGATGTATGGACTTTAAATCCCAGAATTCCCCAATCGGAACTGTGGGAGTTGAAGTTCACACAACTGAAAGTTGCAAAATTTGAAAGACACCGAGTTAACCTACTTGTATAGTTCTAGAATTTCCTAGAGATGTCTCTTCATGAACTAGCCACTGTAGACCCTGCTTAGCTTGAAAGGGTCAGACAGATGCACACACACACACACACACACACACACGCACGCATACATACACACACATATGCACATAGAGAGAAATATTTATGCATAAAGCACTCTTTGATAGAGTCAGATACTTTATAATAATTACCTTATATCCATTGGCTATATACCTTAATATTCACCAGGTCTTTCAAAATTAAAGAAATTAGTTCCATTTCCCACTGACCAACCCAACCCTTCCTGAATGAACTGTCTAATAAAGCACTGGTCAATTGGAAAAGCAAATAAACAGTTTGCAAAAAAAAAAAAAGATGAGAGTAAGTAAAGAATAAGTCAAAGCCACCCAAGAACATTAGACTGATTCTAAACTGTCACAGTATTGTAAGAGACATAAAACTTCAGTACTTTTGTATCTCTGCTATAAATGATTTTATTTTTTCCATATACATAAGGCTACATTAGCACTGTCCCTAAGTGTAAACCACTAAATGATTTGTGAAATAATTCTGAACAGTAAAATAAATCCTACTAAACTCAGACCTCTTAAGCTTTTTTAAAACAACAAAAATGCATTTAATTATTCAGCTGACCATATCAGCACAAACCACTTGCTGAAGCTTTGACCAGCTGAAGATTTGGGCAGAAGCAAACTTACCTGTCTGGAGTTATTGTTCACAAAGAAGTCCTATAGCCAGAGCAGAAGCATGGGGATAGGCAGGAAAAAAGTGTGCAGTTCAGTGGACACAGCAAAAAAACAAAAAACAAAAAACAAAACAAAAAAAACACCACAGAACAACCACAAAACAAAAACAGAGAAAAGAGTCAAAGTACAGTTGGGGAGGATATATGTTGTGCAGTTTGCAAACAGGAAACTAAACAATCTCTGCAGCATTTTGGCTATATCAGCTATGACCATTATAATGCAATCGAAGAAGCACGGTACAACAGAGGTTAGTGTAGGAATACAACAAGAGAGTCAGAGGCAAGCAACAGGCATTAGTTTAGATGCAGTTTCACTCATTGGTCATGCACATTTCAACTGAAGGGGACGTTGGGATGGCAACCCACACTAATGAGGGATTCAGCAAGTGTTGTCTCCCATAGACCAATTCACACAATGCTGTTCGCTGATTCATTGCTTGATTATCTTTTCCTCAATACGAGGGAAGATTCTGGAAAAGATAATCAAGCAACGAATCAGTGAACGCCTAGAAGCAAACAAAGTAATAACCAAAAGCCAACATGGGTTTGTCAAAAAAAAGATCATGCCAGACTAATCTTATTGCATTCTTTGACAAAGTGATAAAATTAGTGGACCAGAGGAATGCTGTCGATATAATTTACTTGGACTTCAGTAAGGCATTTGATAAAGGAGACCATAACCTACTACTAGATAAGGTAGAAAACTGTGGGTTAGACAGCATCTCCACCTGGCTGAAG